>CM042757.1:26743-31743 GCA_022496165.2 Catalaphyllia jardinei
GGTGCAAAAACATTAGGACATAAGGCTCCTACTAGGTTCAAGCACCAGTACTGCTTTTTGTAAAAATTAATCCTTAAAGAAATAAATTATTTTAGCATTATCTCCTTTGTTGCCTATAAGAAAAATAACCAAGGCAACTGCAAATACAGCTGGAGAATCCCAAAATACATTAGAACAGTGGAGTCTTAAAGTGCCACCATGATCAAATTTTTACCTTTTGATTTTTTAGGTGTATCACATAGAATTCTATGAAGGAATGAAAACGCCATTACTGTTTGCAAATACCTCTATTATTTCCGGAGATACTTAAGTTTCAAAAATGTGTAAAATATGCAAATGAGATGACTGATGACGTCATGGAATGCCAAAGATGGCCAGAAATGCCTTTAATATTGGGGAGGTCTGGAACCCAGTATGTTGCCATGGTAACAAAGCTGTTAAGCTCAAATTGTGGAGCACATTTAGTACTAAGAATCTTACTGCAAAGAATCAAATATTTCTGATACAAATTGGCTGAGATATCCTTTTTCAACATATTTGATCAAAATTTGGTTGTGTATGACGTCATCACTTGGTTAATTTGCATATTTTAAAAACTTGAATATCTCTGAAAAAAAAAGAGATATTTCAAAATAGTAAACAGCATTTTTCTTCTCATGCAGGCTACTTGTTTATGTTTTAAAATGGCCTCGATAGAAAAGATTCGATTTTCGTCATAGTGGCACTTTCAATGGGAAAATGAGTGATTGAGCTTTTGTTTGGACCATAATAAAGTGGCTGTAATGATAGGGTGGCTGTAAGCCTGGGTGCCACTGTAACCATACATAAAGTTTGTGATCTACCAGACACCACATAACACTTCTTTCAAGGACAATAAAGGTTAAACAAGAAGTCAACAGTTAAAGTACCAGTTACAACTTTACCAGGTTGGAAAGAAAAAGAAAGCTATCAGTCTTGTCCTTGTAGTTGTTTATTGTGGTCAAATCAAATTTTAAGTGCACTGGTAACTCTCCGGGAAGTAGGCAGACACACAGAGGCTGTATAAAACATCCACTCAATGTACAGAGAGCAGAATTCACAAGGAAAATGAAGACATGGAATTGTATTCACTTTCTACCTAAGTACATTGTAAAAAATGTAACCTTAAATAAAGTATACTTAAGTCTGTTTATTTCAATGGGGTTGTGGAACATGGCCATCTACATAGAAATTCCTGGTTGCCTTTGGTAAAGTCACCTCAAGTCCTTCAAACTCCTTGGTTAGAATTATCTGGCAACCTGTTGGTAAAAGGATTGTTACCAATAAAGTAGTTTAAAATCATACAGTCAAGGAAGGCAACATTCCCCCATTATCAAGTGTCAAGACATTAATATATCAATTTGTTTTTAACCTAGTGACTCAAGTGCTTCCCCCAAAAATGCTTGTGATGACTGTTGACCTTTGTTGCACTTCTGATGTCATCACCTTTGATCAAAATTGGCATCATCTGTGCTCAGCTTCTTTAGCAGGAAAATATCTTTCCAATGGTACCCTGTTCAGATTGATTTGCTCATTGAGTGTGAAATTTGAGTGAAAAACTCAGAGCAAAATTTCCTGCTGCTACACATGGCTACTCCATGGCAAAAAGATGCTTTCTCTGTAGTTTTTGAACAGGAAGCAAGACCAGTAAAAGGTCAATTACTGCAGTAAAAAGATAAAAAATGGAGTAAAAGGAAAGGCCAAAAAAAATAAAAACGAAGAGCCTAAAGATGTAGGTCACTTTCTCGTCCAGAAACAAACAAAAAATTAGAATTTTGATTTCAACACATGCCCAAGCAAAAATGATGCTAATGGAAAATAAAAGCATGCTGTTATGTTACAAATGCATTTTTCAGTAGATTAGAGCTGATTTAGCCCATATCCAGCCTAAAAATGTCCAAAAAATGAGTTTTTGGCAAAAAGTTCTGAGAGTCAATGGGCTAAATAATTATTAATAGAAACTAACATTTTATTTCTTCAACATCAATATAAAATTGTTGCAACCTGCAAATAACTTAAGTTATGCTGTAGGTCATCAACAATATACTACTAACCTAATCTTGAGTTTTCCTGAAGAAAGGGAGCCATATCCAGCATGTCATCCTCCCTACCAAAAACTTAAATTAATTTTGAAAACCCTTTCAAAGGGGAGTTGCCAAAGACAAGATGATTTATTTAACTCAGCGCAGTTTTATAAGGCGTATAGGTTAGATTCACATGGGCAACTAAACACACTGCAGCTAAGGAATAAAAGAAAAAAATGTAACGATAAAATAGGGAGCGAGTTGGGATCATCCAAATAACGAAGGCTCATCTTGTGGATGACCCCTACAATAAGATACAGTTACAGACACAATTAAGGAGGCTCAATAGGGTTTTTAGCTGCAAGCATGCACAAACACATGCATCAGCTGAATGAATCAAAATTAGCACACCGGAAGTTAAATCTTGCAGAAAATTGCACAAACCGGAAATAAAATCTGCAGAAAATATTTGTTTCTAGCTCGGAATTTTGCTCCATGACCTATCTTGATTTTTTGCATGCACTTACCATTCACGATGGCACTTCAAATAGAAGTTTCGGAGAAAATTATCTAATAGAATTTTCTTTAAGCCATAAATCCCATATTCTTTAAATAGGGTACATTTAATTCTACTAGATATTTTTTTCCATACTGTCTGAAAAGTGAAAGAATTTAGGGACCTTTCCAACAAAGAAATAAAAATGGTAGGTCGCTAAATTACTTTTTCAGATAATTTACCAACTGAAATTTAGTGGATGTTTTTGTGGACCTTGTGTATTGCCATGGTAACTAAATGTGATGTCACAAGCACCCTCAAAGTATAGAGTTACAAGGAGAGGTCATCAAAATAGACACGACCTACCTGACCGTGAGTATCCAAAATGGTGCCAATTTCGCAATCTCGTTCCCAGAGCCCACTTGCCTTTTGGTCAGCACAAACACACGAAGCTCGGGAATAATCAATTTCCAGAGACCAAGATTTAGAACTTCCAATTTCATGGCCCAAGCATGGCTTGGTTTACATGGCATCTAAAGATAAAGTCAATGTGAATACGTTCCACAAAGGCATTCAATACGCATTGGAAAAACTAGGAAACTCGAAATTTGGCTTTGAAAGAACAGCAGTATCTAATTTTAAAAGCAAAAGACACAAGAGCTCTGGGAACGAGCTTGTTTAATATTCCAGAGCTCCATGTCTTGGTGCTGACCAAAAGGCATGTGGGCTCTGGAAAAGAGATTGCCAATTTCGCGAACGAATATATTGAAATGCGCATGCGTGAGGGTTACTTGCCCAACGGACAAGGTGGAGTTCAAATATTTTTCGAGCCCTGTTTAAGAACCCTGTGTTTAATACATTGTCTTTTGGTCAAGTTGTTTTACAACTTTCCACTAAAAGCCAAACAATCAAAGATCATAATAATAGTAATATTTAGAATTTATATAGTACAACTTTCCATGAAAATTATGATCAAGTGCACTTTACATAATAATTAAAAGTAATCCTCCAACTCTTAAAAGTTACAATGGTTGTAAAGAAGAAAACATGTAAAACGAAGCTTCACTTCAGGTCTGTCATGTACCCATGTACCCTACAATTCCTAGTTGAGATCTGGCCTTGCTCCCTATAAATTATTTTCTAGGAACTTACTTCTCTTCTGGTTCTGGAAGCTTTTCCAAGTAGTCTTCCCTTACATAAACATGACATGTGGAACATGCTAGAGATGCTTCACAAGCTCCTTGTGCACAAAATAAAACAACCGATGTGAGATCTTTGTTGCACTCTCATAAAGGAATCAACTTCAACTTAATTCCATTTCTTCTTTCAGGACAGTGACATGTCAGTGAAAGGGATGAAGGTCTAAACATTTTCTGCTGGGTACAATCCAGACCCTCGGCAATCTCCTTCCCAGAGCCCAGGTGTCTTTTGGTCAGCACCAAGGCATGGAGCTCTGGAATAATTAATTTCCAGAACAATGATGATTGGCTACTTGATGCTCATGCGTAAATAGCCTGCGAACGCAGACGTATCACTTGGTTCTGCCAAAATAAATTGTTTTTGGCAGAACTAAGTGACAGCTGGAAATATGTCTGCGTTCACAGGCTAATGCATAGACTACCGGAAGTAAAATTGCTTGAATGTAAACAAATCAGAACAGGTGTGGACTACTGAGCGAGAATTTCAAACGAATATGGCTCAGAAAACTCAAATTAAACTTGTAAACACAAAATTTAACTTTCCTAGCTTTTCCAGTACGTATCGAATGCCTATGTGGAACGCATGCACATTGATTTTATCTCTGGATACCATGTTGTAAATCAAGGCACTCATATGCTGTGAAACCAGAACTTCTAAAATCTTGGTCTGGAATTTGATTATTCCAGAGCTTTGTGTCTTGGTGCTGACCAAAAGACACGTGGGCTCAGGGAATGAGATTGAACTCTCAGGTTTTCTGCTCTGAGCCCCTATTATGTATGTCTAGATCTGGATCTGTCTTTATTTTAAGGCAAGCTTGTTTGTTTAGACAGTTAAAGTGGTACTATGATCAAAAAATCATTTCCTTTTTCTCTTCAGATTTTTTAAAGCGTGTTCGGTTAACACCCAACTGGCAAAATTTTGAACTTTGAGTTTTATCCAAAGGCTGTTTATTTTGAGTGTAAGTTTTGGATTTCATGGTCTGCCATTACGCATGTTCAAAACTAACTGATAGGACATCAGAGGGTTGGATCTAGAGAAAATGATGTCATTTACTCACTAGCTTAAGATTTCACTGTGTAAACGCAATCTATTATAATAATTATATGCAAAACACAGTTTAATAGTCTGAAAGCCCGAAACTCCTGTGCTGCATATTAATTCAGCCACGTACACACACATTGCATTCTTAAACTAGTGACTCTGGCATCATTTTCCCCTCGACTCAGCTATCTTAAGATTTTAAAGTTAGTAATGGTGGACTA
>CM042757.1:36743-78754 GCA_022496165.2 Catalaphyllia jardinei
GGCATGTTGTGACCCCGTCACTCTCCAGGGTCAGTCTGAGTCAAGTAGCCAGCCAATTGCAGTGTCCGAGTTCCCAAAGACGACACGTTCAGGGCGAGTTGTGAAGAGGCCTCAGTACTTGAAGGACGGAAACGTAGAACGAGCAAGCCAGAAATAGAGAACTCAGATTAACAATTCGAGACACGTTGTGTGTTCTGTGACTGGAGCAGTTTATTTTATTTTCTCTGTTTATTATTATTATCATTTATTTAGTTTTTTTTTGGCTGTTGTAGTTGTTGTTTTTTTTAGAAGGAAAGGGATGTTATGTATGGTAGCCTCGGTACTAGGGTGTACGCTAGCCTCGTTACCATGTAGGAAGAGTGACTTTCAAAATAAACGGTTATTTTGTTCTTGTGGCACGTCGCTGTTGCTTGTTGAAACAACATGGAAAACCAACGTTGTATTGTCAAACTCCAATGTCGCATTGTGAAACTCTAATGTTGCAAGTTCGATGTCACATTGGCAAACTCTAATGTCGAATTGGAACATGGAAAGCGAAAGTCCAATTTTGGAGGAGGATATAACGCCATAGACGTGTGAGCAACAAAGCATGTCGGTAACATAAATTCATGAAATGAAAATTATTGTGGTGCTTCTGGTGGCCCTGGTTAACCTTTTGTTGGCTGACAGACGACAGACAGTTCTTATTCTGTTTCAGACTCGAGTGTCGGCAAGCAATCTGTTGGTGACCCAGGGCTATCATATATCAGATGATTATGTTATTTTCTACTTTGTATATTATATACTTATCTATCAAACTAATAAGTTAACGTTTATTTTTAAAGGCACAAGAATTAAAAATAAACTAAGTCACAGGGATAACAATTCATGGAACCTGCTTCCACACACTTGTTTTTGTATAATATTACATTAGAGATGCTTACATAACTAACATGTATTACTCAACTTTCTGTCAAATTATATTTTATTAATTTCCATGCAAGACTTGTATATGTGGTTGCTTCTGTGGCAAGTTGTGGGGTTAATAATAGTAATTGAACCCGAACCCTAACCCTCCAAAATAAAATACATGAGCTTCAACTAAGTCTAGAAAGAAATCCGAACAATAACTATGCCCTAAATGAGCTACTCGCAGCAAAATTAGGTTTGCAAAAAATCATGCACTTCAAAACAAAAGGCGTGATCCTCAGGAGCAAGGTAAGATGGTATGAAGAAGGTGAACGTAACACGAAATATTTTTTTCAGTTTAGAGAACCGTGCCCAAACCAAAAAAGCCATTGACAAGCTGAAACTAAACGATAACACGTACATTTACGATCAATGAGCCATCCTAGACGAGCAAAAAAAGTTCTACGAGTCAATCTATCAATCCAAAGAAAGCGACGAAGACATTCCCCAGGGTGGTAACTTCTTGAAAGCCGAATTAGTAACACCTTTATCACTTGAAGATCAAAAACTATGTGAAGGGCCAATTTCAGATGCCGAATGTCTAAACGCAGTAAAGGATTTCAAAAAATGCAAATCACCAGGTACAGATGGTTTCTCAGCTGAATTCTACCAATTTTTCTGGCCCGACCTGCGAACCGAACTGCTACCTAGTTTCCACTTCGCCTTTCAGTCAGGCTCTCTGTCGATCAGTCAGTGGCGCAGGGTAATCTCTCTCATTCCCAAAAAGAACAAAGATACATCCATACTTGAAAACCTACACCCGATCTCGTTATTGAATGTAGATTATAAAATACTTACCAAAGTTATTGCCAAAAGAATAGAAAAAACCTTGCCCAAAATCATCAATCCCGATCAAACCGGATATGTAAAAGGCCGCTATATAGGCCAAAACATCAGACTAATTCAAGATATCATGTTTCTCACTAAGCGCTTAAATATGCCAGGAATTGCAAATTTTTTGTATTTCCGAAAAGCTTTTGACACAATAAAATGGAACTATCTTTTATCCACGCTTAGACTGTTCAATTTTGGCCCAGAAATTCAAAGATGGATACAAGTCATCTACCACAATGTATCAAGCTGCGTCCTAAACAACGGTCACGCATCACCTTTTTTTCAATTACATCGAGGCGTCAGGCAGGGATGCCCCTTATCGGGCCTCCTTTTTGTAATTGGCAAGGGCTTTGAAAAGCAACAGTGACATCAAAGGCATATTCCTTGGCGGAAAGGAAATAAAAGTCACCCAATTCGCTGATGATACAACAGTGTTCGTTAATGACCATCAGTCTGTTATCAACCTTTTGAAGCTTCTAAGTGAATTTAAAAAAACCTCTGGTCTAGAGATAAATACAAGTAAAACAGAAGCGATGTGGCTTGGAGCCTGGAGAAACAAAACTGATACCCCATATAATTTTAGATGGCCTCAAGAACGATTCAAGCTCCCGGCATTTTCTTTTCGTATAACTCCGACGCTGCAAATTATCTGAATTTTAGAGAGAAAATTACTAAATTGGAAAACATGCTTAAAAATTGGAAAAGAAGAAAGCTTACTCTCCATGGCAGAATCAAAATAGTGAAAACTCTAGGTTTATTGAAGCTAATTTATAATACTTCTGTGCTCGAGATCCCCAATTGTTACGTCAAAGAAATAAACAAACTAACTTTCACTTTTATATGGGAAGGAAAACCAGCCAAAATAAAAAGAAAGACCATAGTAAGTGATATAAGTCAAGGAGGATTAAGAATGATGGATTTTGAAATCATGAATAAAGTGCTGAAAATTGCTTGGATCAAGAGAATCACCGAACACGTTCACCCCGCATGGAAAGTAATACCAGAGTTCGCCGCCGCCAAATATGGAGGTTTATCTTTTCTAACAGAATGTCAATACGATATCAAACATCTCAACCTTGATACCCTTCCACCTTTTTACCACACGCTACTTAAGTATTGGCAAGAATACAATGCTAACAAATTTTCAGGAGACCACTGTATACACAACAAAATCATCTGGAATAACAGTCGCATCCTGATTGAAGACCAGCCAGTTTTTTTCCAAACCCTTATTTGAGGCTCAGATTACACGCATTAAACATTTTTTAAAAGAAGATAACACCTTCCTCTCACTAGACGAGCTCATTCGTAAAGTGAACATCAACATCCCTTTTACACAATACTATGGCCTCATCGCTGCCATTCCTACAGAATGGAAGGATATATTAAAACAAAACAATTCACACCTAAACGCCCCTCTTGAAGACCTTCCCTCGACCTGTGTAGCCTACGCTACACTTCTAAACAACTACGTAAGTCCACCGACATCAGAGAACAGAATTCTAAATTACGGTTTCTCTAAAGAAAGCATCCACAAAGTGTACACGTTGCCTTTCCTAATTACCAAAGATTCGAAATTAATTGCATTCCAGTTTAAAATCATACAGATAATTGATAATTGTTACCATTATATAAATAGTGTAAAGTTAATAGTGTAGTATCATTCCGTAAGCATTGTAAGTTTTGTAAACTCTGTAAACTGTAGCAGAAGTGTTTTAAATTATTATGTTGAGTAGTGTTAGCAATTATTGTAATTACGGTAGTGTAATGCCCCATTCACACCAAAGCTTAAACATGTTTAAAAGCTGTTTTAAAATTGTTTTCTTTATAAAAGCTGCTTACTGATGTTTTTTTACTTCACATTCAGCACAAATTAAAAAAACAGGTTTAAGTTCAGCTAAATCCTACATAAAAGCCTGAGTTGCAGTTTTTCTTTAATAGTTTTCTTTTTTCTAAACCTGGTTTAATTAAACATGTTTAGTTGGTGTGAATGGGGTATAAGTGTTAGTGTAATATTGTTTGTATTGCTCTTGTAATTGTACTTTGAGTCACATTAAAAAAAGTATATATATAAAAATAAAGAAAAAAAAATGCAATTCCGTCCAAAATCATACATGGGATTTCAAAATCGAACGAGCGTGCAATGCAAGTTTGATTTGAAATCACAAGTATGATTTCAGACCAAAATTGCACAACCCGAAGTTCAATTACCACTTTATTAGATCCATTTTGAAATCGCACAATTTAATAGCCTACAGAGTAAATACAAGAACTACAAGATTTTGGTCAGTACAAATATTTATTGAACCAAGTTGCCAAATTTGCCTAACAATGGCTTTTTTCTTCTTTCATATTCCTGCAATGTGACTGGTTAGTATAAAAAAGCCTTAAAATCTGATTGGTTGTTTTGTTTTGCTGTCCCATTCTCATTGCCTGAGAAAAAGATGCGATTTACAGCAAAAGATAGTGCGATGCGTGAATAAATTGAAAGCTGAGAGCCAATCACATTGCAAGGATAACCAGTGATTTCAAAATGGATTTAAAAGAGCTGGAAATATCAATTGTTTTAGGGCTAAATTTAAATTGGAAAAGTTTAAAGCTAAGCTTTCACCTACACTTCATCTGGTGACTTTGGATCTTGCATCTCATATTCCCCCGAGTTAAGAGGCCCTTGACAGTATAGTAAAAGGCACATTATAGATTGTTGTTTACATAAATACCACACTGCAATGAGTTCAATTAAGATCGCAAAAATTAGCTACTACTTTTACAACAAACCTGCACGAATAAAGAACAGCCGTTTCTTATTAAGCTCATTTCTCCTTGCAACCTTTCGCGAGAGTACAGTGGTCGTCTGGATAGCATCTTTAATGTGCTTCCATAGCTGTGTACTTCTTTGTATTAACATCATAGCAAAAGAAAACGTATCTGTACTTTAAGCTTACATCGCGGTCAAAGTTACTAATGAAATTTGTAATCTTAGTCGATTTCTTGCTCATTATCGTGCCCAGTCTCCAGACCCATTCACTATGCGACCGAGCCTTTCAAATTGACTTTGCACGTTTTTCCTCAGACTTTCGTTGTGCATGCTTGTTATTAATTCTTCTCCTTAGTATTGACCAGTTAACATGACTACAGGAACAGAGAGACCCAGTACAAGAGTTATTCAAGTGACAAACATTGCCCAAAATGCCACAGTCGATCAAATGAAAACACTGTTTGGATTCTTGGGTGAAATTGAAGAAATGCACCTCTTTCCTGAGTAAGATATATAAGCTTATGTTAAGCTTACTGAGTAGCAATTATTACTATACCTTATATAATTTATATCAGATTTAAAGGAATGTTTAATAGTAGCACATTGTTTTGATTGTTTCAGGGATCCAATGATTCACCTGGGTACAGCTACGCGAGTTTGCTTTGTTAAGTTTACTGATCCTTCGAGTGTACATGTAGCTCAACATCTTACAAACACAGTCTTCATTGACAGAGCGCTAATAGTTGTACCAGTTCAGGATGGTAAGTTCAGATTTACTTTGTAAGTGCTACCCTGGTCCCAGAGATCTTCCATAATTTTACACCTCTCTTGATTTTTCTCCACATGAGAAAACTGTGAGAGAAGGAAAACCTCTGATTACTTTGCACTTGAACCTCACTTTCAAGCAGACACCAGGGTCAGGATCTAGCCTTCGGACTTGGATTGGTTGATATTTTTAGAAACAAGCAAATCAATATGATTGCTCCATTTGATTGGCGGTATTGAGGTGACGGTGGAGATATAGGAGCAACTTCAGAATACCCGTCCACTCCATTTACATGTGTCGGTGTGCTTTGAAGAATGAGGAATATAACAAAAGTTGCTATTCTTATTCAATGAGATGCTAATAAGTGGACAGGTATTCTGAAGTTCACCCGAGATATATATCTGTCACTGCACTTCAAATTTTGCCTATCTCTACCAGGGGAAAAAATTGATTGCAAAAAAATTCAATTCACAGTTCAAGATTTGCCTGCTTTCAATTTGGGTTTGGATTCTGTCAGAGTTTTTCAAAGAATTTGACCCTGTTACTATAAGGAGCATTTTCCAGAGGTAGATAGTCTCACCGAACATGGAAGCCTTGCTCGTAGTCATCAGTTGCAAGGTTAAGTTTGCCATTCTCATCAACTGGACATCGAAAGTCAGTTATAATTCAGTTGATCCTTGATGCCCACAAATACCTGTACCTGACAGGCTATTTATACCTTGACCATGTCATAATTTTGGTTCTATGTCCTCTGAAGTCTCTGGTGGACTCTCATATCTGTGAACTGCGAAACTGTGGCGTTTTAGTGGCCAGTTTTAACAGTGAAGACATCAACAAGAACAATCTGCTCAAAGAAACCTATGCCTCTCTATTCAATAGCCACAAGGCCTTCTTATAAAACAAGAAGTGGACAAGATGATTTATTTATTTCAGCTTAGTTTTACAAGACATGTAGGTTAGATTTACATAGCAACTAAACACATAACAGCTAAGGAATAAAGGGAAAAATTTAACAATAAAATAGGGAGCAAGTTGGGATCATCCAAATAGTAAAGGATAATATAGTGGAATTTGACCCCTATTATAAATTATAGTTCACCACTAAATTTTCTTCCATACTTATTGGTTTAAATTGATCACGTGATGCAATAGTGTTCATCTGCAGAGAGACACTATCAGCCCATAGTGCCTGTCTGTGGAAAATACCCGGATGGATGCAACTCGTCCATGAAAAGTTTTCTGTAAACAAGCAAGTTCTTAGAAAATAAACAATTGAAATTGTATTGAGGATGTTTGTCTGTTTTGTTTTTCAAATTTTACATTTGGCTTTCACAGCTTACATCTTGAAAAGTTCAAAATAATTCAACTGATTTTTGTACTAGCACGCAGAAGATAATTTAGTGGTGAACCATAAAGACAAATAGAGTGTTTGTCTCGGAACTATCAGTCTGATAGTTGCTCCTTGGAAATTCTATGTTCTTAAAACTAGGATATTTGTTTTAAGAACATCAAATTTCCGTGGGGCAACTATCAGCCGATAGTTCCTCGGCAGAAACACTCTATTGTTTAAATACAGTTACAGACAGAATTGTGTGGAGAAAGTTGCTTCAAGTGACTTGCTGATGCTTGCTGAAACACAGAACTTTTGAAGTAAAAAAATAACTAAATGTGAGCAGCCCGCCATAGAAACTTTGATCAACAACTATTTGGTTAAAGAAAAAGCATTTTACTGTTTGAATGAACAATTTGTGTCAAACATAACCGGAGATATAATTTTTCGACAAGGTCTTCGGAACGCAATAGACATCTCACAAGTCACAGACTTGCCAACATGACTGCGGAAACACAGAACTTTTCCTTGAAGTAAAAAAATAACTTAATGTGAGCAGCACGCCACAGCAACTTTGATAAACAATTTTTGGTTAGAGAAAGAGTGTTAAACCATTTGAATGAACGATGTCAAATATAACCAGAGATATTATAATATTCCTTTTTTTGAAAAGGTCTTTGGCAATAAACATCTTGCAAGTCTTGCCGACACATGTGAAACACAGAACTTTTCCTTGAAGCAAAAAATAACGTGAGCGACGCACCATTGAAACTTTGATAAAGGATTTTTTCGTCAAGCAGAGCATTTTACCGTTTGAATGAATTATCTGTGTCAAATATAAGCGAAGATATGTACTTTTCTGAAAGGATAAAATGAAAGTACCTCGAAAGGGGAGACCAAACCCAACTTTGCACCACTTATGTGAGGACAAATGAACAAATTTCCTCTGACTTGAAGCTTTCAAAAGGTAATCCAGGTGCTTGTTTTAGGAGGTCATGCACTGTATAAGCAAATGGAATGCAAAATAGAACGTTGCTTGAGCGCCAAAGGAATGCCAACATTTCTGGCAAGCTGGAGCGCATTCTGAGCAAGATTACGTTCCATTGAGAATGTGTTCTATTTAGAACTTATGGTTCGTGCAGAGGCTGTGATGTCACAGCATGCTAACAAAATTCTTTGAAGTTCTACCAAAGAAAATTCATTGTTTTTCTTCATTTCTTCCTCAGTTGTAAAACATCAAATTGTCGAATTTTGTCCTTTGCATAATCATGCAATGTTGCGGGCCAAATAAACTATTTGTTTGGGACTTGAAGGAAAAAAACACAAATTAATGTTTAGGCTGCCTCAGAATGGAAGATCAAGGTGTACTGAGTCATCAAATGTTCTGCTGAAAAATTTTCC
This sequence comes from Catalaphyllia jardinei, assembly GCA_022496165.2. Classification (NCBI taxonomy): domain Eukaryota; kingdom Metazoa; phylum Cnidaria; class Anthozoa; order Scleractinia; family Caryophylliidae; genus Catalaphyllia; species Catalaphyllia jardinei. The sequence continues at coordinate 44,781 of CM042757.1, forward strand.
CTTTCTTCAACTGCCGCAAATTAATGTTTGCAGATTTAAAGCAGCTTTCTGGACTTGCACAAAGAAAAATGATAATGTATAACATAATGTACAACATTACTGCGAAGATGAATTTGACTTTTGGAATGATTGGTAAAGTCACGACCGATAAATTGACTGAAAAGTTGATGGCAAAAAGTCAAGTTTTCACTTTAGCATGAAGAATATAACTTGATTAACATGTGGTCATGCAGCGAAGCACATCTGCAAAATTTAGATTTTTTTTTGCCTTCAGAAAGGTTTTTTCCCTCATTGTGAATGAAGCTTTATTTTTATTGAACTTTCTGTCACGTTTCTTTCATGTGGTTGCCTTTATATGAATTTTAGACATTAAAAGTGAACAGTATTTTGCACGCTGGATATTTAATATATGGCAACTTCTGCGGTTTGTTTGTTTCTTTAGTTATTCGCTCTGTTCCAATATTTGATTTGAATTTTATTTAGGTAATACAAAACTGCTGAGAAAAGAACTAAGTGGGTACTAATTAAGCACAGTTGAAATACAATTTATCTCAAAATAATGGGATCATTTGTGAGGTCTTTTTGATTTACAACTTTCATCTTTCTTTCTCAACACTGCAATGTTTCATCATGCGGCGAAGAAAGTTTTTGATGTCTTGTTTTCAGATTGACATTTACATGTGTCTTTCACTTTTATTTTCTGTTGTTTTTTTAATGTTACTGTAGCAGTTATAGTACAAGAATAGAAATTCTGTTGTATTTGGTTTTGTTTTGTCCTCCAAAGTCAATAATCTGTAACTCATTTTCACATATTGAATTTTCTTGGCTTCCGTGAGACATTTTGTCACAAGGAAAAGTGAAATGTAATTTATTGTTTTCTAATCAGTTTTATACATCCAATTGAGTTCTTTTTATTTTTTTGACACTTTTAATATCTTTTAATATCATTTACATATATTCAACCAGGGTTCAAAATGCGAATTTTTGACATTTTTGATTTTGAGAAGTTCAGATAAAGCATTCCAAGAGCTTTCTTTTCAAATAATTCCACAAAAAATATATTATTTCAGTGCAAAGTTGTTGGACGTTGAAGTTTACTACATATTAATTGTTTTAATTACCCATTAACAATTCCTGTTATTCTGGAGTAACTTGTATGTCAACACGTCGCGAAACCAATCACAAGGTATAGTGGTGTCATTTTATTGTACTCAATACATGCCGCAAGATTAGTTCAAATGCCTTTGAAAGAAAGAAGAGGTCGTGTCCATTTTCAACTGTAATGGCAAGGCGGAAGCAGCCGAAAAAATCATTTAGCTCGGATTGGGCTGAAAAATTAGTGGAGAGTGATAAGAGCTCATGTCAATGAGACACGGGGATGTTTATCGTTCTCTTCCGCTCGTTCTTAGCGGGACTGGAGTTGAATTTACACAGACATATGCTTTCACAAAAAACATCTCAATTGCACTCTCTCTTACGATCCTGTAGGATGGCTGATACCTTAAACAATGTCTTGAAATCTGATCTTGTGTCTGTGGTTACTGCACATATGGTTATTTTTTTGTGTTTCTCTGCACTCTAAAATATTTCTAACTTGCACATTTTTTGAAAAGCTTGTTTTCAAGGCAAAACAAACAATAATGCGTTCTACCAAAAATTTTAAAGAAAATTCAGAATGTGCTCCTACGTTCCTTCACGTTTTGAATTTTTTTTTTACAACACATTCTTTTTTGTGTTCCACAATATTAGATGAATGCCAAGGGAATACCAAAGGAATGCTAATTGGAATGCTCCAAGAACGCATTCCATGTTGATTTTTCTGCTAGGTTACTTCTGTCTGGTTCTGTAAACGGTATCCTTACCTTTACCAGGGTTCGTACAGGTCATGGAAAACCTGAAAAGTCATGGAATTTAAGAATTTCATTTCCCGGCCTGGAAAGTCATGAAATGTAATTGTCGGTCCTTGAAAGTCATGGAAAATTAAAGTTTTGTTTGATAGATTATTTACTGCGGATGACAATGCAAGGACAGTGTAAAATAGAGAGGAGTAATTAAGCAGCATAAACAGCACATATTTTAATGAATGCCAGAGTCAGTGTGTTAAGGTGGAAAAATGCTCTAAAACAAGTAAGGGTTTTGAATTTTTGAAACTGACAGCTAAATTTAAGGTCTTGAAAAAGTTGAAAAGGTCATGGAAAAAGTCATGGAAAGTCATGGAATTTGAAGAGCTCAAAAGAGTACAAACCCCGTTTACCCTAACCTTGATTTCATGGAAAGCAAAGTTCTAGATGTAATATATCAAAAACGAGTGTGAGTGTTTTATCAGGGGTTCCAAACACTGAGAAAGTAATGTAAGCATGAGGCCACAGGCCGATTAAGTTTCTTGTTTCGAGGTGTTTGGAACCCCTGATGAAACAAGAAGCTCGATTTTTTTGATATGGCTTTCCAAATGAAACAATAGGAAATTATAAGGAGATTCCCCATTCATGACTCTCACGATAGCTCTCGAAGACTAAAGCATTATCATTAGCAATTATTGTCCTGCCCATGACATCTTTTACATGGTAGCAGCGGTGGGATAGTAGGCGGCCCACGTGGCAACAAAGGAGACACTGATGAGTCAACAAAGGCATGCATGGTTAGCGACATTGCAGCTGTCACGCTTGATGACGAACAACTCGTGACACTACGGCTTTCATCTGGGAATTACTTGGGCTTTCAGCCAGACACTGGTGCACAGTGCAACGTCATTCCAGTACAGCTGTACAAGAAAGCTGCTAATGATCCCAATTTAAAAGAGGTCAAGCCCTCACAACCTCACAATCAACCATGGCCACTGATTTACTTTACCCCCACCTCCGGCACTTGAGATTCATGATGGTAATGTTGCGGAGAAATGGAAAAAGTTTTGTCTTGCCTGGAGCAACTATGCACTTGCAACGGAGCTAAACAAGAAGTCCGAGCCAGTACAGGTGGCTACACTGCTGACAGTCATTGGAGAGGACGCAAGAGATGTTTACTCCACTTTCGACTGGGATGACGAGGCAAACAAGAATAAAATTGAGCTGGTGTTGCAACAGTTCGCCAATTATTGCCAACCCCGCAAAAACATCCCTTTCGAGCGCTATCGTTTTAATAAGCGGGCTCAGGAAGCAGGGGAGTGCTACGACCGGTATAAAACAGCACTTAGAAAACTCACTGAAGGCTGCGAGTTCGACAGTGACCGTCTAATATTCAGCATCCATAATGCTAAAGTACGGAAGAGACTGCTACGAGAATCTCAGCTCACACTGAAGAAAACCGACGAAATATGCCGTGCATCGGAAAGCACAGTAGCACAATTGAAAGAAGTCAGTGAGGGGAACATTGTAAATTCAGTGAGTTTCCGTAATAAATTCGGTCGGCGCCCACGTGCAACAACAACAACAACAACAACAATCTTTTATTCGTGCCCAAAAAATATAATAAAAATAAATAAATACCAAGAAGAAAAATTACATGATCAAAAGAGCACAGCCACTTAGAAATAGCTGAAGCTAATCGAGCTAAGTGGCTGGGCCCAGCGGAAAGACCTTTGCAAAAAGACATACTGAATATACACACACGCACACACACTCACACACACATACACTCACACACACAAGGAATAATAGACAAGGGATGTGCTTACGCAAAAAGTGAAAAATACAAAGTGCATCAATGAACCAGTCAGTAGTTGGAGATAAGTAAATCTTTTAGGAGATTTTTAAAACAAGTACGACTCTCAGATTTTAGTGAGTCTTCAATGGAGTTCCCAACTTTAACTCCAAAAAAACGAATGTTAAATTTGCCATAATTAGTCCTGGCTTTAGGCAGATAGTATGAAATCTTATTCGCCAGTCTGGTTTGATATTGATGCACTTTATTAATACTCTTAAAGAAATCGTTAAAAATTAAGGGCAGTTTATTAGAGTAATAGTCGTATATGAATAAAGCACAATACAAATATACTAAGTCACTTACTTTAAGTATTTTTAATCTCTGAAAGAGTGGACTAGAGTGGCAATTATATTCTGAGAATGTTATTATTCTGACAGCTCTTTTTTGTAAGGTGATGAGAGGTAGGAGAGTTGTTTGATATGTAGTTCCCCAAGTTATTACACTATAAGTCAGGAAGGGATAAATAAGTGAGTAGTACAACTGCACAAGGACCAGATCGGTCACCGAGTGTCTAATCTTAGAGAGTATACCAATACATCTCTTAATCTTTTTTGAAATATGTAAAATGTGATACTTCCAACTAAGATGTGAATCAATCAGGAGACCCAAATACTTAATAAATCTCTCTTGCATAATCTCCCTGTTAGAGATTATTAATTTTACTATGTGACCCTTGACCTTTTGGGGGGGATGAAAAATAATGAAATTTGTCTTATCAATAAGAATGGCAACAAAGGAGACACTGACGAGTCAACAAAGGCATGCGTGGTTAGCGACATTGCAGCTGTCACGCTTGATGACGAACAACTCGTGACACTACGGCTTTCATCTGGGAATTACTTGGGCTTTCAGCCAGACACTGGTGCACAGTGCAACATCATTCCAGTACAGCTGTACAAGAAAGCTGCTAATGATCCCAATTTAAAAGAGGTCAAGCCCTCAAACTCAATGATCTTGGCCTATGGCGGTTCCCAACTTCCTGTGGTTGGACAAGTCACCCTGCGAGTGTGGCATGACAGTTTTAAGTGCTTATTAGATTGCAAGTTGGTTGACCACAAGGACATTCACCCCATCCTAGGGCGAAAGGCATGTATTGGCATGAACATTGTTCAACACCCCGAGAATGACGCTATCAACAAACCAACAACTGGGAATGCTGCAGTTTACTCAGTGACAGATAATCCAAACGAGAACTTGTCGAAAGAAAGTCTTCTGAAACACTTTCCAGAAGTTTTTGCAGAAGAGGTCGGGCAATTAGAAGGCGAATATCATATCAAGATTGACCCCACAGTGAGTCCTGTCCAGCATCCACCCCGCCACGTACCTGTTGCAGTACGAGAACTGCTCAAAGCCTAGCTATGCCGTATGGTGGAACAGGACATCATTGCCCCTGTAACGACACCAACACCATGGGTCAGTTCCCTCGTGGTTGTTCCCAAGAAGGATGGATCCCAAGGACCTGAACCAAGCGATTCAGAGAGAGCACTACCCTCTTCCAACGATAGAGGACGTAGCAACCCGCTTGCACGGAGCCAAGGTGTTCACGAAACTTGATGTGAGAAACAGTTTCTGGCACATTAAACTAGATGATAGCTCGTCATATCTAACCACATTTAACATGCCGTTTGGTCCTTACCGGTGGAAGCGCATGCCCTTTGAGATCCGGTCAGCCCCAGAGATATTTCAGCGCAGGATGCAGAAGTTGATTGAAGGGATGCCGCACATTGAAGTGGTGGCCGACGACTTTGTGGTTGTTGGTTACAGAGAAACACTAGAGCAAGCAACTCAAGACCATGACCAGAACCTCATGGGGTTACTAGGCATGGTGCAATACCTCAGTAAATTCCTTCCCAATCTGTCTGATATGACGAAACCCCTATGAGAGCTGACACAGCAGGATGTCGAATGGTGCTGGGAAGATGCCCAGATCACAGCCCTTAGCCAACTCAAGGAAGCAGTCACTTGCACCTTGGTCCTGCGCTACTACAACCTCAGCGACGAAGTAACACTTCAATGTGATGCATCAAAGTCGGGTCTAGGAGCCGCACTATTGCAGAATGGGCAGCCCGTAGAGACTCGAGAGGCCTCACTCCAGTGGAGACGCGTTACGTGCAGATTGAGAAAGAACTGCTAGCTATTGTTTTCGTGTGCGAAAAATTTGATACAAACATGTACGGTTGGGATGTGGTCACAGTCGAAACAGATCGCAAGCCCTTGGAGGTCATTGTCCACAAAGCACTCAACGCCTTCAGCGAATGCTCCTTTGCCTTCAAAGATACAACTTAGAGATATAAGAAAGGCAAGGAAATGTTTCTAGCGGACACCCTCAGTAGAGCCTTCCTGCCTAAAGCGTATGTGTCAGCCCTTGTGCACGAGCTGGAGGAGGTAAGACCATGAAGCTTCACTTCCTGTCAGTGATGCCTGATGGCATCAGATTGAGAATGCTTCAGCGGATGATCCTGTATTCCAGGAACTGCGATCGGTTATACAGCGTGGCTGGCCTTTGAACAGAGCCGATGTCGCCCAGTGCCTCTATCCCTATTTTGACATACGAGATGAGCTCACCCTTCAGGGCAAACTGGTTTTTAAAGGGCAACAGCTGGTCGTACCAGTCTCACTTCGCAAGGAACTAATGGCAGCAACCCACGCATCCCATATCGGTGTAGAGGCCTGCATTTGGCGAGTACGCGACAGTCTCTACTGGCCGCTGATGACAACGGAGCTGAAGGAATATATCGCCAAGTGTGATGTCTGCATGGCGCACCGCAGTGAGCAGAGCAAGGAACCAATCCAACAGCATGACTTTGCAGCAAGGCCCTGGTCCAAAGTGACTGTTGACCTCTGTGACCTGGATGGGCGTACCCTTCTAGTCATATCAGACTATTATAGCAACTACATGGAGGTTGCACGCATTACCTCGCTCACCTCAAGGTCAATCATAAAGGAGCTCAAAGCAGTCTTCACCAGGTTCGGCATTCCAGAGGTTCTTGTGACCGACAATGGAGCTCAGTTCTCCTCAGCAGAGTTTTCCGTCTTGGCGCAAACTTGGGGTTTTGACCATGTGACGTCATCACCTAGGTACCCACAGTCTAATGGCAAGGATGAGAATGCCGTCAAAATCGTAAAGCATCTGTTCAAGAAATGCAAGGAGCCCAGCCAGTCAGAGTTTTTGGCACTGTTACACTGGCACAATACTCCGACTGAAGGCATCGGAAGGAGTCTTGCACAATGTCTTATGGGGCGCAGATGCAGAACCCTGTTACTGGTTGCAGCGAACCTACTTAAACCCCACTATGACACGAAAGCTGATACCCAGGCACTAGTAGGGACGAAGCAGCGGCAACAGTACTATTACAACAGGGCTGCCAAGCCACTGAAGACAATCACTCCTGGTGAAACGGTACACATGAAACTCCCTGGCCAGGACACTTGGAGCCCAGGAACCCGCACTGAAAGGCTGGAAAACAGGAGCTATATGGTAAAGGTGGGCGACACATTCTACAGGCGCAACCGAAGACACATACAGAAAACAAATGAACTGCCTATCACTGTGCATCCATAAGCTGACTAGGCTTTCCCACCCACCCCCCCCAAGACAACCTGGCTACACCCCCTGACCCTAGTAGTGAGGCACCCATCACAGACCATGAAGAAAACACTGATCTCAGCAGGTCTAGCTGTATCCGCCGAACACCGGTTTGGCACAAGGACTATGTAATGACAAAAAAATAAGTTTGACTATCTTACCAAATGGGGACATGTGCTCAGATAGCCCAACAGTGGGACTGTACACAAAAGAGAGCACCATAGTTCTTAGCATTTTATCTTTATTTGTTTTGTTCTGTAAGGGGAAGGATGTAACCAAATTCCCAGTTCGTGACTCTCACGATAGCTCTCGAAGACTAAAGCATAATCATTAGCAATTATTGTCCTGCCCATGACATCTTTACAGCAGTGACGTGTATTCGCAAACAAAACAATGAGAAATTATGCAGTGCTAAATATTTCCCCTTTTCCGAAAGAATGCATCTGTATGTATGATTCATTAGCGTCCAACCATGAGCGAGGAAGGAACGTCATGGTGTAGGAGCCAAAATGGTTTACGAAGGAGAGAATTTGGACAAGAAAGTCGTATTCCCCGTGATCAAGGTATAAAACAAATATGCGGAAGCTATTTTAACGAATAGCAAACCCTAACGCTAACCCTTGGATAAAAAAAATATCCATTCCTTCAGGAGGCTCGTTTGGATATTGCAAATGTTACGTTTCGAGGCGCTGAACTTACATAATTATTAAGGAAATTGTTATGCTTGAGTCCGAATTGTTGGCAAAGCAAATTTGTTATTGAATTGGTCAGGAGCAATACATAGGTAAAGAGCTTTCCACCGAAAACTGTTTATGGGACAGTATTTAGTATTGGACCAGGGCCGAACTTTAGAAAAAAACCTTGGGGCCAGCTGGCTCCTCAGTTTTAAAATTTGGTCACCAGCACAAATGTTTTGGTCAGCAAACATTTTCGGCCCTTCAGGTCAAAAAATTTTACTTGGAATTGCTGCTGTACAAACTGTCAACACTGCCTTCTCTTGTCGCTCTTATCTCAATCACTTTGTCTAGATTTCTTCAGTGTGAAGGAAAAGTAAAGATGGAAAACCATATGAAAAAAGAAAACCCCTAATGTTGCACTGTACCATGGCCCCAGAGGTTTTTCTTGATTTTTCTCCGCATGAGACAAGAGGCTCTGGTTCTCTCATCTCATGCGGAGAAAAATCAAGAAAAACCTCTGGGACCAAAGTAGTTGCATACTTTGTTTCATTACTTTCAGTGACCAGTTATAAAAATATTTATAGCAGGAAGAAAATGTTATAGTTCTAATACTCAGGTTTCTATGTTCATTGGTGACTGCATGCTGCAATTCCATGTGCGTGTGTGTGAAGCTATATTACATTTCAATTTGTAACCGGTGGGAATTGGAAGAGTTCAAAACGACACGCAAGCTTGTATTCAATCGTTTTTGGAAGCCTTTAGTCTCTTCCTTGTACTTTGTGTAGAAAACAAACCCAAAAAAACGTTACATTTGATTGTAAGCCGTAGCGAACAGAAAAAAACATTTCAACGTTGAAATACATCTTCCTAATTCAAATTGGTTTGATCATCTTTTTCTTGCCATTTAAAACAGTTTATTTCAAGTTGAAGTCTTTGAAACAATTCTGATCAACACATCCTGACAAGTTGTGCCGGGTGGAAAATATAATTGAATTCAGTGGCAAGCGGGAATAAATGCAAATGTTGAAAGTTAAAAGCGGGCTGTTTTTGTTACAGCTTGAGATACATTTCAATGACTGGAAGAAAAGTTAAATTTACATGAAATGATCAAAATACTAACCACTTTTTGGAAAACCTAAAAATAGTTTAACTAGAATGTGAACTTTTTTGCCGGTGTTTCAGCGAGACAAGAAGAAATCCGATATCTCCAAAAAGCAAACAAAATGCTAATGCCCATGTCTGAGGTTAGGCCGTTTACGATCTACCATCACTGTATTTTATTTATTTTGTATGCTCTGTAGGAACTACAAAGTTTTGCCAATGAAAGTGAGAAAACTATAATTTTACTCATAAGAAAGTTGCGACAAATATATAGACGCTACATGCGCTCAGCTTCCTTTTTTCAATAATAATGTAAGCTTTATTGAATTAACTCAATATTCTTTTCCTACAACATACCACTGTTAATATTGTAAAGGGAAAATGAATGTTATTTCTTAAATAAAAGGTAAAGAATTTTTCTTTTTGCAAAAATCTCATTTTAGGAACAAATGTCGCTTCTGGAATACGAAACTTAAGAAATTACATTGTGCATTCCTCGTGGTTTACAATTAACATTCATTCATTCTGTCATGGATCTTAGGAAATGAAAAACTTACCAAAAATAAACTAATAACTTGAAATCGTGGTGGCCAGACTGGCAACCAGAAGTGAAAAGTTAGTCGTCAGCAGACCAAATCCAGTATTGGACATGTATTTAAAACAGTATTAATGTCCAATTTCATGAGTTTTATTGTTATAATTATTTTATTAAAAATGCAAGTTCCCAAGGATGTAATTTTTAAGATTATGTTCTTGTGTTTAATTTCTTTTGCTTTGATGCATGAATCTTTGTATCCAATGAGGAATCAGATGAAAGCAACGCGTGGTTTGGATACGATATCCAAAACACGTGTGGTTTTCATCTAGGTTTTCATTGGGTATCAAAACTCATGCACATGACGAATTTAGCCATTTTTTATTGGCTATCAAACTTATGAATTATTAATGCATTTGATAAAGTACAATCTTAGCTTGAGACCTCTGCTGTCCTCTCTTCAAATAGTCCATTTTCCAATATCCCTTGCCATTTGTAGTGACCTATACAGTTTGAGGAAAACACTGAACTAATATTTACCAGAACCAAACATTTCTTAACAAACACCTGGCTTTAAACTTATGAACAGGAACTGATGTAAGTATTTGATGGCCTTTTCCTGATGTATGGTACTGTTATGTGTTTATCATCTGTGTGGTTACTCTTTGCATTGTGTTGTAAAAGAGTATTTAAAATCTGTTGAAAGATGTTAATGCTACTATTGGCAATATTATTAAAATTAATATTATTCACTATCCATTTTTATCTTCATAATCATTAGAGTAAGTAATTGTTTTCCTGTTTTGTTTAAGTGTTGTAATTCATTCATCGAAGCAGTAGGTTAAGATTTTATCACGACATTCAAAATGAAGAAACAAGGCGCTTTAGGAAGCGTAACTGGGTTATATTTATTGCGTTTGTAAAAGGAAGTTCATAATGCAGTTGATGCTCCCATAAGCGACCACCTGGGCTTGACATTTTAGGTGGTCGCTTATGAGAGCTTAGACCATATGGAGCCAAAATTTTTCTTCATTAGCACATGTTAACTGCAAAGACTTACCCCATGTTTTCATAGTTTTATTCATGTAAAATTCAATATGATACTTCCCACTGAGAAATTTATGTCCCTTTTATTATCCAGGAATGCAATGTTACAGCATTATCATCCATTTTCTCCTCTATTTTCTGTGTCAAATGGTCGCTTATGAGAGGTTAAAAACAATGATAAAATTTCAACCTTTTAGCTCTACTTGAGTGGTTGTGGTCGCTTACAAGAGGTTCCAAATATAGTGATTTGACTTGGAAACTTCTGGTATTTTGGAAAACTGGTGTCTGAGCCTGAGAGGTGATCACAATGGGAGATTTATACACTGTGAAATTTCTACAAAATAGAAGATGGAAAAATATGACAGACTCAAGCGGCCCATTAGGACTGTGGTTGAATGTCAGACAACTTGCCCCCAATCTTCAGACCTGGCAGTGGATAAAAGAACAAAGAATAATTTGTATCATGTTCAGTCTTGGGTTCATATATTTAGCAGCTTGTTTGCCTTGGTAGTGGATGAAAGAACAAGGAAGCTAGTTGTCTGAAGATCAGGGGCAAGTTATCTGGATACCTTGTGGTTTTAACTGCTTTATTTCTGTAGCATGGAGCAACCAGAAGTTTATTTAGAAAAACTAAACAGATCATATCAAGATCTCAATTGTTTTTGTGATTCTTTATTAATGTAACCTCCTTCAATAAGAGACAACTGTGTGCCTTTTTTGTCACCCTATCATCACCACTGACCATAATTATATTTACTTACTTCGAATAAAAATTTCACAGCCACATTGACCATCATATTTCGTCTCAGTGTCAATTCCTTCACTAAGTTCCACAACTATGTCTGTAAACTGTGCACTTAATTATACCTGGCTTTGAAGATACTCAAAACACAGCCAAAAAAAATACACAATTAAATGTACATGTAACGAAACACAAGACAAAGCTCTAAATTACCAGGGAAAACATTTAAAATCTCACTTCAACTGAGTGTCCAGCATCATGACTCCAATCATTTCCTTCATGTTAATTGGTTTCAGTTTCTTCAGGAAGGTATCAATGGTTATATCATGCATTGGATTGAAATAATCACCATACCTCTCCGATTCCACATTTGTTGAATTCATCTGAGTAGCTAAATAGCCTCAGATAAAAAGCACTAACTGAAGTCACTTGGGAGGTTTTACTCTACAGGTTTCCAATATAAACTCTTCCAATCAACAAACAGTACTGGATAACAGTAGAAATAAGTTCACTCTGAATGCATTTGTTTCACTGTTAAGTGAACCTGAAGTTTCCACTCTAAAACCTGACATCACAGTCTTCTGATCGTCGCATTTTATGACTGGGTTCACCTATGGCAACCCGTTAATAAACATGACGATCTGAGTGTAGTACAGTGGAACCTCAATTTAACGAAGTTGTTTGGGACAGGTCAAATTTGTTTGTTAAATGGAGGGTTTGTTATATCAAAAACCTCAATATAACAAATTTGAGGGGAAACGACCAAAATGTTTGTTATATCGTGGTCATAGTTAATGTTTAATTTGTAACACAGGTGACTTCTGTGGAAATACTATAGTCCCAATGTCTATGACATATAATAAGTCATTGACTGAAAGGTTGCTGTCTCTTTACCATAAGGCCAATTAAAGGACTTGTTGACTGTTAATCTTTTCAGCATTTATCTTCTGTCACATGTTGACATTGTATTTGTTATATTGAGGTAGATTTTACATTTGGGCTTCCGGACTATATTCGTGATATCTATTCCATACATTTTACTGTAACTTTGGCCAGGACATAGAATATTGTTCGTTATATCCAGGACTTCATTAAATAGAGGTTTGTTAAATCGAGGTTCCACTGTATTGTACTATAGACCACTATTTGATTATGAGTGGACAGTATGGACTGAAATGATTGCCAAAGTTTCAGGATATCTGAAATTAAAATTGCTGATACCTGATGCATGCATTCTAACTGCATGTGGGAATTTTTGTGCAAATTTGACTAACATGCATTTCTGTTGTTTATTCAGGAACTATTCCAGATGAATCTAAAGCAGTTCAGTTGGCAGCACCTGCAAGTGCTGTAGCTGGAGGCTTCACAGGATCATCAGGAGGGTTACTACCCACTCCACCAATACCAGCTCAGGTAGATACTACCCTTTCCACCATGCCAGCACATTCAGACCCACTCCACTATATCAGCTTGAGCACACTAATGCACTATCAGTGTCTATATACTGTATACCTGTTTACCAGCTCCACTATACCAGCTCAGTCACAATAACACACCATCAGTATCCACACATTGTGTACCTGTTTACCATCTTATATAGATGCTATCCACTCCACTATACCAGCTCAGTCACAATAACATACTATTAGTATCCACACATTGTGTACCTGTTTACATGTAGTAGCTCATAAAGATACTATCCACTCCACTATAGCAGCTTGTTGCCCTTTCCTCTTTCCTTTCATTGTATTTTATTTTACCACTGCCGTATTTCAATCTTGAAGTGCAGAAATGAAACACAAGTACATTAACATGTATTTGTAAAACATTTGATCACCAAATTTGACACGGAAATTGTGACTTTCCACAGGAAAACAGGTAAAAACACTAAGGTGACAACACAGGCGTGCTCTTTTAACGTGCTAGACAAAAGAAAGTCTCTTAAACACACTGGCAGCATGTCATAATGCATGCTCATTAAATTTTCTATTGTTTCATATCACACAGTAAAAACAAAGGAATTTGTTCATTCTAACAAAGGATCACAACAACATCATACATAATGCTTAAAACAAACATGTCTATTTTTCATGAGAATGAAATTTGCCATGCCCAAAAGTACCCTACACGATACATGTAAGCTAGCCTCTTCCAGGTTCATACACTTATCTCGGGAAACCGCTAAAAATCATTGTTTGTTCCAATAGGCTTACACTTCAGTAGTAGAAAGAGAACCTCCAAAACGATAATCATGGTAATGTTTTGGTAACACATAATGTTGCTGCACTTTGCTTAGTTTATAGACTCTATGCAAAAATGGCTGCCTTTAAATTATTCTTTTGTTCGCATTCAAAATAGCCTCACTAACCTTGTTTGGGATAACAAATTCTTTACAATTTTTGTCTCAAAAATGAGGTTAGTGATCTTATTTTAAAATAAGAACAAAAGAATAAAATATAAATGCAGCCATTTTTGCATAGGGTCTATATCAACCACAGGTAAACATCTATTTCCTTGAGCGCTCATCATACTTAAACAAAATCTGGTTGAGTATATGACGTCATCACTTGGCTAATTCGCATATTTTAAAAACGAATATCTCCGGAACGAAAAGAGATATTTGAAAAAAGTAAACAGCATTTTACTTCACATGCAGTCTACTTGTGTATGTTTCAAAATGGCGTAAATAGGAAAGGTGCGATTTTCATCATAGTACCACTTTAATCTTATTGAATAGGCACTCTGTCAGCCATTGGCAATGTTGAGGGAGGGTGGCAATGTTGCACTCTTTAAGAGCTATAGAGTCTATAGCTCTTAAAGAGTGCAATATGCACATATCTGTGTCATATAGTGTGCCATGTCATTACATTTGTGCACTTTGTCATCACCTTATTAGCTGTTTTCCTGTGGAGGGTCTTATCTTAATCTTTAACTATTAAGCATCATAAAAATACATGATAGAATGGTAGCTTTCACTTTGTTAATCAAATAAATTTTTTCCCTATGTACCTTCTTTTGCCACCATCTTGGATTTTTGGGGAAGTTTTAAAGTGGTTGTACCCTTTAATGTGGACAAATCGTGTTTCAAATGCAAATTTTAAACCTATGGGAACTACAGACATGTCCATTTGTTGTAGTATTTGACTTATAAGTGCATGACATCATAGTTTACGTCACAACACCTGATTATTGGTCACAATAAGATTAGTTTCCATTACAATCATTGCATAACCATTGTGGGTACAATTCTCAAAGCTATTTCTGATAGAGAGGACTAGTAAATAAAATATATCTAAATTGCACATTTTTTGAAACAAAGCCCTTAAAAATATTTGTCTGTTTCCTACATCCAGTCCCAATCCCCAACCGTGCAGTCTCAAAAAAAACATGCAATTGTTTCAATCCTCTGCACCATGATTTGATCAATGGTGGACAACTGCGTTGTATGTGGTTGTTCGGGTTCTATATTAGTCCAGTTTAGAGATATTTCTTTAGTCCTTTGGGATGAGGCAAAGCTGACAAGACCATTAAGTACACCATTAGCAGTGACTGCCAGACAGAAGGAGGAAAGTTTAACTTTATTTTGCCATGACACAGAGATGGCCACTCAATGACACACAGAAAGCTTCTCCATGAGTTTTGCTGTTACTTCATTGAAGACCTATAGAAAGGATGGATGGCTTCCTCGTTGTGTGAATCGTGATGCATTTGTTCTGATGGCTCTTGTTGGACAGTTTTGTCAGATTAACAGAAAAGTTAGCACTTATCCTCTCCATCCTCCTCCTTGCTCTCTTGCCTATCCTTTTGCACTCCTGCGAAAAACACCTATACAAAGCCAAACTCTCCCAATAGCTAGAGTGACACATCACAGTCACAGAGAAATACCCAGGTCACACAAGCAGTATTTTCAGTATGTCTGGAATGCTGGTCTTTCAGAAATTGAGTCTCGCAGCCCTCTGGAGGTATGTCTAGTGGTTGCTATGAGCGTGTTAGAGTTGATATTGAGCACTGGCAATAGGCACATAGACATATTGTTCGATGTGCGTCATGAGGTATCCATCAAGAATTTTGAAAGATTTTAAAGGGTGTCTACCTCTGATGGTGAACAGTCTGACATTGTCAATTCTCACACAGTGGAAAAGAGAAGCATTCAGAGGCAGGCTCAGTGACTGGATCATGTATGTCACAATCGACACAGCAGCATGCAAACCAGTTCCTGAGACAGGGTGCAATCCTAAAGAGGCTGAAATTAGTATAACGGTTCTTTATTCTTGGCACATGGGAGGCATGTGCATGCACTCTGATGCTAATATCTTTGTCATACCTCTTGCTCAAAGCCAAAACCTTGGAATGTACTGCATGAAGAATCAAAGAGGTAGAAAGACCTAAATGGTGAAATTTTTAAAGCTATTAATAACTTTGAGAAGAAACTTGATAGGGGCATACACAAGCGCTGCTTCATTAAGTCCTAATTGGCGTAAACATGATTATAGGCTGTGATGCTCACTGGTAAGGGGAAGTGGAAAGCAGTTCAGCTTCTTATTCTTCAATACAGTAAAAGGTGGGTCTGAGCCATGGTGAGAATTGGGAAGGGGTGAACAGAAATTGAGTATGCAGGATACACTTTTATGATAGGTGTACAAGAAGGAGTGCTATAGTATGGATGTGCTGCATTAAATGGTCCACTGTCCATAGGCAGGAAAGTCTAGCCAGAGGCTTTGTAGCCACGGAATTCATCTCTATGGTGTCACCTTACAAGAGCAAATTTTCAAGCAGCAATCTGGAGAGAAGCCATCACTACAGAGGAGACAGTTGAAATACAAAGCTAGGAGCAGAGTATTTTTGACAATTTTTGAGGTGTTTGGAAAAGTCTTCTGACAGAGTTTTGAGTGTCTGGTATATCTTCTCGATTTGAACTAAAACTAAGGAGAAAACAAAAAATATAATTGTTGCTAAAAAATCAGATATCCAAACACTGTTTTGTTTATGAGTATGAGAAGTTATAGATTCCAAATGTAAGTGACAGCAGTGACAAAGGGCATTATACGATCCTAGCATTTCTCTACTGACTCAAATTGTTGAACTCTAGACTGAAGGGTAGACCTAGTTACATGTATATACACTGAGTTATGGTACATTGATTCATGACTTAGTGTACATAACTAAACATACAAAAAGGTGGTGGCCAATGTATTTTCATTTATGACATCATCATAGCTTCAACAACCACAGGCAATAGGGGAATCCTTGTTTACAATATTTGTCTCAATAGCATAAGCAAGTCAGTTTCTTATGGAACTACAAATAAATCAGTTCTGAATATTGGAAGGTCATACTAGGATTAACTCTGCCAATGAATATGAGCCTGATGTATTGAATACTTTTTGTGTATGAGTATGAGCTTATTAGCACTTTGGCCTCCCAGAAATTTTGCAGGTTTTCAAAGACGATGTCTCGTTGAATATTACACCCTAAGAGCTAAAACCTTAACCGTGTATTAAATTTCACTAGCTCTGTAGCTGCCTGGAGTCAATATATACCTAACAAGTTTTCTTCTGTACACATAGTCATATGCAAATGAGCAAAAATGTAAACAATGATGTCAGCATGAATCCCCCTATACTAAATATTATCTGACATACTGATTATTCCAAAAATACTTCCAGACAAAATAGAGAGAAAGAGAGCATGTGCCTCTAAGAATAGAAACAAAAGAAAATGACATTTTTAATGGGGACATTTCAAATTGGACTTACAAAGTGGAAGCTACCATTATATCCTTGCTTTTATGCATTTTTATGACGCTTAATAGTCAAAGATTAAGAATATACAAGCTTTGTTTCTTCCCCTAAGTGAGCCATAAAATCCCCTCAGCTGATGGACAAAATGATCGTCTAGCAAACCTCATGCAGATCTGAGGAGTGATGTAAAAGCAGACCTAGCTTTGAATGAGGGGTCGCATGAAATACCTGATACATTTACTTTAAAAAAGCGCCATCAGTCATTTTTGGGATGATGGCGTGTATGTACATTGCACGTATTGCAAGAAACTCTGTTATCTTGGATATGTTGTTACAGTTAAATGTACCTGCATGCTAAATGTACCTGCATACTGCATGGAAGTCTGGAGAAATACATACTCCAATTGTTTGGATTTCACTTTTTTTTAGGTTCCTATTGTCCCAGGTGTAGTTTCTACTGTCATTCCTGGGGTAAGAATGCATTTTTATGTTTAATATTAAATATTTCAACCTTTTGGGGGTAGATGGTAGAGGGCATGTTACAACCTCTTGGTGTCAGTGATAGACATTTTTCTATTTGCAGACTCCAGCAGTAGCCAGTAATGAGAAATGTTTAACAAAGCTCATGTTAAAACATCTTTTGGAGAAGCTTGGTTTAAATGTATTATTAATATGTATACAATTACTTTATCACATGAATGCTAGTGCAATTAAGGATTTACACTATGAGTGATATTCAACAATTCTCTCTAAATAAATTTTAAATGGCCTTTAGGCAAGTCCAGTTTGAAATAATTTTAAATCACTTACAGTGTAAATATTTAAATTCCTTTAGCTTTCATACGATTATTCAGTTATGACAAGGAAATAAGTAATGTAAATTTGCACTCCAATGGCAATCGAAAATTAATGATAAATTGGCCTGCTCTCATTCTATCCAATGAAATAACTTTATTAATATTTATCCCCTAAATAATAATGTGTTATTTAGAATTTTTTAATATATTTGACTGCATAAACTAATGTGTTGTTTTTTTGATGTTAAACAGTTGGCCACAGCCCTGACTGTACCTGCCCCATTACCTCCTCCACCCCCTCTCAACAATGTGGATCCCAGTAAAATTGATGAAATAAGGAGGACAGTCTATGTTGGCAACTTAGATACAACGGTAATGATATAAAACAATGTATGTGGTACAATATTTTAATCTGACTAACGTCTTGCCCTAAGTGACTGGAGATTAGGTTGGACATGCAAATGTAGTTTAAAAGTCAGGTGCAAAATTGTATGCATTGTAGAAGCATTGTTACCTGAATTAATGTCGAGAACAGTGAATCAACAGAGCTTTAAAGAATTGATGCCCTCCCTAACTAACTCTGGCCATTTAAGTTAATTACATTCTTGTCATTGCAGGATCTACTTGAGCTTTTAGTACTTGTCACATAGCCTTCTGGTTGAACTAGACTGCAACAAATAATTATTCGTTTATGTTCAGGAGGCATTACTAAATGAAACAGCTTTCACCATTTGTCAACTTTGTTGAGAACATCTATGAACTGCACACAAATAATTTTCTTTGAATTAGGGGACAGAACCACTAAGGGTAGTTTTGGTGGAAAAAAGATAACGACACACAAATACATGTTTTCTATTTTTTTGTCAAGTAATAGTATTTCAAATTTTCTCAAGCTGGGAAGGTTCTTATTATAGTATTATTAAACTAAAAACTATAATTAATTCCTATGCAGCTTTCTGCAGAACAACTGATGGCATTTTTCTCAGGCTGTGGTGAGATCCGATATGTGAGAATGTCGGGTGACGAAACCCAACCCACCAGGTAGTCACCGAGAAGTGTTTTCTTGGTATTAGTTTGCATTCACTTGGTTTTCATTCATTTTTCATATAAGTGCAATAAGGATACAATAACTTGATAGTGTGAACTGGGAATGCTGTGATTGCATTGTCAGGGAGATCATTTGCTTTACTTTTTTAATTTATTTATTTATTTATTATTATTTTTTTACTTTTAATTTTTTTTTACTTTTCAGGGCCTTAATTAGTGCCCTTATCTACATGTACTTCTTGCTTTTTTTATATCTTAAATACATTTGTAGAACTAAGTAGCCAAGTTCTGGATATCAGTCCCTCATGGGTCCTCAGAGGCTGATGTCAGTGAAATTTTGGCCACCTTCCAATCTCTCTTTTAGCAATGTACAATTAACTTTAAACAAAAACAACACCATATTTGTAATGCCTTATTTGTAAGTTTTGATGAGTAAAAACTTTTAGCTCACGGAAATTTTTCAGTAGGCCTGTTGTCACGACTTGGTCATAGTTGAAGCATGTAGGAAGCAACCGGAAATGTGTGTGTTTCAGACCTTATATTTTCTATACCCATGTTTTATATCATGAAGTCTTAATATCCCTGCAAAGTTCAGCCCTTGATTTACTGATCTGAAAAAAGTAATAAAGTTGAGGCTTTTTTACTACGAAAAATTTACGAGAAGATTACTCACCAGGCCACTTGTGGTTAAAGTTTCAACAAAGCGTGTCAGCAAAAGCCAGCTATTTAATTTCAATGAATACCTTTTTTCCTCTGAGTTATGATTTAGAGACTCTGAAGCTAATTGTAACCAAAAAGACTTGTTAATTTGAAATGTTATGTGCTTTTTTTGAGACTAGTCAGATTTTGGCCTGGCAGCAGTTCGAAGTTTGAAGATCATTGCTCCAATATTTATGGAGATATTCTTGATTCAGTATTTTATTATTTAAGTGGAACCATTTATGTCATTATCACTGTCCTCATTTGCATAATGCAAAAATGTGATTTCTCTAAAACGAAAAAAGATATTCCATAAAGGAAAACGCCATTCATCTTGACTTTGAAAACCCTTTCAAATAAGTGGCAATTATTTTTTACTTCATGACCATAAAATGTGGGAAATTACATCTTCAGTTTTCTTGGAAAGCTGTGTTGCCTTGAAACAAAATCAAGCTTTGCTTTCCAAAAATAAACTGCCCAAGGCATGTGAATTAACCCTTGAACCATTCAACAACTAGTCAGCTGCACATCCTAAAGTTCTGGCAATTTGATTGATGAAATTCACTAGAACGTTGAAAAGTTTTCAGCGCTTAAAATTGCAATATACCCGGTAACAAAAAATTAGATTGAAAAATACAGAAGCAAACAAATACACCTGCAGGTAAAGTTGTACTTTGAGAAAAAAGAAAATAAAAATAAAATATTTTCACACAAAAGCCATTTAACTGCACAGCACTGCTTGTCTCACCAATACCACCATCAACTGCCGCCATGTATTTTTTTCTGCTGGAATTTAATATCTTCGCTGGTAGAAATTAGTGACATCAATTTGGAAATAAAGTAAGCTTGGTACACACCAAATGAACGCTTTTAATGCCAAACAAAGAAAAAATATCCTATGACGTGCTATTCACGCACTAAAAGTTACTTAGGTCTGAAAATGAATTATCTTATAAATGGAATTATGTTGTAAACGGGTTTAATTTTTTATTAGATTTTTTTTTCTTTAAACCTTTTATTTTTTCTGCAATCCAATCCGTGATCTGGTCCATTATCCGATCCTGGTTTTGTAGACACCGCTGAAATTCAGCCTCTGGAGACCCAGGAAAGGCGGATATCCAAACTTGGCTAAAAAAGGTCATTGAAGCTGAAACTATGGTACATTACATAAGTCCATATAGCAACATTGTGTACCAATTTTAAGCTAAAACAGCCGACCCTCATTTCGAAGTCTGTCCCAGTTTCTCAGATAAAAGCTATGTAATAAATATAACAGATGAAGAGATGAATAAAACAAAACAAGAGAAAACAAATATAGATTGGCACTGCAGTACCTATTTTATGTGTGCTATTCAATCCTCTTGATCTTCATTAAATTGCTTGTTTGTTACAGGTTTGCATTTGTTGAATTCTCTGAGGCTGGTGCAGTGAACACAGCTCTACAGTACAATGGAGTGATTTTTGGTGGCAGGCCTCTCAAGTAAGATTTAGCCTTTACTGTGAATTGCTAAGAATTTTTGTTTTGTTTTGAAAATGTTTTTAATAGCTAACATCCGACCCTGCTGATGCAGTCAAACACCCCAATGCCATATCCTACCCACAAGCCCTAAAAGCCTGTGTATCCCTCCATGTGTCTGGCAGCCTTTACACTCTTAATCATAGGATCAGTGGAGATAGTTCAGGTGACAAAGAGCACAATCACCCAAGATTGGAATTGAGGACAAGAAAGCAATGCCACAAAGAAGAGTGGGAGGGGAAATGTCAAACATTTGCCCATTGCAAGACACCATACTTGAAGAATGAAGCACCAATGCAAGCATGTGATTAAGTGTGTACAACATTTAAAACAGGCAACCATTCACCATGACCCTGCCCACTAGCTAAACAACCTAAGGTGCAAACACCAATGCCTGAAAGAAGGAAAGGAAAATGACCACTCAGTCTCCTTTTAATTTTGTTTTTAAACTTATCTCTCATAAAAGAAAGTAAAAAACGCAGTACAAATACATTGCTTATGTTTTTCATTTTATTTCCATGGACCTTTCTGTGTGCTTTTTATAGGGTTAGCCACTCAAAAAATGCAATTGTGAAGCCAGCATCCAAGTCTTCAGATAAGGACCGGAAAGATATTGACAAAGCAATGCGACGTGTTAAAGAAGCGTCTTCTATCATCGAAGATGAAATAGATCCTGGTATGTGCTATTAAGTGTCATTTTTTTTAAAAATCCATATTTATGTTATTTAGGGTCATCCAATTTCTGGCCTGGAACAATATTGTTGTTTTGTTTTTGTTTTGATTGTTTGTTTTTTGCCTGCATGTCTCCTGTTAAGTGAACAGGTAAGAGATTTCTTCTCGCACGAACTTTGTAAAGTCTGCATACAAGCCAAGTAGCTAATTAGGCTAGAGCTTATCTGGTTACTGAGAAGTGATCAGGAATATTTCTACTCCCCTCTAGATGGGATGCCAGTCCATCACAGGGTTACCTTCAGCATTAAATTCGCTGGCAACCATATGCCACTGTGAGAGTAAAATGGCCCCGGCTAGGGCTCAAACTAAGACCGCTCGATCTAAAGTGAAGTTCAAAATGAATTTTAACCTTTCTATATTTGTTTTCAGCTGATAGGTCTAAATCTCGCTCAAGGTCACGATCTACAAGAAGATCCAGTTCAAGGTAAAGCAGTTTTAAAAATTTCTTATAGAGCAGGTTTCATCCATGTTGCAACATAGTTTGTCTCCTGTAGTAAGAGTTATAGTAGGTTTAGACTTTATAGTGTTTGCCAACATATTGCCCTGGGACAATCTTTTCTTATGTAAGCCATGGCATAAATAAAAGCATACCGGTATTTTGTTAGCACGTTTTAATGGTTCCAGTAGGAAATAGCTTTGGGCACTTCAATAAATAAAATTTCAAACAACTAAATTGCTACTCTACAACCTATAAAAGGTATTTACTGTAATTTTATAGACAAATAATACATGCTGGCTAGCTGAAGTAACCCTCAATTGAAAAATGCCAGCCAGTCAGCTCATTGAAAAGATTAAATCTGTAGGTAATTGCACACTGGTGTCTAAATAACTGTGGCAGTTTACTTGTAGTTGTTAAATAATTTTGTACTTCAAAAACACAGCACCAAATATTTCTTTCAAATTTTATTTTCTTCTTGCAATCTTAGGTCAAGAAGACGTAGGTCCCGTTCCAGGTCAGGCTCGCGTCGAAGGAAACAATCACGCAGCCGCTCGCCTTCTCGGTAATGATAAGATAAGATAAAATAACTTTATTGTATGCAGTATTTATTCAGTAAAATTCTGACTCCATCATTGCCCTTAGGTGTGATATTGCAATTATGTTCTAGGAAATAACATGAACACTAAAAAAAGGACAGGCGTGTCTTGCTGCTCTCGTGTTAGGGCCTTCACATTTTTTGGTGTTCTAACTTTGTATGCATGAGTCTGTTGTGGTCGGTAGGAAGAAGGGATTAGAAGAGAAAGCTTTAAACAGACTTTGACTTCCAGCATTCTATTGTATGGCTAACTAAAGGCCAATACAAGATTATACCCTACTACTGAATGTACTGAGAAACTAATTCATGCATTTATAACCAGTGGTTAGACCATTGCAACAGTCTCCTCTATGGAGTTCCCGACCATCATATACAAAACTTCAACGTGTCATGAATGATAGTACGCAATCGATCTTCTGCGCACCTAAATGACCAGTGTATTCCATGAGAGGAGTGACATTTGCCACTCCATTGTCAACGAATGGGTGCTAAAGCAATGAACTGATCATTTACGTTTGGAACCAAACAAGTGCTCCCAAGTACAAGACTATTTTGTGTATACCAGGAAATGTTTGTCTTGCGAAGCAACGGTTCCAGTCTATGGGGCCATCTTAAGGTTGTTCTTCCAAGACTAACCTCATCTTATATGCAGCATTCTTTCATGTATCAGGCTGGCAAACAATGGAACAATCTACCAGATGAAATAAGAACGTCAGAACCTCTTTCTATATTCAGGAAAAAACTTTAAAACGTTACAGTTATCATCATCGTACGACTGCAGGTGTATGTTTTGTAAATAGACACTCAGTTTGGTTACCTATTATTTTACCTGTGATCGGTTATTTTATTTGATTCTTTTTTTTATATTTCTTACATCTTATTCATTTTCTGTATATGTAGACTATGTAAACTATTAGCTTGTAACTTTTATGGCACGTTTGCATTTAAACAAGCTTTCGCTCATATGCGATATGTCGTTAAATAAAATTACTTATAACAAAGTGGATGTAAAATTTGATCCATCAACAGTTCTGACTGATTTTAATACGCCGCTAAAAAATCACGTCCGAAGGTTACTCACTCGAAAAGTGATAGCTTCCACAAATTATTTCAAATTTGCATTTGTCTTATTTTCTTATATATTATTTAAATTACTTTTATTATTGGTTCTGTTTGTTTTTTTTTAAGGGACAGGTATAGGGAAAGACGTCGCAGATCTCGGTCTTCATCAAGACATAGAAGTTCGCGACGTTCTCGTAGCAGGTAGAGTTGCATGTAGACTATTTCATGAGGTGTTAATACCGGTATGTGCTACAACAATTTCTATTTTTCTGTAAACAATAAGAAAATAGTCTCTAAACAGCCTAAAAATTGCTCTCAAATCAAACCAAAGCATGGAAGGTATTGTATTCTCAGTTTCTTAATTCTACCTGCATGATGGTCTCATGTACATTCATAGAAATATCATGCGCATTTTCAATTTTTTTCTAGTATCTTTTGGTCACATGGCTAAATTAGTTGCGGCATATTCTTGATAACTGGCAGTGCAAGTGAAATTTTGGAGCCTTTCGATATCACTTTGTAGTAGTTCGATTTACAAATTGTGACTCTTCTGCTTTCAATTTTCAGTAGTGTATTCATTGATTACCTGGAAGGTAACAACAGCTGTTTTCTTACCCTTTGGGGAAAGAGTACAAATATTTCTGTTTGAAGAGTCTGGGTGGCACACTCCCACCTAACAATTTCGAGGGTTTTAGTCAGTCAGGAACTGTGTAAATCTTAATCGCGTTTATTTGCTTCTGGCAAGGTTCATTCCGTCCTGAAAAGATTTTCAAAAGTTTTTTGGGGGTTGACTTTAGAAATTTCACGCATTCCTGTCCTTTGAACGTTTATGGCGAAGGAACGCGTGACGTGTCCCAAGAGCATCTGCGTGGGAGGCTACTACAGACGTGGCACCTTAATTCCTCTAGACTGTGTTACAGTATACACATCCCTTCCTCCATTTATCCAGATTTATTTATTTACCAGGTAACAATTCCAACCAAGAACCAGAACACTGATTTGTTGCCAAGCTTACAGAGACTAGGGAGAAAAAACTACGCTAGAAATACCTCAAACCCTCCATTTTTAAACTAAACCTACCACGATCTGCAAATTTCTGAGTCACTGTCAGTAAATCCTCGTTCTTTATAATGTTTATCGAAATCAAAAGTACAGCAAAACATCTTTAACATGATTATCTCTATGTTCTCACTCTCTCTTGCAATAAGTATTTCTATTATTCTTTCATTATATTTAGCCGCACTCATGCCTTCTATGGATGCCTATTTTTCAAATGTGTATAGTCAAAAAGGTTTACACAATCTCAAAGTGATGCAAGACAATACAGTCCTGTTAGGATTAAAATACGGTGATATTTATTTACTCGTGATAGCACTCTGAACGTCTGATTATGTTATTCCTCATATCTCGACAGGGAGCGAAGAAGAGGTCGTCGTTCAAGGTCTAGGGACCGACGTTCCAGATCACCAGATCGATCACGTGATAGGTCAAAGGAAAGGAAAAGAACAGCTTCACCTGAGCGGTCACCATCAAAAGAAAAGAAGCCCCACAGGGAGAGGTCAGATGCTGCTGATAAGGATGGAAGCTCTGAAGAGAGGACTGAAAAAAGACGATCTAAAGACAAAGAGAGAAATAGAGAAATAGAAAAGGAAAGAGAGCGAAGAAAGGAAAAAGAGAAACAGAGGGAAAGGGAAAAAGAAAGACAAAAAGAGAGGGAACGGGAGCGTGAAAGAGAAAAGGAAAAACAAAAGGAAAGAGAGCGGGAGAAAGAAAGAGAAAGAGAACGAGAGCGAGAGAGGGAAAGACAAAGGGCAAGGTCAAGAAGTCAGTCTCTGTCGCCGTCACCAAAGAGAGGTTCTTCAAGGTGAGTTCAGTGTTAGGTACTGTTGTTGTTGATTGTCTCATTTTTTTGCTTCTCGCTGCAGTAATACCCTCCTAGTGGGCTTGCTTTTGTCCAGAGAAGTAAGGGCATCTTTGGGTCACTTTGTACAGAACGTTGTCTGTGGTAGAATAAGGGCGAACTACATTAAACAGAACAAAATGCATCTAGGTGATTAACAAATTTTAAATGGTCGTGAGATAAACGTCTGTAATTTTGAACATTAATAACTGAGCTTTGTTTACAGAGGTCATCATAAGAAGAGAAAAGAAAGAAAAATGAGAGAGAAAAAGTACAGCAGCTCACAAAGTGCTGATGAAGAAAGTGACAAAGAAATAGACTATCCAGGTTGTTATTATGACTTTGTTATTTTTATTATTATTCATCTTTGTGTTAAAAAAAATTCGAATTTGCAATTCTCATGACTGGCAATCAACAGCAACTTTTTGTTAACATGTCACAGTTTTGGTGATCATTTTAATTTTGTTCCAAACAATTTGCTGTTTAGTTGGGGTCGTCATTAGTATTCATTCTCTGTTTTGATGTTTGAACTACACTACGCATACTCAATTCACTACTCATTCACATTACCTAACTTTAAACACGACAAATTGGGTAAAACAGATCCAATTACGCTCAAATTCAGGGTCCAACACACTAGCTACCATGCTTTTTTAGCCAATAAAACTGCTTTGATATATGTCTCAGCAGAAAGTGATGAAGCAAAGGAAAAGACGAAAAGAAGTAAAAGGCATGATAGTGCAGAAGAGAAAGACACTGATGGTTCTGATTACGAAAAGGGTAAGAAAAAGAGGCCGAAATATGTGGAGGAAGGAGAAATGGATGAAGTTGTCTCAGAGAGTGAAAGACGAGATGATAGAGAGGACAGGGGTAGAGACGAAAGAGAAGAAAGTTCAAGTAGACGATCCAAGAAAAAGTCCAGGAGCTACAAGAAGAAGCCTGTCAGTGCTGGCGATTACGACAGTGATAGTGACTAACTCAAGCAACCATCGTAAAGTTATCACTTTCAAGTAACGGCACCTTCTACACTTTTTTCTTAGTATAAAAAGCAATGGCTTTTCTGTAACTAACATTCCTTCCCGATGTAGCAAAGTCTAGGATGCATTGGATACAAAAATGTTTGGGTTTCACTTTATCACAGATGTTCCCTAAAATTCATGTTACAACCTGTAAACTAACTAATGCCTTCAAGGATGCAATTTAAGTACCTCGCTCGATCCTGTCTCCAATATAATTTTGTTGTCAGTGGCTTTGTCTATACTTTTTAAAAATAAAAAATAAACTGTGTTTCCACCCTTACAAGCTAGATAGTAAATTTTCTCCTGTTGCAGGGTTACTTTACACGCATGTTATATAATACAGGTGCTGATCACCGCTGGAGCCTTTATGTAGTGTTCTACAATACAACTAAGCATGTTGAGAGACTACTCAGATCTTAAGGACATGGAGTTCTATACAGCTGTTTTGTGGGCTAACATAAAGTTAGCCCACTCTTCAGTTAATTTCCGTATACATTGAAGCCTACTAAAATAAACATCCATGATATGATCACGCAATACGCAATAAACCGTTGCAACACACCGTTACAATCAATGGGGTTCCTCTTTGCATGATAATATTGTAACTGCCAGTATGTCTGCGCTGAGAAAAGGAAATTCACTTAGTTAACTATATCTAAGAATGAACTTTCGTCGGTGCCGGCGTATAGAAGTTAGTTCGTTTCGTTTGTTGACGCTAATCAGCGGGAAATACGTGAATATGTCGATGACCTCTGACATGTCTGTGTCTTGAATGCTACCAAGTTGGCCACCTATAGTTTCCAGGTCGCACACTGCCAGTACAAACCATACTGAACATAGACTGAGGGCAATATCGGGTTCGAGACAACAATTCTTAAGTTGGGCAACACGCGAACCAGTTTGTCCAATGTATTGATAGACTTCGATCACGTGACTATTGGTCACCCTAAAACTTTCTCGAGGCCTGGTATTCACAGAGAGACAGCAACGCAGGAAACGAACATATTGACTTCCCAGACGTTTACGAATCACTCGCGTGATCACACTCGGCGGTCGTTTGTTATGTTTTTTGTTTTGTTTTTTTTTTATGCTGACGTAGCACACGTAGAATTGTGAACCGTTAGCCGTCACTCAGAAGGCCGAAGTTGTTTGGTTGAAAGGTTATTGGAGTTTTATTAACGTTGTTTTTAACGTTAACAAGAGACGGTGTCAAGCACAAAAAAAAATTATTTTCTTAAACCCTACTGTTTTCGAGTCAAATTCCTACGCCGTCCAATTCGATGAACTGTGCAAATTTTGGAAGATTTCACTGAAAGAAATTCCAGAAAGTCACAAATAAAGCCATTAAAACGGTAAAAAGGCATTCGTCTGGGCATTTATAATTCAAAACTTAAGGACGTTCGCGCGAAAATTTTCCAGTTGATAGATTTTTTTAAAAATTTTTACTGCAGTCAGATAATGAGTTGTGTCAAAAATGCCAAAAAAATGGGGGTCACCAAATTCATTTCAGAGCTTAGGTGTGTGGAAAACTACCCCTAATTTTGACAAATCAGTGCACGTAATTTAGCATGATCTACAGGGGTTTATAGCTAAAAATATCGACGGTGAGTCAACAGAGCAAACGATCTTAGTCATATCTTATAGAAGTGGGTCCGATGCGTAGATAAATCCAAATGTTATCAACGTTTCCACAAAACTTAACCCTTCAAGAGGAATTTGAAATCCGTCGCACCGATAAACAAAGAGCTAAATTTAGCGGAATTCAATGGTGCATTTTCCAAAAACTTCAAACTTCTAGTCGATAGAATTTCTTCATTTTTCCGTCGCTAGACGTACAAAATCGATAGAAAAAATGATCCATCAAAAGAAAAATAGGGGTCACCAAACGTCCGAGATCGTCAAGTCCAAACAAAGTTGTAGTTACAGGCCAACAAATACCCAGAGCTACTTTGATTACAGCTCGTCCCATCCTCCTCACTGCAAGAAAGCCATATCATACAGTCAGTTTTTCCATCTTCAAAGGATCTACTCGGGCAATGATGAGTATGTGGCGAAATCTAAGGAAATGGCATCGTTTTTGAGAATATTGGATATCCTCGTAGCGATGTCACCAACAGTCAAAGACGAACCCAGGAGATCACCCGCGAAGGAGCACTCGGCAATTTCGAACGATTGGACAGGGCCCGATGCGCCTATAAAGTACTCTAGACCTCACTTACCACCCAAAGACCCATGATGACCCAGCTTCAAAGGAAACTTTGTGCGTTTATGGCAGAATACAAGTCTCCGAGATATCCTGGTTCAAAGCATTTTGTCGTCTCGCCATGATCATACCCAAGCCACTCCAGCGGGGACATTTCCTTACCGTAGACCCCCGTGTTCACGGGAAGGACGGCAACGATCACCAAGGCCAGCGGATATGCTCGGCTAAAGGGACGGCTCGCCTGTACAACGGCTGGTGGGTTATCACGTGCCAGCGCTGTTACAAGTTGTACACTGGCGAAACCGGTCGAAGGCTTGCGGATCGTTTTAGGAAACACCTGCGTTCAGTGGAGGGTTTTAAACAGAACTTCCGCTACGCGCTACTAGGGGGTCGGTTCTCCGTGAGCCGAACACTTTAATTTACCAGAACACAACCAAGTTCATGACACACAAGTGTCTATGGTAAGGCAAGTGAAAGGAGGAACGGCAACACGACAGCACGAGGAAACACGACTCATTTTCCAGCTGGGTACTCTAGCCCCCATGGGTTGAACACCCGGGGGGGGAGTACTCCCTTATATGGGCTATATAGGTATGTGCGGCCCCAAAGGGTATGGTTTTTCAGCCGTTTTGGTCATAAATAGGGTATCGATTTAGCTGATTTTGGTCATAAATAGGGTGTGGTTTTTTACTCCAGCCTTGATACGGGTATGTTTTTAAGCCGAGAAGCCACTTTTTCATAATTATGAAAAAGAAAATCAATAAAAGCCCTTCACAAATTATGTTGACGGTAATTTAATATTGGTCTCAACTAGGGATCCAATAATAACGCAGGTCTGAAACAGGATTTTGATGTAAGGTTCAGGTCATAAATAGGGTTTTGAATTTTTAGTCAGGTCATAAATAGGGTAGGGAATATCGCAGATTTTGGTCATAAATAGGGTATGAGTTTTGGGAAGAGGGCCGCACCCCCCCCCCCCCCCTCCAATTTTTCAGGACGTACCCCCGGGGTTGAACATAGGTATAAAGTTTATCAAATTCGTCATTAAAATGGAGACAAGGTGCGCGCGCATCAATAGGCTTTTGTACATTATGCTAGAACTTTTTCGAGCATTTTAGTAAGGCAAAAGCGTTCAGCATTATTGGAGCATTTTAGTGGCATTTACCGGAAAATTAATATTTTTCCCCAGAGAATATATAAATGGAAATTTTTTTTTTACAAGAAAATGAAGAATTTACTTAACCCCTTCACTGAGTATCACTGACAGGGACAAAGGATTAACAGAACAACAGATCATTTTGAGAATTATCTTCTGGTGTATTAAGAATTTCAGATACGTTGTTAGCTTGCTCTACTTAGTAAACCTTTTTATAAAGCACTCTGAACTGTTGTGTTGAAATAATATATAGATTTAGGTCAGCCTAAAAGCGTAACTTTGGGTTGATCAGTGCCCAATAAAGCTAACCCAGGAAAAGGTAGAAATTTAATTTAAGTTTTGTAACATTACAATCAGGTTTTCTGTTTATTGTTTGACTTTCTGTTTTGAGTTCATAATCACCATATACACAAAAGAAAAGCAGCAAAAACATTTGTATAGAAGAAAAAAGTTGCAATTCGAATAAATTTTAATCCTGGGCTTGCGGTAAGCGGCTTCTGAACATTCCTGCCCTGTTTTCAACAAATTAACCTGACACGAGCCCGCGATACAATCGAAAACCAGCACGTGGTCAGCGGTCAACTTAAAAAACACGTGACTTTGATGAGCTGTAGAATTGAGCCCGCGATATGATCACGTGATACTGGTCAGAAGATACCTTATGTCAATTGATCAAAACAGCTATGTCCAATATCAAAGAAGTACACAGCAAACCAAAGTTAATTGCATGTCTCTGTGAAGCAACCTCGTCCCCAGGGCCTTCTCCTCGATGATTTTTAAAATGGCGGATCGTCGGGAGAAGAAGGCTGGATCACGTGGTACAAAATCTCCAAAAATCTTGGAGATTTTTATCACGTGACATTTTGAGAAAAGCTAACACAAAATGGCGGCAAAGCATCGCGTGGGCCGCGATGGGAAGCAAAACACCGGTCAAAGAACTCTTTAACTTTGGGCTAAACAACAGAATACAGGGCCACTTATTTACATCTCATTGAATCACAAAAGTTCCTTTTGTGTTATGCTTCGTTCTTCAAAAGATTTTGACACATGTAAAACAGGTGGTCTGAAGTTGCCCTGCATTCTGTAGTTGCTCCTAACTTTGTACACGAAGCAGCGGTGGCTTCGTAGTTAGATAAAATATTATTTTTACGGGTGTTTTGATTCTGGAGCAAAACGTTTGCGCTAGGTAGGTGCTATATTTAACTGTCACTGAAATCAGATTGAAAATCAAAGAGTCTGAAAAACTTAGCTGCCCATAAGTACAGAGAGAAAAGCAAACTCTTTGTGGCCTCATGACATGGACTAGCACCCTTATGTCCCAGTAGTCACCAGTTCCATGGAGTTTTTTCCCTTGTTATACCTCCTCAATCACTTTATCAACAAAGTGTCCACCTGGTAACTTTAGGAGATTCACTTTGCTTTGATAAGACAAGCAAATCCCAAGGCATTGACATCTGGTGATAAGCTAATTAAAAAAAGGTATGAAAGCAAATAGACTCTGGTAGTGGTGCCAATATATAAATAACCAGTAGAAACAAATATCATTCCACTATAAAAAGACTGATATGTGGTTAATAGACTGATTGTTTTGTACATTTGACTGTGTTCAAAACATTTGCCTTCATATGTGCATGTAGACTGTATGTACCCGAAAACAGAAGTGGTGTGTATGTAGAGATAAAAAATATGCACTTATCATTCTGTACTGTATTTCAATATGAATTAAAGCCAGTGGCACTAAACCATTGAAGTTGAGTCCTACTTCCAGAATTAACTTGTCCATTTCTTACTGTTATACTTTCTGTTTTTCATTTACCTGTACGTTACTTTGCTGTCAGTGTGATTTATTTGAGAGCAACGTGTGCATTCCATGGAAAAATTTAAACTATTGCATAATTATTTAATGAATAACTGATGAATCAGTGAGACCAAATTAATTTAATTTAGGTCATCACAATCAAGTGATAAACAAAGTAAAAATGGCTTGATATTTAAACTACTTCTATAAGTAGTCTGCCATGAATGCCTCTTGACCACAAGCCATGAAGGTTATAGGCAATAACACAACCTTTCCGGGTGTCAATGCAGTAATTGCCTTTGACTTAGTTCATTTTTTTACATAGATAGACGTTATTCTTAACTAGTAAGGCATTAACAACATTAGCTTTCTTTGTATTCTTTGTGCTCATTCATACACATATAGCACTATAATTTTTATATTGTCAAACACTTTTATCATGAGCCCCTGGCTCGGGGGATTGGGAGACCACCCCCTGTGTAATCTTGACATTAAATAAATTATCTTATCTATCCTAAAGCAAACTTGTTCCTTAAACAATACCAGTTACACCTGGGAGGAAGCTGCAGGAGATTTGGCAGTATTGACTCAACTATGGGGTTTACCCTAAAACTGATAGATGTCATAGTGTTTGAATATGAGTGCTTGACCTCAGCTCAGCATGTCTTTTCCACCTTCCCCATATAGGAGAAGAAGCATGCTCAGGTCATTATATGCAAGTAATAAATGATGTGTGTGAGGAATGCTGAGCAATGTTTCATGTCCTCAAGTGGTTGTACATAATTATTGTTCATATAAAGAAAATTTGCTTGTTACAATTTGTTGTTGCATGTTGCTGGTTGATAATTTTAATCATGCTGTGACCAGAGAAACAATCTAATTTGAAAACCTTTCTAATAACTACCCCCCCCCCCCCCATGCCCCATCCAGTAATCTGTAAACACCTTTGAAGAATATCAAAGGTTTCAAATAAGTAGTATGCAGCTTATCAATACAAGTAGACATACACAGTGCAAATTCTATCAACATGGCTTTTTATGCCAACATTGATTGACGAGAAGGCTGGGAATGATTGAATAATACGAATGTTTACAAGATTGTAATACATTATATAGTTATCACTGACTAGATCAAAGAATACTACTTTGGAATATTAATTCTTATCTTCTCTGAGTAACTAATAAGTTCTGTTGGAATGTTGTCACACATAAACGTTATTTTTGAGGTTGCCTTGGCTTGTGGAATGCACTAAAAGATATACAGCAGCTTTATAAATATTTTATTGACCCCTTTCAGTGCCAAAATGGTTCATCGAGATGGCAATTTATCTGCAGTAAACAATAAGCGAGTAGTACCTATATCCTCCAATCTCCCTTTTTGCTAACCTACGATCATACCCTCCCTCCTCAATTCTTTCCCCCAAAAAATACGCCTGATCGCAGGTTTACCTTCTTGCATGGGGAGCTGGCAAGACAGGGCAATAAAGTCAAATTGTTCTTTATTCATTTGTAAATCTGTGGATTTCTTTTTTGGAAACATTTTCTGAACATTTATATACATAAATGAGCTCCTTCACCTGTTCTCTTGGGCACTACTTAAACAAAATTTGAAAGAAGGCCCCCACTTATAGAAAACCTACTTAAGACAGTAAGGAATGTAAGTGTTTGGACACAATACAACAGGAACCATTTCCCCTGGCCAGGTATTGAGAGAAAACCACCAAATAACATTTCTGCAAGAAGTCATGTGCATTGTATCAATATGTATTTAATGCCTGCAGGCTGGCTCTAAAATTACTTTAACACCATCCAGACAGCAAATGCATTTGATAACAGAAATGTCATGCTATAATCTAAGAAATTCACAAGAAATGAAGAATATTT
>CM042757.1:78764-163033 GCA_022496165.2 Catalaphyllia jardinei
AAAAAGAGTGCATTTGAAATAAGATTTGAAGTAAGCCTAAACCTAATACAGACAGAAGGCCAATATTTAAGGAATACGTGTCAAAGAAAATAGAAGCGATTTTTCGTATAAAGGAACAAAGCTCAGTAACGCTTCAAACTCTTCTTTGTTTCCCTACGCTGAAAAACTAATTGCACATGAATATAGAACAACAAAAACAGCATATAAGACCACATGTGACGAGCTGTAGCTCGCTAGCTATCGGCCGATCTGTACTTCAACAAAAGCTTAAGCTTACATGCTCAATGTATGCTTGTTATGTATATTTTTCCGGGCTTATTTCTACTTCTATGGTAGAGGTTACATCTTTTAAATTAAAATCTAACGGAAAAGATTCACCTTTCGAATCGTTAATGGCAGTCTGATTCAACATCGCTTGAAATGAACTGCAATTCAACCTCCAAAAAGACCTTTCTTTTTCGTATAAACACTCGCTACGTCCGCCATATTTATTTACGATGTATTTCAGGTATTTAAACCAATCAGCGTGTTCGTATGAATGGGCCAATCAACAAGGGTGTTAGTTCAGCATTGCCCAGGGTCTTCTCTCCACGATCCGCCATTTTGAAAATCGTCGAGGAGAAGGCTCTGATCTGGGGACGAGGTTGTCTGTCAAGCTATTATTTGGAGTATGGCCGCCATGTTGCGCGACTCCGTCGTCGTCGCCGTGCGTAAGCGCCCACGAGCAATGCCGCTAATCACGATCACCATGAGAAAATCAACTCATGGGTTTCCATTTCTTTCCTATATGAGTGTGGGGCTCTGCTTGGCGGCCCTTCGGACCGCCGGAGCTCCGCTATTAAAATCATGAAAATTCAAAAACCCCTAGTACATGTATGTTTAGAAAACAGTCCTAAGAAAGCACGCGCGCTGATTGGTCAATAATCGTGTTTGTATAACTCGATGGAGAGACAGAACTAGCGCTTGCTGTTGATGTAGTGATGGCGCGAGCAAAGAGAATTTACATTTTGATAATCAAAGTTAACAAGTTTTCCTTTTTCTCGTCGCGGTGTTTTCTAAAAGAAATAGAAAACATGTACTCCGTGTTTCAAACGAGTTATATAAACGCTCGTGAAAGTTTGGGAGAACTCGAAAAAGCTGTGGAAACACTCGCCTGCGGCTCGTGTTCCCACAGTATTTCTCGTTCTCCAAAACTTCCACTCGTGTTTATATAACTGGATAGAAACACGGTACATGTTTTCTATTTCTTAAGCATTAACCGAGCATTTTAGTGAGTTTTTTGGGGGGAAACCAGCATTTTAGTTGAAAAAAGGAGCATTAAGGTGGGGTGTTGTAGTGGGGAAATAAAAGCAAATTGTACAAAAGCCCATGCATCAACGCCATTGCACGCGCGTATGTGAACAGTGATGTTCGTAAACTTTAAATGGTTTCATCAACACAATCATTTTCGACTGACGAAGGGGTTCTTTCGGAAACGTCTCGTTTCTTTTTCGAATAGGAACATGAGCACTTTTTCGAAAACACTTTCTTTATACAGTAATTCCAAGTGCTACACAGTATAAATTTAATTATCCTTAAAAGTTATGACAATGGCCATCTCCGGGGGCCATCTGCACGGCATTGTTCGTTTTATTGCTTAGCGCGCGCTCTCATGCATAACGTGGCGTGTGAATTCGCGTGCGCAGTAAGGATACGCGAAACAATTTGCGCGAACGTCATTGAGTTCAAGATTTAAACAGAGATGACAGTAAAACACTATTTTATCATTACTCATTTCATTAAGTTTGAGAGGACTGGATGTAAAACAGCATTCAAAACTAGCGCGCGCAACGAGATAAATGATTTCTGACCCCATGGAGTCATCTTAGGTCAAATAATTTTTATCATCAATTTTCATTCTGGATTTATTCAAGGATAAGGATCTGTTTTTGTCGGAAGTGTAGGATTATGCATTTTACTCTTGAAAACGAAGTCATAACTTAGCATTAAGTCTAACAGATCATGCTGAATATAGCTATTTTGCGTCTTTTCATAACTTGATAGGATCTGCAATTTTTGAAAAATTGAAATACAGTAGTACTTCCTTGTTATGTTTGCTATAAACCCTAACATGTGTGTCACATCCTCTCTCGAAATTATTGGGTATCCAGCTATTCTAAAAAGAGTTTTACAACCTCTCACATGATCACAACCTGGTAGCAATATATCGTGATAAGAGATAAGAGCGTCCACCGTGAAGAAATGGAACTGCTTAAAATAATCTATTTACTTTTATCTGCTTCTTACACTCCTGTGGGCTTATTAACTGATATGCATTCCAAGTTATTTTGAGCTATTCATTTTGCCTTATTTCCTAATAGATTTACTAAACTAATCGGCTTTTTTATTGTCTTGAATAATTCAAAAGAGTAGAGAGAGCTTACAGAAACTGAATGTAGTTTCTTTCCTTAGTTTGGTGAGAAATTTTATAAAGTACCTTATTATAGGGCACCGTCTTTTGTTTCCCACCTTATTTTGAAATTCGACGAATTATTTATAGGCGATAGTATTTAGCAAAGAAGTACAAGGCTCTTCTTCCAACGCAAACCAATGAGGCAAAACAGTTACAGTAAGTTCAGTATTCCTGGTCGGCACCTGGTATCGACCTCCAAACTCTCCGCCTGAACGTTTCAATGAATTCGAAAATGTAATTGGCAAAATTGACGCTGAAAGTAAGGAACTATATATACTTGGAGATGTTAAGTGCAATTTATTGCCAGAGGCTTCTGCTCATATTTCCTCTCATCTAACAAACGTTTTTGACATTTATGGTCTTAGTCAGTTAATCTCTGAACCAACACGCGTCACTCTTGTCTCTACGCACCACGCGAAATTTTGTTTGTTTTGCCAAAAAATCTGTCAACGCGAAGCCATTTCTAGTGCGATCGATTTTTCGCACCCACCAAAATTTTTGCAAGCGCAACGAACCCGGGGCAACGAAACTTCAAAGATCCCGTCGACTAGCTTTGGAGGCTGTGAAAATTTTGTCAGGCGAGAAACCCCTTTGTTCCTTGACATCCGTCCGTCATTGGGTCATCAAATTTTGCAACATATGGATTACGAAGCGAACGTGACCGTATGACTTCCGGCGAGTGTTCTCTCTCAGAACATATTAAGAGCCTCAGTAAATCGGAAGCCCGGAATCTCTACCCATTCGCATATTTCTACGGAACAAGATCTCAGGAAAATGGCGCTGGACAGGTGCAGATGGATTTCGAACCAAGATTCTGCAGGGTGAGGAAATATCCAGTGTGGGTGAAAACGACAGCGATGGCGGCGTCTTCTCAGCTGAATTAAAACGTCCCAAATCTATAACAGGCGAATCCTTAGCAACCAAAAAAATAACTCATCGTTGATGTAGCAAGAACAGGTTCTGCATGAAAAGAAAAAGGCCATTAAGTGCCATAAAAGCATTTCGGGGGAGTATTTTTCATTCACAAATTCGACCGGAAGCGCGAAACAGCCACCGACACACATCTCACGACATCTTGATGGTAAATCTGTCACTAAAAAAATTTCGTATCTTCATGTGCGAACAGGATTGCGAAAACAAAAAAATGGTGATTACAAAATTTTCACTTTTATTGCAAGCGCCAAACTCAAATTTTCGTCTTAGTGCGAACAGGGCCTAAGACACTTATTGATTTATGTATCACCAACTCCCCAGAGAAAGTCTCAAATTCAGGTGTCATTCACCTTGGGATCAGTGATCACTCTCTTGTATTTATGACGCGCATTTTTGCCCACGAACGATTGAAATGAGGCAATTTAAACACTTTCAAAAGAACAAGTTCTTAAACGATCTTGAACAAATGCCATGGTCGAATGTTGATCTGTGTCATGATCCAAATGACATGTGGCATGAAGGGAAACTAATGTTTGTTAGTTGCATGGACAAACATGCACCACGCAAACTAAAAAGAATTAGTAATAAGCGGGCTCCGTGGATTACTAAAGGGTTGTTGAATAAATTGCAGAAGAGATTTAATTAAAAAGAAAGCAATTTCATCGAATGATCATGACATGTGGGAGCAATTTAAATGTGCTAGAAACCAAGCAAATAATGCAATTAAACAAGCAAAGAAGCGCTACTTTTCTGAATAACTTTTAAAAGAGTGAGCAAAGGGAATCCGCGCAAAACATGGAACCTCAGTAACGAGTTAACCTCACGTAACACTAGTAAGTCGACGAATATCTTAGAAATCCAAGTTGACAACAGAACAATAAGCAGTCCTGGCGACATGGCGGAAGCTTTTAATGATCACTTCACAAATATTGGCCAATTGCTAGCCCGAGAGGTTCCTGCTGCAGAAGTAAATCCCGAGTTTTACCTTTCACACACTGACAAAGCATTTCATCTAAAAACTCCTAGTCTCGACGTTGTTTTTAACCTATTGAGGAATATTGATGAAAAGAAAGTTGTTGAAAATGGCTGCTGGTATTGTTACTCCATCGCTGACCGCCATATTTACCAAGTCAATTATCACTGGGATTTATCCAACAGAATGGAAAATGGCCAGGGTAACTCTGGTGTTTAAAAAGGGTGAAAAATCGGACCTCAACAATTATCGTCCAATTTTCTTTATTCCGGTTGTCTCGAACATGTCGAAGGATTTTGAAAAAAATTGTTTACGACCAACTGTACCAATATCTAAATGACAATTGTTATCAAGTTGTCAGTCGGGCTTTCGCTCCTTGCATAGCACCCTAACGGCCTCGCTTGAGGCGACAAATAGCTGGTCTGTTAACATCGACAACGGCTTCCTGAACGGAGTAGTCTTCATTGACCTTAAAAAACCTTTCGACACAATTAAACTGTCTTACTTTGGTGCTGACCAGGCAACTGCTAAGTGGTTTCAGTGATACCTAAGTAATCGGACCCAAAGGTGTAATGTAAATGGCAATCTGTCAACTGCCAGCACTGTTACTTGTGGCGTACCGCAGAGTAGCATCCTGGGTCCCTTGCTTTTTTTTATGTACATTAACGATCTCCCTAACTGCCTGCGGGTTGCTGAACCGAGAATGTTTGCTGATGACACCAGTATAACCTTATCTGCAAAAACGGTAGCCGATCTTAAACTAGCAGTGACTTCTGAACTTAAAAATCTTACCTGTTGGCTGAGAGCCAACAAATTAAGTTTAAATGTGGCCAAAACTGAGCTAATGATAATCGGATATAGGCAGAGATTGAATGCCCAATGTGAGGAGATCAATAAAAGTATCGATGACAGGACGATCAAGAGAGTTGACCATACTAAATCTCTGGGTGTTACCATTGACGAGATAAGCAAGAAAGTCTCTTCAGCCATTGGTGCCGACGGATGTTGCAGTTCAAATTTATAATGCTTTAATATTACCACATTTTGATTACTGCAGCCTGGTTTGGGATGGTATGAGTGGCTGTTTGAGTGATAAATTACAAAACTTACAAAATCGCGCCGCTAGAGTAATTACTCAATCACCTTTTGATACGAGCTCCAACCTCCTCCTCGCGCTGCTTATGTGGGAGAAGCTGTCTCTTCGTCGTAAAAAGCAGAAAGCTTTAATTATGTATAAAACATTGAATGAACTTGCCCCAGAATGTCTCTTCACTGAACGCCACGTTAAAGATTATAACCTAAGAAATCTTAAAGGAAAGCTTTCGCTGCCCAAGCCAAATACTAATTACTTAAAACGAAGTTTTTGCTACAGCGGGGCCTGTTTATGGAACAACTTGCCCCAAGATTTAAAAAGCGTTTGTTTTATTGGGCAGTTTAAACGGGGTATTAAGAAAGTATCTGAGATATCGGATTCCCACACGGCAATCATGCAAAACAGTTGTACAAGTTTTAATTTTTAATTATTAACTTAACTGATGATTCTCCGTGTATAAATAAAGAATTACATTACATTACATTACATTAAGCTGCCCCACGCGCGGCTAATTGATTATTTACCGGTAAGGTTCCCGCGCGCGCGTCACGTACTTAGACCAAAATTAGGCTCGTTAGACCGGGCTCATCATCGTCTATACTACAAAATGAAGCGTAGCTCGCAACAAAATTATTCCTGACAAGAAAAGACCAAACCAAAATAAAGAGAAATCTTAAGGAGAGATCTTTGTTCAAAGCAATATCCGTATTATGGTAGCAGTTCCCTTGTTCGTTCCAAGCTAGCTCTACACTCAATACACGCTAAGCTTTGTCTCTATGGACTTCATATGGACCAGTTACTGTTCATCGCGAGGCAAGTTGTCCAAGGTCATTAATTCCTACATGACTCTAGATGTGTGCGTTTTTCACGTTGTTCGTCTGTAGCCGCTACCAAGTGACAAGTATACCGTCTTACAGTTTACATATACATCATGGTTCGAAGCCCCTATCATTTCTCCGCTGCCCAACCCCCTCCCCTTCCCCACCCCCTCACTTTTCCATCGTTGGTGAAACACGGCAGGTCAGTTCAATTCATGCCAATGAACTTCCAATGAGTTTTACAAACTTAGAAATGTGGGCAGTTTGGCTTCACGTGCGTGCGCATTGTTTCGAAAAATTGAACTCTTTCTATTTAGAGCAGGATATCAAATATTGAAAGTCTATAGGGAACCTCTTATCAAAAGCTGTCAAGAAAAAAAGCCCGTATCATTTGCTGTTGGCTCTTCAGTGAACGACTCGCCAGTTTGGAATAATCCTGCACTACTCGACTTAGAGAATCCCGAATATGGGCAACAATAACGTAAAATTTCTGCAGCTGCCTAAATTGGGATTTTTTCTGACTTGGAGACAGCGCGCTAGTCAAGCAGAAGACGGCTTATTAGATCACGTTTTGTCATACAAGATGGCACAGCCATGTAGGTGAGCACCCCAATTAAGCGCACAACTGTCAGGCGGGCAGTCTGCTGTCAATGCTAATGACATGTCTATTGTGTTGAGTGTCGGCCCGCCCCACAAGATTAACTGTGCGCCAATTACGAGGTGCGCTAAGCCAATCAGCATTCAAGTCCCTAACCCGAGCAAAGACCGCAAAGCGCTTGAGCCGGAGCTGACGAGATTTAAAGATTGTCTGTTACTGAGCTATGAAGGCCAGATGACCGCCGCCGACTCTGGTAAATTGAAGAAGCCTGTGGCTGCTCCAGTAAATATAATTTCAGTGGTTAGGATGAAGGGATGGCGTTCACCTCGAACCTTTTATGGGTTTTACTTCTCCTTGTAAGTTGACAAATGGATCAAGTTAAGACTATAGGACTTCATCACTTACTAATCATAACATGCCTTGTTTGTACTCCTCTCTACCTGCAGGTAACAGAGTCACCTCTCCAGAGCCATAATGCAACACCAGACCGCACACCTTCCAAAAGATCTTGCACGGATTACGCGGTAACAGATTTCAAGATCTCTTGCTTGTGTGCGTTAATGTGTGCACTTAAATTCTTATAGATCACTGACCTATTGTGCTTTCAAAAATAATTACGTTGTGCATATTTCATTTTGTACTCGTGTTTACAGGTTCAAGGGAACCTCAACTCGTTTTTGTGGCTAGTTAAAAGAAATCCACCGGCTTACTTCTTTGGCACAATCCATGTACCTTACACACGAGTATGGGACTACATTCCCACAAACAGCAAGGCAGCGTTTACGACCAGCCAATACGTATATTTTGAGCTTGACTTGACTAACAAGCTTACAGTCAATGCCCTTTGGAAATGCCAAATGCTTCCCAAGGGAGGACTTCTTAAGGACGTGTTACCTCGAAAAATGTATCGACGCCTTTCTAGACATTTAGGATACATTAAGAAAATGATCCCAGTCTGGTTGAGAGACAACGAAGGAGAATATCGCAAAGGAATGGCGCCCTACGCCGATAAAATATTTCAGCTTTTGACTAAAGACTGGCAGCAAAAGCGACCGATATGGATTATGCTTATGGTCAATTCTTTGACGGAAAGCGACATTAAAAGTCGAGGAATACCTGTTCTGGATCAGTATCTTGCTTCGGAAGCTGCCAGAAACGAGAAATTCACGGGAGCCGTGGAGGAAGTGGAAGAACAGTGCCTGCCGCTTAATTCCCTAAACGATACACAGGTTTGTAGAGTGAGCATCACATAATCCTTGAAATCTTCTCTAAGTCAAAAGTTTCTTAACGGAATCCAGCTTACTGCCGACAAAAATGGATTAACTGAAACTGACAACATTAAATGTTTAAGTCAAAATGCACGCGACAATTAATTGCTGTATCGTTCAGTTCTCGCGCATGGAACGGTGGCCTAAAATATATTGCGTACTTGGTGGCTTAGAGTTCAAGCTTCACTGAAGCGTGATTTCAACTTCGTCGCGTTTTCTCTTTATTTTTCTTATTTCCTTTTTTTATTTCCTTATTTCTTTGCGTGAGTCGGCATGCGGGGTAATTCTACTATCATGTAACAGTTTACCAGGTAAGTTATCAACTCAGTGGCACGCTGTCTCTAAAGTTAGCTTTCAGAGATAGCGTTGAAATCTTTCCAT
The DNA here is from genome assembly GCA_022496165.2 of Catalaphyllia jardinei. Classification (NCBI taxonomy): domain Eukaryota; kingdom Metazoa; phylum Cnidaria; class Anthozoa; order Scleractinia; family Caryophylliidae; genus Catalaphyllia; species Catalaphyllia jardinei. Next base: position 87,281 of record CM042757.1, read on the forward strand.
TGCATAAGTGAGCAGAATGGCAAGTTTATCTTGCTTAGTGCGGGCGCGTAAAAGGGGGCATTTATGTTTATATTGAGCTTTGTTGTTTACACTGTCAAAACACTGCGCTAAACTTCTTAATCATGTTTTGTTAATGGTCCTTTTCATAGTGGGTTTTAAATGAATTTGTGGAATGTTTTGTCAAGAGTTTTGTGGCAAAAGAAAAGTCTGTTTATAGCTGAGTTAATGTTAAAGTGACATGAAAGTTGATCGCTTGTTGTATGCAAGATTAATTGATATTCGTGTGGCTTGACCTCAGTGGCCGTTGTTGTTACTTCTTCTGCTGTTACGCTTACTGCTGATTGTAAATATCCATGTTGATCTGAAAACAGTTTCCTGTCTTTTCATTCAGTTCTTGCTCGAGAGCTATTAAATTATCATCTTGCAATTTGGAAACTTGTGCCTAAGTTATGCTGCTTATGCATCAAAAGAAAAGCTCCATGGATTTGCGTCACTTAGTAGATATAAGAAGATTCTTGAAATGGTCGTGATGACTTGACGTCACCACTCTCGAGTGCTTATGGCGGCTTGCCTTTTGGTGTCCTGTGTTTTGAATGTTCCGACTACAGTATCCATTACATGCTTGTTTGATATGAAAACAACGTACAGCTGTGGTGTCGTTAAACTTTCATTATCATCACGCCTTGTTCCTTGCCGCATTTGGCAAAGTTATTTTTCACTTCTTTGTTCCTGGGAGACAAAATATTCCAAGCAGATAAAAATAATTTTTCTCGCTTTTTCCATGATATCCGTGTTGCTTTTCAATGAGCGGCTTTCCAGTTTTTTTATTATGTCAATAAACTTTTCTGCAGATAATGGCGTTAATTAAATCAAGAGCGTGCTCTTCCAAACGGCTACATTCGATTTGTAAGACTTTTCAAAGCTGAACCGCATAAGACAAATGAATAAGAGTTCTAAGAGAATACTATGCTATTTCTAACGTGACTTCCTTCCTGTGACTTGTTCTCAGGTTTTGAAGGGAAGGTAAAAATTGAATTGACAGCAATTAAATATGCAAACACGTTCTCTGTCCATTAGCAGCCAAATAGTTTTTCTGTTGCACGTGGCAAGCGAACAAAGCAACATTTTTATTCATTGACTCAAAATGTCTCGACTGTTTGTGCATAACATGCTTCTGTGTCGAATTCTGTCGTAAATCTGTTATTTATTCTACTACTTTATGTTCATTGACTTTTGTGATTAAAGGCGGTGCTATTTGATGTCCCAAATTAAAAGGACTCTTGACCGAAACACCCCGTACACATGAGTGACAATCTGGACGAGAGCGCTACGTAATAGTATTTTAATAACCCACGGTTAAAGGTTTTGTTTAAATTAGTTTTATCTGTTGTTTAAACAAGAAAATTGTTATTTCTTGTTGCCGAACAAGAAGTTTGAGTTGTTATAAGTGCAAAACAAACGGTTAAGAGTTGGTGACACAGCAGCAGCAGGAGCTAGCAGGCCCTTGACATCAAAGAACATCAATTCTCACTATGACGGACAGCAGCTGACAGACAAACCAAATGCCCATTTTTTTCTTAACTGACCACATTTCCTAACTTGTCAAGCAGCCCGGTCAAGCAGCTACCATACTCTACTTTGTACATGAGGAACCTTAGGGCATATACTAAGGAGAGCGATAAAATGCATATTGTAGACGATAAAATGAGTAATCAATTCAGTCTTTACAGCTGCAATAAGAAGATAAACGATGTGTACGTGATATCTCACTATGCTCATCGAGCTATGATATATCAGCTCGTACTAACGGTTAGGTACTAAAGTCGTCAGAGATCTCGACTGATACATGAATTTCTGACATGCTCAATTTTCGAGTTATGCGTTATCATGAATAATAGAGGAGACTTTTCTATGGTGTAATTCCCTTCAATTATTAATGTTAAATGATATTTTGTGCCTAAAACAGGGCCGGTAAAGTAATAAGGTTGTTATCTAAACAGAAGCGGGATTTTCTAAGTCAGCATTGTGATCATTCGTCGTAACCATAACTTTTACTATAAAGGCTACTTGACTGAATATCTGGGCAACGACACAAGTAGCCTACAGCTGTCCTCTTGACGCGCGCTGTGAACAGTTAGATTACGAGATAAGTCACGTACATACACATGAAATGCTTCAAATATCTCTTTTTTTAATACCGGTAGAAGCCCTTTATCTGGTGCATCCGGCCCTCTGTTATTTCGACGCTCTATTAAAAGAAAAGCTTGAACTATTCGCTGTGGTCACTTTCTGTTTCATGTTACTGAAAGACATGAAAGAGCGTTCCTTCCCTTTCTCTCTCCGTGTTTTTTTTCTGATACCTTGACCTCTATCTGCTTTATACGTCCATACAGTGTATGAGCATTCAAACAAACGCGGCTGCTTAAACTATATCGTGGAACCTGTATTAATTGGACGCCATAAGCTAAACCTAAATTTTCTTTCCGCGATCTCTGTTAAACAGACGCGGACGCCAATATAAAGCCATTTTGTTGCACAAAACCTACATAAAGTGGACACTTCAAGGCCTTTTTACTGCCTCTAGGTTGGTTTCACACTCTTCTATTGTTCAGCGATGTCGTTTTTAAAGCTCAATGCATAAATCTAAATTTGCTCATTGACTCGTGACTGGACACTGTGAGCAGTGGTTGGTCTTACACTCTGTCAGATTTTTACTAATTTATCAGCGCTGTATTTTTTTAGGTACAGTTACGAAGTCTGACGTCCGATCAGGCGTTATATTTTAACCAGCGAAGATAAAAGAAGACAGCGTAGTTGGAAAAATTGCAGGTTAAATCGCGTGTTGATAAGCAATGAATTCGAAATGTTGTTATCATTAAATAAACGGGATGATTTCAAGAGTTAATGATTAACTATTGTTGTACAATATGTTGTAATGCGCTGGAAATAAATTATTATTCGGTTTATTTTTATTATCATTACTATTATTTCTATTTTCATTTTTATTATTACTATCATTATCATCATTATTATAATTACTATTACTATTATAACTACTATTATTATTACTATTTTATTGTTATTATTCCTATAGTCGTATCTATAACAAAATTCTCGATGGTGATTGGTTCTTGGCACGCCTATTTGTCTCGTAATCGGCGCGCGATCACGTGGGTGTCGAATTACAGGTGTCCGATTAAAACTTTTTTGTAATTAGATACCTGTAATTGTATACCCACGTGATTTACACGTCAGATACGCCCACTTTAATGGCTTTTTTTCGCAATATTTCGCACAGTTTTCAACATTTATGAAAAGCGCTACAGATGTTTTCGCTCCAAATAACTTCCCGAAAGACATTTTTAAGTCCTAAATTTGTTATAGGTACGATTAATTAGTAATTTGACCTCGTGTTGTAGAATTCAATTATTGTTGTTGTTGTTATTGTTAGTGGTATTATATCATCTGTTCTAAGGGGACACAAGTAGGGCTTTTGCTGTATCGGGCAATGCCTTTGTTAGTGACATTGTTTGTAATTTCTGCTTAAGTTGATTGGCAGGCAGCTATAAAGGAATACCGGTATTACGAGAGGCTGTTTGTGTGTTCGTTAATTTTCCTCGACATTTAGTGAAATCGAATTTGGCGAGACATTAAACTACTTTTCTTTTTGATTACAGGTTGTGTTCGCTCTAAACCAAACGTTAAACTTCCAGGAGAAGTTACGAGTCGGCAAAGCACACTTAGCTTATTCCACAGATGATCTCATAGATCATTATAACTGCGGAGACCTCAACTCCGTCCTGTTCTCAACTCAATCAACACGACTTCAAAGTATGTCTTCTAACTCTTCACTGAGACGGTTAGAGTTAAAGAAGACGCAGGAAATCGATCAATATTTTAGATCAGAGCTTATATTCAAGAGGAACGAGCGCATGGCAAAGAGAGTGATTGAACTGTTAAACAAATACCCTGCACGGAATTTCTTCTTCGCATTTGGTGCGGGTAAGTTTATTATTTCTAGTGTTGCCTGTTTGCTTATGAATCTCAGTAGGCTCGCTAATAATAGCTGCTCAATAGTCACTTTTCTTGTCACTTAGGGGCCTTATTGTAGATATAACCTACACCTTTAAACATCCGGCGATGTCGAAACGACGTTTATTAATTTCGCTCATTTTTATATTAAAAATATTCCATCAGGCCCTACTTGTTCGCATTCTAAATGCTTCAGGTAAATCAGGGAGTTTCAGTACAACCAAGTAAACTCTGGCGGTGGAGAGTCGATATTATTCAAACATGAATGACCGCTTTACGTTAGAGTAACTTGTCTACATTCTCCCTGTGAATTTAAGGTAGTTTTGTTGAACAATCGGCATAAGAGGAAGTTTTTTTTAGTTTTGGATGCTGTTGTTCTCCTGGGTGGAAAGAGGTTTGGAAAAGAGTAGAAAATGTTTGCCTCGGAAGAATGATTCCACCATTTAGGGCTTAAAGCTGATCAGTTTAAGCTTTTTTTCTCATGCTCCTCGTTTATTGTCATTCATAGTTTAACAACTGCATCGCTAAAATGGACGTTGGGTGCCTGAAGTATCCAGGGGCTTCCCCTAGATTTAAATAATGCCCCCATGACTGGTACAACAGCGCAACCCAGCCATGAGCCCCCACACCAAGGGAAAAGAACAGGCACCCGTCACACTGACAAAAGCATCAGTGGAGAAAAACCCAACAGACCTAGGGGAAGGGCGGGAGGGGAAGAAAATGGCCGACAGAACCAAGCACAAAGGGAAAAAACTGAACGCGCCAAAGAATCACATGATCCATGTAGCCCGCCACCGGGCATGCGCGTGCTCAAGACCGCTGACCTAGGCAACTAGGCGCTCTTGGTTGTTAACTCCTTGTTTAAATTGCATTTAACTGCATTAATTATAGTCTTGGTCAGAAAATATGGTGATTTATTGACGCTCAATCTTGAGAGTTATGTTATTAGGATCTAGGTTTACCATCAACGTAATGTACTGTATTTTGTTTCCTTCAGGACATTTTCTTGGAAATCACAGTATTATAGATATAATGAGACGCGAAGGATTTGCAGTACATCATATGAAGCCAGACGAGTCGTTACCAAAGTATGAATTTTACGAAATAGACGATTTCATTTACATAAAAGTTTTAATTCTTGCGCTGGTCAACCCTTGAACCCGTTAATGCCATTTACTTGAGGATTTTTGAAAATCATTACATTTGATCCCTGGTTTTCACATGACGTCACTAAAATTTAAATTACAAAACTATTGATCCTCCTGAGATTTTACTTTGATGATGCTTAAGAGCGCTAAAAGCTTATTATTCATATAAACTTTCGCTCCAAATGGGTTCTGATAGATTACGCTTGAATTTCTAAGCTTTTGCGTGACGCGGAAGCCATTTTGGTACCTATCCAGATGTGCACCAGCATATCTCTGCATATTTCTCTACATATCTTGCATGAGAAAAACTTGTGTGATCTGAATCTTGGCGAGAATCTTTGCATATTTACCTTCTTTCTTTTTTTCAGATTCTGGACTTTATCTATTGAACGGTTTTGATTTTTATTTTGATCTATTTTTAATAACGTGACACTAAAAACCAGCGGTTTTGTTTAATTATCATAATCAGTCAATCATAATGACAATTTTTAAACACGTGTGGTTCACAATTGTTACTTGTGGAACGGCATGATATAAATATTCAATCAAGAAAAAACATAAAAACAATCACGATTTTCTTTTTTGTAATGTATTTGGAATCTTTTGTATTGCTTCACTTTATGTTCAGCTTCGTACATTCCATCTGACACTAAGTCGATACATTGACTACATAGGAGCCATCAGAAACCGCCAGAGAGGACTAGGAAGAGCTTACATGAGCGCTACTGGCCATAACTTGCACAGATCAGTGAAACCATAATCATTCAGTAGCAAAATCTGAGCCCGCCTTTCATAACTGCTGGACATAGACAGTAACAATGTTTGCTTCCCAGGGAGTTGTTCTCAAAGACCACCTTAGAATAAATACATTCTGTAGCTTAATAACAAATACAGGTAGTAGGTAAATAACACGTACATCTCTGTCTCTCAGTTACAAATCTGTCAGAACTCCATACTCACTAACAAGAAGAAAAAAGAAGCGAAGAAAATGTCGCAAGAGAAATAGAAGGCGATGTCCAGGGAGAAAAAGAAAGAGGCCAGATTTCAGTCGTGTAAAACTAGTGCTCAAAGTAACCAAAAGGCCAACTGAAAAAAGGTAAGTTACGAACTGTTTATCTTTGCTTTAGCGACTTTCAAAAGAGCGCGGCTTAGTATCCACAAAAAAAACATACGTCTACTTGGGCAAATCTTCGAGCGACATTGACCATCGCGTGTTGGCTGTCGCCGTCATTTCCCTTCACCTAACTTTATTGAAGCCCATTACGACAGATTCAATTTTTTCAAATGTGGTCACGAATTCCATGTATTTTTTTTAGAGGTAACTCGACTAAACGTGAGCAAGAAGAGGACGTGAACAGTGGTGTGTTGCCTATATTGAGATCGTCGGCTGTACTATGTGATAAGACCAGAATGACACTCTTTAACGCACTTCTGTGCTTGCTGCTCGTCCATCACTTAATAACAAATGTCATTTAGGAGCAACAAAAGTTAAACAGATAAAGACACAGTGCTGGGCTGGAACAGAGCCATAAATACAAAGTCAGTTCGAGGCACGACACAGTGACATTCCTGGCAGAAAAAGAGTAATACACTGAGCGAAGCTGTTTCCAGAGGAAAAACAATACTTTAAAATAGAACTGTCACATACTTCCACAGCATGGACAGAAGAGTAAACAGTACCGTACAGAGTAAAATTTTAATGTTCTTTATTCATCTATGTCAATTAATATAAATGTTTTTATTATATGAAATTACCTGGTTATTATGCTGCCTGACCTTTTCATCGTTAACTTGGTTAAACACATTTTCCCAGATTATCCGAATACCTTTTTCTCACAAATCGTTGTTAACCACTTGCATGTAACTTGTGGCTGGCCAACACCTCATTAACATCAGAAATTAAGTTAATGTGCAGCTGTATTAGGACATGCCACTTCTACAAATTTGAGCTGTGTTAAAAAGGGACTGGAATGAGCGTAAATTCGACCTCTTGTGATCAGTCCTTCTGTACCAGGGTTTTTAGCTAGCATATAACCTACAGCGATAGATCTCTGTCTTCAAGTTCATTTAGAAATATAAAGACCCTTTATAAAATTAAAACAAACGTCATGTGCTAAAGTCCTTCGATCCATAGATGAAGTGCAAGAATTGTCCATATAACTGAGTCAAGCTAGATATTCGCACCTTACCGTGTAACCTTGGGACAGTTCACCTTGGATTATCGCGCCCCAATTTATCACTTTCGTCACCATGCCGCTCGACCAATTCAAACATGCATAATATAAATTTATTTCCTGACACGGACGTAAAAAGTTAAATTATTGTACTATACTTTGCCAGTTATCAATTTTCAAAAAAAATATTAATCATAGATTTCTATCAAACTACACGAGCAAATAAAATCTATAAGAGGAATGCGACTAGCAGTTTGGATGATTTCAATTATATCAATATTCTCTTTTTGTACAGAGTGTATGTATATTTAGTTCGACATTCTGAGAACAATACCACAGAAAGGAATGTCACTTGAGATCAAAGTGAGATATTTATGCATATATTTTGTGAATAAAACTGTGATTACGTCACGGACATGCTGCTTCCTCCTAAATGTTCGATTATTAATATTCTAACATGGCTCCGAGGCTTTCAAGCCAGTACAGTGATGGGCTCCTGGCCAATACAGTTTAAGTTTCTTTTGTCTCTCAGTTCCCAAAAGAAAGTTGGGCGCAAAGAAAACGCCATTAAATAAAGAAGTTTCTCCTGAAGGCTTCGGAGACATGTTAGAATAGTGATATATTTTTCTGTGACCAAGAGAAAATGTGACTATAAGGAGGGGGACATGGGGATTTGCGGTGTTGATGCTTTTTTACTGCGGTGATGCGGTGTTGCGTTGATCTCAAACCCTTCGGTATGCGATGTTTGTGATTTCACGCTACGGTGTTCGGTGAAATGAAATTATTTGCGGTGCTGTGGTTTCTTGTTTGGTCTTTCTCAGACAAAATTTAGCATGTTAACTTCGTTAATCTGTGATAGTTTATGACAATCACGTACCATTGTGTGTAATTTTTAACAAATTACAGACCAACATTGTCGAGTTAATCTTCAATATGCTTAAGCTTACCAATGCGAAGGTTAGGTGGGAAACGCGGAGTGCGGAGTGTGGAAAATGCGGAGTGTGGAAAAAAACTATAATAAAAAATTCTGTATTACCTGGGAAGTCAATTCTTTATGCAGAATACAGTCAAAGCTCTATTAAGCGGGAATGACCGAACTGACCGCTTACAACTCGGAGGTTGACCGCTAAACAGAGGTTTGCCAAAATGTAGTATAAATGTGGTAAATTTATCGGTTCACATCAACAGCAACACAAAATATTAGAAAAATATCAAGTAATTCCATGTTCAAGGAAGTTCACGGTTACAGTTCTAATGTTGTTTGAAAGGCAATCGCGAATTACGAACGTTAGCAAAAAGGTAAACCAAAGAATCAAACGAGTGCAGCATTATTCAGGTCCATGTTCTTTGTTCATTGCATTTTCACTACTTAATCATAATTATTTAAGTACAGTACAAAATAGGTAATCAAAAAAAGTCAACGTGTGTAACATTATTGTGCATTAACGATGCTGCGAATCCGTCCAATCATTTTCATCCCTAAATTATTGTGCATTCCTACATTGTTTTTTGTAGCTATAAAGAACTGTTACATACATATTTTGTAGCTTTATAAAAAGAACAGTGACAAATAGGTAATCAAAACACTATTGTGAATTAACGATATTAATAATCTGTCCAAACCATGCATCATTACACTTTCATCGCTAAATCCTACAGTGTTTCCTGTAGATATAAAGAACTGTAACGAAAAGGTAAATAATAGAAATCAATGCGTGTAACATTATTGCGAATTAACGATACTAAGAATCCGTCCAAGCATTTTCATCGCTACATAGATGGGTGGTCGTAAAAGTATTTTCGGAAGAGTCAAGGTGAAACGTTAAGTTACTTTACAGCAGATATGGAATGCTACCTGATGACTTCCGGAGTAATATAAAAAAACGTCTACAGGAAACACTGTAGGATTGTACGCACTCCGCTTTTTCCACCTAACCCAATGCGAAGCTGTTTTTGTTAATGTCGTTAATAAAAACGTAACTTGACAAGTAACCTGATCTGTGTCACCCGGAGCTTAGCTTTCTTAAGACACGCGGAAACCATGGCCGAATCCTGGAAATTCTGGAAACGACGAGTAGGAATGTATCATTGATTGCGTGGCTCGTTTTTACGAAGAAAGAAAAGGTGGCGAAAACTACCTGCAGTCGAAAAATAAATTCAGATGTCGTGTTGACAGAAAGGAAAGACGGCTTTGTAAGCTAAGGGGGTGCATTTGGCAAGTTGGAGCGATTCTAAAATACCCCGCCACTAAAATCTAGTGCTTAAAAACCTGCTCCCGCACTCCCGCAGTCACGTAATTCTGAATATACTTAGTGGGTGTAACTGACTAGTGCTCCCGTAGTACCGCACTCCCGCAGTGGAAATAAATGAATGTTAAATGGTTCTAGAACTAGTGTTCCCGCAGTCCCGCACTCCCGCAGTGGAAATAAATGAACATTAAATGGACCTTGACCTAGTGCTCCCGCAGTCCCGCACTCCCGCAGTGGAAATAAATGAATATCAAATGGCCTACAACTGGTGCTCCCGCACTCCCGCAGTGGGAAAAAAAATTAATATTACAACACAAGGTTTCGGCTCATGGATTATAGAACGAGGTCTTTTCTTGTATAGTGCGCTTGTTTCGGCTGATGGATTTTAGAACGAGGTATATTCATGTGTGGCAAGCTTGTTTCGTCTATACATTAAAGTATTTCTCTTTTGTTTTCATATGCAAATATTTATTGACTACGGGAGCAGGTTTTTAAGCTCCAGATTTAGTGGCGGGGTATTCTAGAATCTATAGTTAGAGAGGTCACCGTCAACTACAAGAGGTTTTTTTTTTGTTACTAAGACCTGCTAAGTACTGGGCAGGAAAATACAGGTTGACTGATACACAATTCAGTCAGTCCACAGAAATGGTGCCTCCAGTGTTAATGATAGTTTGTATTAAGTGATAGTCAAGGTGAGGGTAGTTCTGAAAAGAACTGTCACTGGTGACTGAGAATTTGGCAACCCGAGGGGAAGTCATCTTCAGAGTCAAGAAGATTACTTCTGCTCAAGGTGACTCTGAGGATGACTTCCACTCATAACCGTGGACAAATTGTGTTGGAAAATGGCAAAAACGTGAACTCATAACCGTAATACCTGTTCAATAAGTGCCAGCACCCCCATTCCCCCTTTTAATGTTGGAAAATAGTCAAATGCAACTTTCATTAAATCAAAGTGTTTTGTCAACATTGCACAGGGGTGGGGAGAGGCAAAATGCATATAAAATGAAATCCCAACCCTTGTGACCAAGGTTGCAGGTTGTCAAAACGTCAGTCACCAATAACAGATCTTTTCAGAACCACCCTCACCCAGATGATGATATAATACCAACAACTGATACTCCTGGGTTCAAACCATTTACAGTATTAATGATGTTAATGCTTGTGGGCCGGTAAGCAGAAGACGATGTTCTTTTACTTTATTCACAAGTAATTAAATAAATAGATAATTAGATGTTGCTGCACAACCCTTACATGGAAAGAAATTAAGCCCAGCTGAAACAGCATGGATTGTTTTCAATAAAAACATGGTTGCAATATTAAACATGTTCAACGTTAAGTCGATACCCCAGAGTCTGTTATTATTTCCTATGCAGTTCCAATTAATGCTTTTCACATAAAAAATTAAAACTTATACTGAATAGAACAACCTCTAATGTCTACTCATTGTCTGTTCACATCATTATTCAAGTCGGTACAAACATCTCAAACAAGGAGGCGAGGCCACGAAATCTTTTTTTTTTATCCGTTTGTAATCCGCCCACCTATAATCCATCAGTGCGCACGTGAAGGAATAAGTAACATAATGATGGTTTTCTGCTGGGAACAACTTCGTTAGTTTGATCGTTGCATGGCATTGTTGGTTAATACTTGTCATCATAGCAGACACTTGTTTCAGTGTGAGTGGATCATTAAGTCCATGGAGTTTCTCTTCTTTGTTTTTCCATGAGAAAGTCTACTTTCCTCTTCATCTCCGAGTTGTACAACCGCAGGGCACTCTCATACTTCACTCGTCGCCTTTTTATGGTTGGTTTCTCGTAGTAACGTTTCAAACGGATGTCTCTCATGACGTTCTCTTGTGTAAGCACACGATTTAAAGATCTCAAAGCTGATGCTACTCCACTTTCTACCATGATCGTGCGAGCTACAAATCGGTGGTGCGCCATCTTGAAATTACTTTACGCGTAGCGTTTGCGCATATAATATGAACGGTTTGCTGACCACATTCCCCTGTAGGCGCAGAACTGTGGTGGTAAGATGGTGGTTAGTTTCTAATTATTTACAAGTTAATAGAGTTTCCTTTGTATCTCTTAATCTGCTTCTTCAGATAGACCCATTTGCGCTGATGATATCCCCGTAAGATGTTTCATAGCCTGAATAGGAAGGCGATATTCCGACACCCTAGTTTTTTGTTGTCGGAACCTTTGAAGTTTGCATCCGAGGGGTTCAAAATTTTGTCGGCTTCTTTGAAAAAATATTCCGACAGGCCCTGTGTCACAGGGCGCCTTCCATAGGGGGTGAGCGGATAAAAAATGGAATGTCCCAATGTCACTAATCAAAGATCATAATTTGTGTATAGCGCATCGCCTTACAATTCAAGGCCAGTCTGGAAAATTTAACCAATTTAAGGCCTGATGATGAAGACTTCCGTTGGTACTTGAAGGTAAAGTGTTAGCAGTCTTAAAAATATTCAAATGCGCGACTTTTAAGAAGAAAATCATATATTTAATATTAAGGTCTTCAGAAGAGTGTAAACTTAGACAAGATTTCGACAAAAACTATTGGTAGAATTGATGAACATATGACATGGAAAACTCATATCAGTTATATAACTTACAAGATATCAAAGCTATCAGGTGTTATCATACCTGCCAACTCTCCCGGTTTTCCCGGGAGTCTCCAAGTTTTCATTAAATCTCCCTTTTTCTCGGAATGCCTTTTGGGTGATTTTCGGAGCCGGGTTATTCCTGGACATTGTCTTTAATGACATTCTCACAATGCAAAGATTTCTAGACATCTCCAGATTTTTGTACTCTGGGGGTTGGCAGGTATGTGTTATAGCAAAACTACGACATAAACTAGATACCTTAATAAACGTCTACTACACAATGATATATCCATATCTCACATACTGTAACATTGTATGGGGAAGTAATTATTGCTGTAGATTGAAGAACCTACTCAAGGTACAGAAAAAAATGGTTAGACTTATGACATTCTCAAAATTTAAAGAATCTACAAAACCTATATTTAAGGAACTAAAATTTTTAGATCTATTTGAATTGAACACTCTTTTAGTTAGTCTCTTTATGTACCCCCAAAGAGTGAACTCATTGCCGAAAATATTTAATAATAGTAATTATTACTTTTTGCAAAATGATGATTTACATCGCCTCAACATTAGATCAGCGAATAAACTACATGTGGAATGTCATAGAACAACCTATGGGAAATTCTCATTGAAACCCCAAGGTACCAAAATATGGAACGATCTACCTGATGATGTTAAAAAATCGACTTCGTATTCTATATTCAAAAGAGAAATGAAAATGATTTTGTTCAATATGTAAAAGAACAGCTTGACTGTCTCAATTATTAATAATATTCAATTGGCCTATAATGGTATAATATGATTGAAACCTAGCCATGTTATCATTTGTATATCTTAATTATCAAGTAGATATTATAAGCAAGGGGATCCCTTATGATAAGTTTGAGAAAACTTCTTGGGATCTCCTGCCAGTTACATTACTCTGTAATGACGAGATCTATACCAAACAATGGGGCAAACAATAAATCAATCAATTGACTTAATGAAATTTCATGAAACACAGTTGACATTTGGAAGTCGTGCATATAAGCTTGAATAATTGACGTCAAGTCATTGTAAAATGGGATCCTTTGTAATTGAGGCATCTGTTATTGGGCATACTTGGTGGTATCCACCTTAGGTTAGGTACTGGACTAGGTACATGGACAATTATGACTAAAAGTGGAAAATTGTTGGAGTAACATTATTTTGATTTTTTGTGTGTGTGTTATGATTAGAAAGCAACATGTAAAGAAAGTCATTGACTTGCTTCCTGTTCCTCTTAAGTTGCAGTGTCAGAACTGTGGAGAAGGTACCAAAGACTGGATTTATATGTGTCTGTCGGTGCGTTCATGGTACATTTTCTTGTTGAAACAATTATTAAAACTGGTGAATACTGAAAAGGGATATACTTTATTTACTTGAATAATTGGTCCTCGCTTAATTAACACTGTATAGACAACAAAACTGTGGCTTTCATTTTGAAAGTCAAAATAGATGGTTGGCATTGTCATCTCTTTCCAAAGAATCTGACAAAATACCCAGCAGGGGAGCAGCTGGTCAACATTAACAAGTAGATGACAATTTTCACTGACAGTCGGCTGTTTTTAATGCTGGTTATGGCAGCACTTATTTCAAGAGCCTTAGAGCCTTATGCTTTTGTTTGTGAAAGGTGCAATTTATAAGCCATGACAGCATTTGCTTCTTTCTTTATCATGCATGCCATAGAAGTATTCATTTTGCAACATTTTGATTTTTTATGTATCTGTTCTAATGTGTCAGACAATCCACTGAATTTTTTGACATCACTGCTTGCTTTTGTTATCCTGAAATCTTTTTTGCACCATGGTTAATTTAATGAAAGCATCATTGAGTTCAGGGAAAGACAGTGTACTGTTCTTACAGTTACAATGAGCTCATAGTTTGGAAGTTGCAGTGGACATAGCACTTCCCTGGATTCTTCCTCCTTTAGGTGATAACAAAGACTGTAAATTATGATACTTAATATTTTCCATTCTACTAGTGTATTGCAAAATACATAAACAGCAGGCCCAAGGAAAGCACGAAAATTTAAATTAAAACACTGTGTTGTTGTTAATGTAGGTCATAATATTTACTAATATTTTTTTTCATAAATTCAGGAAAGTCAGGCTATAAAAGGTAGCAGGGGCAGTGCTAACTTTGTGTCAAAATGTAAATTGTGTGGTCGAGAGAACTCAGTGGGTAAGAAAACAATATGTAATTATCAAATTGTTCTGTTTTTTATTTTATTTTATAAAATAAAATTGCTTGTGTGGATGAAATAATTCTACTTATAAGTTACTATATGGCTAGCTCCATCAGTATGGTGTGATTGGCTACATGAGTGGGTAAGATGGGGCTATCTTGAACACTTAGGATTACTTACTGTGTCCTGCCAGAAAATAGCATTATGTAATTCTGCAATGTAAAAAATTATTTCTTGACCAAACTTGTTCAGTCAAGATAGCTGGATACCCAACCCTCTTGTCAGACCTCATGCTCAGTAATCTCCACATGTCTTGCAGTGACACTTGTTTGGTGTCTAGTGATTTGGATGTTCAATGTGCAAACTTATAATGGTTTAACATGATGATTTAATTTAACCTGAACCATATAAGTTTATAGTAATTTTTAAGTTATCAATAAATACAAGTTATCAATGCTTTTGAATGCTTACATGCACCAGTAACCAAAAACTGTTAGATGAGCTTCAGCTTGCAAATAAAGATTGTCAGACTGAGTTTCAAAAGACACTGCTGAACTAAACCTGATTCAGTTTGCCAGTGTCAAACTAAAAGAATTAAATTAACCATCTATGGGCCCAGGTAAACCTTTCCTTACAGTAAAACTGTTGAGTGATTTACCTTAGAACATCTTGTGAAACCTCTCTAAAAACTTAACAAGAAAACTTCTGCCAAATGAATTTATTATGATTATATTATGATTATTATATTATTTTCTTGTGACTGAAAGTTGTAAAACACATTGAGACATAATTTCCTGACAATGTGTTATGCATTTGTAGGGACTAGCTGTTATTATTAAGTTTGAAGTTTGTAAACAGTGCAATTTCTTATTGCAATTAACAGATATAATAAAAGACAGTATAACTGCATACAAGGTAAATACAAGACTTACCTACCTTAAAGATGTTTTTTTCAATTCTCAAACATAAGATACCTTTAAAGCGATCATGGTATATGATATTCAGTTAAGAATTTTTGTCTGCTCAAGTTTTTACAAAATTGATCACTCTTAGCCAGTACAGGATGACCTTGCTTACAAGTCTCACTACTAACAATAATTTTAAGTACTACAAATTTACAACATTATATACACACAGATTTTTTTATAGTGTATTCACTTACCTCTCAATAAGGAACCAAGACCGAAGTTTGACAGAAGTTCTTTGTTTGAAATGTCTCTTAATTAGTGCTTTAACAACAAAACATTTGTTTTAATGATTTTCAAGCTAGTTAGTTGATTTTTGTATCCTTTTCAGGAATCCCGACTTCAACTTTAGTATTTTTGAGATAAGGCACCAAGATATTTCCAAGTTAAATTGCTATCATTTTATTTTTGCACAGGGCTGTTCTGAAAACTACTAGTAATTAATAAGTACTTAATGATTGCTTATGATTAATGTTCAGCTTAGAAGATAGTTTTTGTTGAATGTTTACTGGCAAGCTTTATAAATGTGAAGTAGTACCACCATTTTTATTAAATGTCAGGCCCTGAATGATTACTAAGTTGAATTCAGACACATGACTGATTTTATTTTTTGCCAGGCAGATGATAGCAACAAGTACAAGACAATGGTAGCATTTGACTGCAGAGGACTGGAACCAGTTGACTTCTCCCCAAGGGTGGGAAGCCATTTTGTGGTTATTTCAATGACATAAAGGCTACCGCACACTAGCCCATTTTTGGTTGGATGCCAAAACTCTTCACTTGTTGGCTAATGTGCGGTGAATTCAGACAAGTCTGCAACAAAATCGGGGCTTGTCAGGCAATATCTGACAGTGCTTGTCAGGGGATATCTGACAGTGCTAGGTCTCAAAACGTCTTTTCAGGCCTTGTCGGGTAGTGTGCAGTGGACCAAGGCAATTTGTCGGGGCTCGTGTGAACCTCAACCAATGAGGAATTGCCATGAGAGTCATGTGAACAAGGCAAACAAACCAGCAAACCAATCAAACTTTGAATAAATTAATGAAATGGGATAAAACACAGGAAAATGTGTGTGGTTGACTGATAGAGTGGTGTGCTTGATCTTTTAACCAATCACTAAATGTAACCATTTAAAACCACTGCATGGTTGAATTACTATCTTAAACACAGTGGAAATTCTGCATACATATTTAACTTTATTTCTACTCAAGCTGGTGAAGCTGATTTAAGGCCTTAATTATTAAGTATTTTAATTTATACAGAAGTAAATAATAAACAAGTAAAGTTCAGAAAAAGGAAGGGGAAAAAGGGTAGTCCTGTACCTCTTCCAGACCTGTATTTTGGTTTGTTCTCTTATCCTGTAGCTCCTATTGTTTCAAGTGCTGGGGGCATTGTTTAATTCATTTATCTCTTGTTTACCGAGCCAATCACAGACTCTGTTTGAAAAGCTCCAGGCTTTCTCGAAAAAGGGAACATTAGATTTATTATGCCAATGATGCTGTCCTGACAAGTTACAGCAAGTTTATCATTGAAGTGTGTTTTCATTGTCTTGTGCTCAGGGTGGATTTGTGGCTGAAGGTGTTGATTCTGGATCAAAGTTCTTGGAAGTGAATCTAACAGAGAAGGTAATAGATAACTCATCCAAGACATCAAAAAGGGCATAGACAAAAATGTCTTGAACAAAAAATTCCAGTTTCACCTGGTCATTTGTTCCAAACTGTTAGTTATTACAGGAGTTGTTAGTTAAGGAAAACCACTCCCAAGGCAACCTAACTAATGTAATTTATATTATGTGCTGCAGGATTGGTCTGATTACGACGAGAAAGCTTCAGAGGCTGTTGGAGTCTACGAGGTTACACATCAGTTTCTAAAGCTGTAATGACAAGCCCTTCATTGAGAATAAACTGACTTATTATCATAGCTGCGCACATGGACATTGTCTAAACCAATAGTCATGAGGAGATGATGGAATGGTTTGCCATTCCCATGAGAGTACTAGACAAGAGTTTTAATAAAAACAGTAAATAAATGAATTTTAATTTATCATAAGTGTATAATAAACCCAATATTTGCAATGTTAATATTGGACCACGACTAATAGGTAGCTTGGAACTGAGGCCAAATTAAGGAATCTCTCAAAATGCAAATTGAAAAATCCCTTTTTAATGATTACCTTCTAGCATAAGCCTCCATTGCAAGCTAGTTCCAGTCTAATTCTGAGTACATTAATATGGCCCCTTAAACAGCACACCAAAAGTGCAAAAATGCAAAAAAATCCAAAGAAGTGGTGGAATAAATGAGTCACAGATGGAACACAAGCTACAGTCAGTTTTGTTGCATAACCATGCCAAACTGATGTAAATTGAGCACTGTTGAGTAACCACCTTCACATTTCATGGACCAATCTCATGCAATAAACTATATGTCAAACACAAGAGACAGTGTTTCATCAGGATATCTAAATAGCGAGAAGAGAGTTGAAATTATGACATGCAGTGGACTATTTTTGAGGTGTTTGGATAGCCGATAAAACATTGTCGGAAGTGTTTGATATAACTTCTCAATTGAATCAAAGGGAAAGTCTGCATACGAGCCAATTATGGGAACTCTACTGAGCGCATGATCAACTTCGCACGTAAAGAGGGATCTAGTCGACCATGACTTTTCTATATTTCCAACTTCATGTGCCAATATTTCCACTTCTGGTTGGTGAATTTTATTCAAATTTTTGTTGACAACTAAGGTCAATCAGATGCTATACCCATTTTGTAACAATTCTGTAGGCGGAAAAAAATTTATAATGCAATAGTGGAAAAGTAGGTTCTTTCTTTCATCTGCCGTACAGAATTTTATTATATATATTCCTGATGATAATTTGACCGACCTGCTCTCTTAATAACACAATAGCTTTCGATTTTGGGGGTGCAACTGAATATATACCTGCCACCTCTCCCGGTTTTCCCGGGAGTCTCCAAGTTTTTCAATAAATCTCCTGGTCTCTCAGAATGCATTTTCAGTGATTTTCAGAGGTTATTCCTGGACATTGTCTTTAATGACATATTTCTAACAATGCAAAGATTTCTAGACGTCTCCAGATTTTTGTACTATGGGGATTGGCAGGTATGTGAATGTGTTATATGGTTGCCATGATAACAGGTTTTTCTGGAATAAATATGATGTAATGATTCTATGACGTTTCATTTATTTAAGGTAAATTTCACACTGATATGATAAACCAAACTGTATTTGGGAATTAAGAATTTGTAAAAATGAAAACTATGTCAAGATTAAGTAAGTCTTCATTTTCTTGTAAAAATAATTTTTATTTCTATATTCTGTGGGAAAAATATAAATTTTCCGGGACAATGCCACTAAAATGCACGAATAACGCTCAATGCTTTTGCCTCGCTAAAATGCTCAAAAATGCTAGCACAATGTAAAAAAGCCTATTCAATATCTATTGAGCCGGCCGCTTCGCACAGCAGCAGCAGTGGTTGGAAGAGGATTACTGGGAACAAGTAACGTCATCCCCTATGCACGTGCGCAGTCGAGTTCGTAGTTAGTCAGCAGATAAAGTTTTTCCATCAGAGATTCATTGTGCATTTCTACTGCAAAAAGTTATGGCACATCAGTAAGTATCGATTTATTCATATATAAAACATTGTTACTCTTAATTTGTACCATAATCTTTGATTAGAGGTATCGATCTTTCAAGCCCAATCCGCTGCGAATGAGTTGAACGGCAGATCGAGTTGACATGATTTCACCGGCAGCCTGGAGTGAATCTGAAAAAATGTCAAGTCTTCCCTTCCCTGTAAGGCCACCTAAAAAACTGATACATTTCGTCCTTGTTTTGCTTGGCGTTTTCAAGCGTTGTCCATCAATTTGAAGTATTTAGATTTGTCCTCAATCTTATGATCTTCCGTTTCTAAGCGTAAATTGTAAACGGCATGGACCACTTCCTGTAACTTTTCTTTGTGACAGAGACGAACTTGCGACGGCTATATTGAAGAACAAGTCACGGCCTAACCGTTTGTTGGTGGAAGAGGCTATTAACGATGATAACTCAGTGGTAGCCATGTCTCAGGTTTGTAAAGAAAGGAATGAGCCACAGTGGATCATCCTGCCAGTTCTTTGTGTTTCCGTGTGTTCTATTCTACCATTACTCCTAACCACTTTTACTTTCATTTTTGTTTCCATATCCAGACCAAAATGGAAGAGTTACAACTCTTTCGTGGAGATACAGTTCTGATCAAAGGAAAGAAAAGACGCGACACCGTAAGTTATAAAAAAGAATAATGATTCAGCATATTCCTGATGAACAATAAATTGGATTTTACGAGTCGTTTTACACACAAAATTATATTTGCCAAAACTTCACAATTCAATTGTGAAATGCATTTGGGTTTTCTTGGATACTGGGAAAAATCCGACCTGCTGTTGCTTCCTGTAAAATATTTGTACCACTATGAAAGTCTTTGTTGTTTTGTCCAGTTCTAATTGGCTAAAGTAGATGCCTATGAAATGAAATCTTTTTTAACAGCTATAAAGGCATTTGAGTACTGAAATTTCTAAAAAGGTAAAATTCATTAGAAAACTGCTCAAAAGAAGTCTCTGAGTCTCAAACATTCCAAATTGGCCAGAACTGAAGGTGGCACATTTTGGCGAACTGGGTAAACCCTGTAATGTCATAGGGTTTGCAAGAGGATTGTTTAGGCTATCTCAGTTAATTGTTTTGTTTCCCATTGCCCTGTCTTTTGATAGTGAGCCGGTCAGTAATACAAAAAAAGAATGAACACTTAAGGGGGTGTGGGTTCCAGAGAAGGCTGGGCTGCTCATATGTAACGCAGGCTCACTGTGTGTGTCACATATGAGGCAAAGTTTAGGTCTGAAAATTTGATAGTGAAAATGGAATTAAAAATCGATGAAACTTACCATGTGGCCGCTCACAGGCTTCCCAAGCTTAAAATATGTGGTGTATGCAACAACTTGTGTATATAGAGAATAAAATGGGAAAATCACCGATCATAAAAAAAATTGTAAATGACTCTCATTTGAAATTAAGTTTTCCTACCCCAAATTTGTGGCGAACTTGTCTCTTGTGCTGATTTTAGAGCCATTCTGACGCCGTTCAGTGAAGTTACTTGAAACCGTTACTCTTCCTTCTAAAAGAATGGAAAGGCAGACCACTCGATCCATCGCTAGCCAGACTTCACTCCACAAATCGCTTTCTCCTCAAAAGGAAAAGTCCCGAAGTTGTGTCCAAAATAAATAAATAAATAATCAGCTACGAAGGCAATGCAAAGACTACTGCACAATCAAAACAAGAAAGTAAAAAAACAAGAGCGCGACCTGTGTCGTTTTGAAAACCATGCTACAAAAAAACAACATACGCGCATTGAATGTCGCTTGCCCAAGACAACGGAACATTTATCAAATCATGTCACCTACAACATGTAATTTGCATACAGAAAGGCAAACGAACTTCATCTGAACAGCTTTTCCATCTCGACTACTTTACTCTCGTTCGAACAGCTTATTCACCTCGACTACTTTACTTGGCGGCGAGTTAGTTGGTGGCGAGATGGTTTCTTGGTGATGAAACTCCCTGGTGACGAGATGACCGGATACTGTGACAAGGGATCGAGACAATAATAAGCACATACACATACGATTCACATCTAGCTCCCCTTTACCAGAAAATCAAAAGGATGGAAATGGACAGATGTGGAAACTGAAAGTTGTGAAAATTGTAGCCGCAGAAATCTCACTTATAAATTCTGTACCGGTACGCATTAAATGTTTCTGGAGTGTTGACATTGTCGAAGATGCATCCGGCATTCCCTGATATGTGAAAATGCTAAAACTTAAGTTTAAATTCATGTTCGGATGAAAAGGAGTAGATCATAGCATATATGAAATAAGTGTGTTCTACACTTTACATTTGTTTTAATTATTCTACAAGTTTTAGTAACAATGATTTCTCTTCATCTGATTGTTAAATGGAATGCATTCTGGTAAAAAGTCATGAATTCTAGAATTCGTATTCCTTTTACATAGTCATTTAATTTTAAATCCTGATTATATTGCTGCTTGCTCGCTACGCTCACTGCGCAACAATTGATTTGACTTATGTAAAAATTTGCCTTTCTTTTATTTCAGGGTCAATTTCTGCTTTCAAAACGTGTATTAAGTTCAAATTCTTATAAAGAAAAGGGCACTTGCACGCAATATCTATTCACTCCCACAAAGCACCCAACCCAATAACAATTTCAATTGATTTCCCTAGCATAATGATTGAAATATGTTGTGCAAATGAATTCTTCACAGTTCATTTCATAGGGTAACTGTTAGCATACTTAAAGTTGTTCTCCCCTTCGGCAGCATTATTACCATTTAGGTATACTAGTATTAATGTTTTGTATTCATGTATAATTTTTACTATTTTAGACTTCCTTCATGTCATATAAATACCATTTCTTATTTCCTCTTCTTTTTTTCCTTTTTTCTTGTGAGTGCATTTCTGCTTTAATCTTCTTGCTGACCTCTATTCTAATTTTATTTAATGCTGGTGTTATTGATGTTAATTTAAGACAAGGACATCACATCTTAAGTTCAAGTTATTTTTTTCTTGCTGTAGATTAGTTTTATGTACAAAGCAAAATAAACGGTTGTTGTCTTACCAATTGTTGTTAATAAAACAACATTGTGTGCTTGTAAATTAAAGTACTTCTTTCTTTGTCTAGTGAATCTGTTATTTTCTTTAAAAAAAAAGATGGATCAGTTGGGTGATAAGAAACAAAACATTTATTGGGATGGCCTTACTGGAGACCATAAAATGAAGAAGCAGGCATTTGAACCCTTGAAAAAACTTCCCTCCTTATTTGATAATGCTTTTATCCAGCATTATTTTCTGTACTACAACTCTTGAGGTATTTTTAAAATGGCTCAAGTTGTGCAAACCCTGTGATGTCATTAAATCAAACATGGAGCATAAGTATGTCTACCATTTATTTCCTGTCAGCAAGGTTGAAGGAAAAAGAACTATAGCCAAAATGTTATCATCAATACCACAAAACTGTTTTAGGGACTTTTTTCATTGGGTTTCATAGGCACCCTAAGCTTGAACATAATTTTTTGTTTCCTTTTGTTTTTATCTTTTTCAGGAAAATAGGGTCTAGAACTAATTTTATCTGTCCTAACTTGCCTTTGCTATAATAACATTAAATCTTGTTTATAGCATTTATATTTGGGAAGCTCTTTATCTATTTTACATGGAAACTTGAGATATATCTTAAGATCTGCAACACTATTCTCAAATCCAACTGCAAAAGTTTTGTTTGTTCCCAGTAATAAGCCATGATAATTTTCCAGGTCTGCATTGTATTGTCTGATGATTCAATTTCTGATGACAAAATACGCATGAACCGTGTTGTGAGGAGGAACCTCCGAGTCAGATTGGGTGATATTGTGAGGTAAAGGACTTGTTTTTATAGGTATTTCTATTGATTATGGTTTAGTGGGTGACATTGTGGTGTTTTTACACTGGGTTGTGTTTTATTTTCAGTGTCCAAGCATGTCCTGATGTCAAATATGGTAAAAGGATTCATGTTCTTCCAGTTGACGACACAGTGGAGGGGCTAACAGGGTTTGTAAAAGCTAGAATTAAATTAATCGCCTTGTAAATGTATATTGCAGTCTGGTGGGATTTTCTAATTTTTGTCCCTTAACAACCAATATTTGTCCTTGCTTGTTAATGACAGTGACACATTAATGCTCACATTTGATCTGCAAAATTATTTACATTGTAAATGAAAGCTTGACTATACAGTGGACTAGAAGTAGCTATTATGTACCAGTGTCTTATTGTTTAATCAGTTCATTTTTAAATTTATTTTTGTAGAAATTTATTTGATGTCTACTTGAAGCCTTATTTCTTGGAGGCTTACAGACCAATAAGGAAAGGTGAGCCCTTCCACTGTTTGTAATTTTATGGAGTGTACAGCTTTTTTCCTTTGTTGGTATTTTAAATTCCATTCAAAACCCTGTTATGTTTCTAAAGTCAGTCACTTTATGACCTTTGCTAAAACAATAACAACATCAAAACATAACAAAAAAATCTCCCCTCTACTAGACCAGTTATTCACAAAGTCAATTTGCCACCATAAAGAGATTCAAAAGCTGATGTCTCGGGCACTAGCCCTTCGTCAGAGAGAATCCGTCTGACTCTGACAAAGGGCTAGCACTCAAAACGTCAGCTTCCCGATCTCTTTAGGGTGGCCAGTTCACATTATCTTGTAATACTCCCACTGGCGCAGCACCACAGTTCCTTTAGAAACTTACCCCCTTTACAGTTACTCACAAAGCTGAGCAAACTGTTTGTTTTACATTTGGATGCATGTTGTCTTAGGTGACATGTTCCTTGTACGTGGTGGTATGAGAGCTGTAGAGTTCAAGGTGATAGAAACTGATCCCACACCATACTGCATTGTAGCACCAGACACTGTGATACACTGTGAAGGAGAACC
This sequence comes from Catalaphyllia jardinei, assembly GCA_022496165.2. Lineage (NCBI taxonomy): Eukaryota > Metazoa > Cnidaria > Anthozoa > Scleractinia > Caryophylliidae > Catalaphyllia > Catalaphyllia jardinei. The sequence continues at coordinate 111,188 of CM042757.1, forward strand.
AGTAAAGAGAGAGGTCAGTTTGTAACCTAGACCCCTCCTGGGCTACAAGTTGTAGCAAGTCTATGCAACCATCACTGCAAGTGAAGACGCTAGTGATAAAAGGGGATAAGTGACGTTTTTGGTTGTTTCTGTTACTCTCGCTCCAACTCTTGCTCCAAATTAGCTGAATTTTTGCATGTGGCCTTCATTTCAGTTGAAAAACATTGCCCCATAATTTCTTTCGCTGGCTTGCTCTTCGTTTTTCGAGAAATAATGTATGCAAAAAAAACCCTCAGTTTTCCAAGCGGCATCTTTTGTACATGTATTGTTGAATAACCAACAAAAGAAACCTTAAGCACAATTAATTTGTTGAGCAGCAAAAAGGCAGACTTTTTTATATTGTGTGAAGTCAAAATCAAATCCCACAAAATAGAAAATGTCTCCTACTATTCACCACAAATACACAAATATTCTCACTCTACTGTTCAAAGAGCTAAAAACAAACAGCAAAAGTTTCATTTTTACCGTTAGCCGTTTGACGTAACTGCAAGCCTAATCTCTCTATTGTGACGTCGGCTTTTGGCGTGCAAAGCATCGATTATTCAGAGTTTACCTGTTAATCAAGCAGAGTTTGCTCGTTATTTCCACCGATATTCGAAGCTTATTCAAGGAATATTTGCGCCCGCCTGGTAGGAGATTTGGCATCATTAAGCCTTTGACCCTCTATAAGTCACCAGCATGCCTCAAAGAACCGAGGTGTGTTTTTGTTCCGAGATTATTGCTTAACTTAGCCATTGATCGAGGAGCAAATGAGCCAGGCGGTAGAGTCTAGACTCTTATTATTTTCTTGAAATTCAGCCATGTAGCATCGTTCGCTGCCAAAATTTCTGGGATATCCCATAATAATCTTTCATACGTAAAGCCAGCGCCATGACTATTGTGTGTGTGTGACTTTCAACGTGACTCAAACACGGCCGGGAACTGGTGAGAAAGGCGGCCAGGCAGCAAAGTCCTTGAATTTGACCTGTGTTAGGTGAAAAGTTAATTTCAACAGATTCAAAGCCATTTCTACTGGCCAAAAAAGAATGCAGGTCGGTTAAATTGGCAAGCAAGCGTTCCGTGAGTGTGTATGGTGGATTTCCAAGCAGATGATTGCTTTGAATTGTGATAGGATCGAGCCCGCCGCGCAGAAAAAAAGACAAAGAACGCCTGATCGCAGGTTAGGAAGAAGAAAACTTCAGCTCAAATGTAAGTTTTGCTTTGTATTTCAGCGTTCCTTTGCTGGTAAATTTTCCGTTTCATTGGCTTTTTTTCGGCATGAGCAGCGTGTTAGCTTAAGGCTTCCTCTTTCTGTGTTGTCAGAATTAATCATTTCATGGAACGAGCAGTTTTGTGTCGGCCAAAAAAATACTTTCACCTAGAAACATTTTATAAATCACTGATGTAGCCAATTTGCAAAACGTTTAACGTCTTTCTCTAGGCACTAATCATTGACTTGATTTAGGTATCGATTCGTGCAATAGATTCTAACGTATCCTGACCTTAACTCTAACCTAATCCGAAGCGCTACCCTCGACCCGTAACCCTGAGCGCAAACGCTAAGCCTGACCTTGTTCTGTAAGCTTAACTTTCAATGCTAACACTAGTTTCGAGCGGTAACCCTAAACCTAACTCTAATAAGACTGGGAACTCTTAACCCTAAGGGTTAAAGTCAGCTGCCAATGTAAGTTTCGCTTCGTATTTCAGCATTCCTTTGCTGATAAATTTTCCATTTCATGCGCTTTTTTTCGGCAAACGCTAAGCCTAACTTTGTTCTGTAAGCCTAATCTTCAATGCTAACCCTAGTTTCGAGCGGTAACCCTGAACCTAACTCTAATAAGACTGGGAACTCTTAACCCTAAGGGTTAAAGTCAGCTGCGAAGTTTGGACCTGGTTTTTTAGCAAAACATCTAGGGGATGTTCTTGCACGCGGGCTTTCAATTGGGCTTACATGTTGTGAAATGAACTTCTCGCTGTTCTCTAAGTGAAATCAAAGTCCTTGCGGTGGCATGATAATGTGAAATCAAAATTCTAACTGTCAGTAAATGACCTGATATCAAGAGTGTCTAGCTTGCACATTGCGTGAAGTAAATCGTTGGATGTAATTTGAGTGAAGTTAATGTCTTTGTGGTCGCACGTTAACCTGAAATCAAAGTTTTAACGGTTTTTACCAGTAATCGACATTTTCCAAGGTTACACGTTGCGAAAGATCAATATTTTGCTGGATAGCAATTGAATGTTTTAAAGCGTGAAATAACGCGGAGAGAAGCTGGCCATTAACGGCAGTTCGAAACTGGTAGTAAGCAATGTCCCGTAGTTTTTCCGCTAAAGTTTTGCTTCATTTTCAAGACATCGCGTAATTTTAGTTGATGCACAAATCCACCCGTTCTTTCCTTTTTTGCATACGTTATTTCTCGAAAACGAAGAGCAAGCCAGCGAAAAAAATACAGGGCAATGTTTTTCAACTGAAATGAAGGCCGCATGCAAAAATTCAGCTAATTTGGAGCGAGAGTAACAGAAACAACCAAAAACGTCACTTGTCCCCTTTTATCACAAGAGTCTTCAAGTATTTGTGACCTCACACAGGAAAACGTACACTAACGGTTTTCCGTTAAACGGCTGAAAACGAACAGTATATAAACGGTCAGTAAACGCTTTTCAAAACGTTTAAAAGGTTTGACCAAACCGTTCAACAGTTTGGTCAAACCGTTTAACGGTTAAGGAACCTCGGCAAACGCTTTGCTAAACCATTTGAATGGATAGGAAAACTTTTCGAACAGATGACTTAAGTGTTTAAACGGCTAGCTAAATTTTTTCAAATGGATGACTAAAGTGTTTAAACAGCTAGCAAACACTGAAATGTTTATAAACTTTCACACTGAGGTATCCAAATTTCAAGCAATCAATTACTAGTATTGTAAAACTGGAAGCACAAAGTTTACTTACAATATCTCCTTAAACGCTAAAACATCTGCCATCATTCAATCGAAGTAATATCTACAGTTAGGATGATTATCTTGTTCATGAAATAGCGTGGGACTGATGTAAAATAAACAAGAGCGGATCCATGTTTGTCTTCGAGCTGACGAGCACAACATTACAGTCGCTGTTCATGCCAGTATAGTAACCCAGTAACATTTCCAGTGGAATTCACCCGATGTAAATAAGACATTTCAATGCCACACATAGATTTCCAGAAATAATTTTATCAGTTTCACCGAAATACAAATAAAAACGAACAGAAATGGTAAAACAAGAAGCGACCGACCACGAGTGGAGACGACACAAGTGTTACATAACAATATGTTGCATGTGACACATAGCACGTGCAACACAAGAACCCAGTCAGGTGGGCTAAAGCTTTAGATCAGAAAAACAGTGGATCAGTGGGTAATAGTGTTTTCGTTTATAAGATCACAGGAGTAAAAGTTTAGTCCGACAGGTAGGAGACATTGGGAACAGAGCGGACCAAAATCCAGGGTCATGTATGCAAAGTGTCAAAGACACGCTTCACTGCGTACGACTTGAGACTGCAGGGCAAAGCACTGCCACATGAAATGGTTTCATATTCTTCGATATCTGTCTTTCCCTAACAAAATGCATTTTACATTAAGTTAAGCGGAAAAGCCCTTTTGGAAGAGAAACTTCACAGGTATGTTTGTTTTGATGTCAGTTAAACACAAACTAACTCTAGAGCAATGTAATCCTCTTCGAAGTTTGTTTACAGAAATAAACACGCGATCATGACACTTGAACTGGCTTGTTTCTTTGTGTTGCTGCTACCTTATAGCGGATTCTCGTTGAAATTAAGCGAATATTTGCCTTATTTAACGGATAACTGTTGCCATTAAAACTGATGCGTGTATGTTCAAAACAGATCTCTGTTGACGTTTAAACGGATGCTAAAGATTTTCTAAATGGCAGCCGAAGCCGTTTAAACGGATGCCAATTTTTTATAAACGGTTACCTTTGCCGTTCGAACGGTTTGCTGAAAACATTAAACGGTTTGGTCAAAACATTAAACGGTTTGATCCAAACGTTAAACGGTTTGCCTAACAGTTAAAACGGTTTCGATAAAACGTTTAAACGGACAGCAAATGGATAGAAAATGGACGGTAAACGGTTTCATCCGTTAAACGGTAAGGCGTTAGTGTGCACCTTTTGCTCAAAGTTTTCATATCAAATTGGGGATGCGGCCTATCTGCGAGAACATATGAAGACCATGCCATAAATTTGCATAAATTAACACTTTTCAGCAAAAATTTTACAACCTGTATAGACTTGTGTAGCAAAATGATAAGAACTTCACAAAACTATACCACAGTACGCTTGCTTTTGCGAGTTTGGTAGCTCCTTAAAGAGCAGTTTTTCATATTAACTGGTTTAACATTGCTTTTCTTGAGAAGCTGAACGTCACTTGGCAGGGAATCTCCATTCCACTACAAAGTTTTTTACAGTGACACTGATGGCCGCTTCGACAGAAATCAATCCACCATACCACGAGCGAGAAAATGCCATGTTATTCACGTGTATCTACTCGTTCCCAGTACTACAACTCCTGATCAAATGCCTGGTTACTAAGCTATGAACGAACAAACGAAGCATTGATGTTGTTGTATGTAAATTCTATCAAGAAATTGACAGTAATGAAAATGATGGATTAAAAATACCAGAGAAAGATCAAATTTATGTTTAAGTCAGATTTTCATATTATTACAGAGCTAAAATTATAGGTAAGAGTTTTAGTATTCTTTGTTTTTGACATGAGTTAGTTTATGCGTGGATTGGTGCATTCAAGAAACTTTCAGAAGAAGCAATGCATGTACATTATAGACAACTTTCTTAAGACTCCACCTTTGATTTATTTTAATTTCATTCCAAAAAGTTTTTGTTAAAGTTTGAGTTCCCAAACTCAGGGTGCAGCTTATCTGCGAGTGCAGTTTATACGCCGGTGTTTACGGTATATTTCTGTTGTGCAGGAGGAAGAAGAGTCTCTTAATGAGGTTGGTTATGATGACATTGGAGGCTGCAGAAAACAACTGGCTCAAATTAAAGAGGTCTGTGAGTCCCATTAACAAATGTATTATTCAATTACACTCAAATTAATTTTGGTACTTCCTTGCTACCATATTTTTGGACTTTGATAGCTATACTTTAGTTACTGTAAATGTTATTTCCTTTAGATGGTGGAGTTACCACTCAGGCATCCCCAGTTGTTTCGGGCTATTGGTGTCAAAGTAAGTGATAGTTCATTGTGAACATTTGATTTCAAATGCTTTCACTGACTGTATGGTCTTTGTGATGTGTTTTGTAGCCGCCCCGTGGCATTCTTCTGTTTGGCCCTCCTGGAACTGGAAAAACCCTTATGGCAAGGTTTGTGTTATGTAATTAACAATTGATTGGACATGTTTGAGCAAAATATTGTGATTTGTCCAAGGTGAGCAGGATTGTATTCTGAATAAAGTATTATTATTATTATTATTATTATTATTATTATTATTATTAACTATTTGCCAAAGCGGAAGGCTGAGGCAAATAATTGATCTGCAAGACACTGACAAATCACAATAATTGCAATAATTTTTTTTTATCATTCAATCACCAAGTTTGTTTTCATATTTTCATCACTTCTTGGCAACTTAGGGAAGCAATGTGCCATTCTTCTCTCGAGAGCGTGGTTCCAATTAAGCATAAGCAGAATATTATTTGCAGCAAAACACATTTAGTCGGTACTATACATGAGCAGACCATTATTTGTAGGCAGTTATTTACAGGTCACGTTGTGGGCTCTCGGCCAGTGGAAGGAAAAAACAATGTGCCGAATGATAATATAAATTATTTGGTATTGTAACACCACAAGAATTACTCACTATTTTTACATCATTAACATTGTTTATTTCTCTTTTAGAGCTGTTGCCAATGAGACAGGGGCATTTTTCTTTCTTATTAATGGTGAGTTTTCCTTTTTCCAGGTTTTCTGTTTGTTGTGTTCCAATGTTTGTATTAAGAATTACGAATAAAGCAGCCTTATAAACAGCCTTCCTTTTTCTCTCATTGCTGTATTGTTTAATGTGTCAAGCATATTTATTATTAAATAGCAAGCATTTTGATTAGTTTTTTTTTGTTGATTCCTAAAGAAATATCCTTTAAGTGGGTCTTAAATCTCAGTGCTTCTTTTTATACTAACACACGGGGCTTCAAAAAGGATCTATTTAGTGAGTGATAACATGTTTTTATAAGGTTCCTTTTGTTGTATTCTAAAGGTCCTGAAATCATGAGTAAACTTGCTGGCGAATCAGAAAGTAATCTTAGAAAAGGTATGTGCAGGTAGAGTAGTAGTAACTAAACTAAACTGATAAACTAATGGCCCTCAAAATATATACAAAAATAAATTATTTAAAAACACTATGTACAACCTAGCAAATAAGACTAATGTTTAAGAAATAGAAAACATGTCGTGTGTGTATCGAGGTATATAAACACCAGTGGAAGTTTGGGAGAACGAGAAATGCTGTGGGAACACAAGCCACAGGCGAGTGTTTCCACAGCTTTTTAGAGTTCTCCCAAACTTTCACGAGTGTTTATATAACTCGATAGAAACACAGAGTACATGTCTTCTTTTTCTTTTAGAAAAAACCGCGACGAGAAAAAGGAAAACAACTTGTTAACTTTGATTATCAAAATGTAAATTATCTTTGCTCACGCCATCACTACATCAACAGCGCACACTAGTTCTGTGTCTCCATTGAGCTATACAAACACGATTATTAACCAATGTGCACATGCGCTTTCTTAGGACTGTTTTCTTAAAAAATATAAAACCTCTGGATATTAGTAAAACGTTGGTTAATAACTTGAGTTTTTAAAATTGATTTATAAAGAGATCCTTTAAAATGCTTTGAGTTTGAACTTGGCTTAAGATCTACATTAAGCGTGTTAAACATGATGGTATTATTTTCTTATATTTGCTCTGCACTTTGTTTTTGCTAGTTGTCTAGAAGTGTAAACCTTCCTTCTCTTTTCTACAAATAGCATTTGAAGAGGCAGAAAAAAATTCACCAGCAATCATTTTTATTGATGAAATTGATGCAATTGCTCCCAAGAGAGATAAGGTAAGGCAGCTTGAATTAACTTTTCGAATATTTATGGAATCAGTTGGCCCTTGTGACCCTTGCTACCAAACTGGTTAGATTATGATGAAGTAAATACAGAGCTACTTGTGTGAAACTGCTAAATCTAAGTGTACAGGTGTATGTTCTTCTCATAGAAAAGGTTGCATCAGAATCAAACCCTGTTACAGTATGATATTGAAGTTAGGTGTACTTTTTACGAACATTACAGACCCATGGAGAGGTTGAAAGACGAATTGTGTCACAACTTTTGACTCTGATGGATGGTTTAAAGCAGAGGTCCCATGTCATTGTGATGGCTGCAACCAACAGACCAAACAGTGTTGATCCAGCTCTACGGCGATTCGGTTAGATCTGAAATGTATGGGGTTTTTTTATTGAGACCGTCACTGTTTGTTGATGTTGAGTGAACTTTCTCTTTCAGGCCGTTTTGATAGGGAGGTAGACATTGGTATACCAGATGCCACTGGTCGTCTAGAAATCTTGCGTATACACACAAAGAACATGAAACTGTCTGATGATGTTGATCTGGAACAGGTGCAGGCTGATAGTTGACGCATTTAATATCTCTTTAGATTGAGCACTGCTATTATTTTATTAAATGTTGTATGCATATTAATTTTCCATTGTAGATTGCAGCTGAAACACATGGTTATGTTGGTTCAGATGTTGCTTCCCTGTGTTCTGAGGCTGCTCTTCAACAGGTATAGTTGCCTTGATGTTGATTATTCTTTGAAATTTTCTGTTAAATTGAAAATATATACCTTTATGTTTGGTTGTTGTGTTACAGATTCGGGAAAAAATGGATTTGATTGATTTGGAAGATGAACAGATTGATGCGGAAGTCCTTGACTCATTAGCTGTTTCTATGGATAACTTTAGGGTGAGTACTGTCCTTGGCAGGAGGCAGACTGGGTTTACCAAAGCACAATCCCCTGCCAGTTATAAATATGTTTGTGCAGGTTCACAGCTTTGGAAAAGTAATTTGCAGATCTGTTTTCATTTAGAAAGTTAAGTTAAGTTTTCTTCCTACTGATCATGGATTTGCATATATTGTCAGAAACAAACACTGCCATTGATCATGTTATTTCTCTTCATTATTATTTAATACATACAGAAGGCACAAAAAAACAGGCAAATTATCACCAAAAGTGAATGCAGGTTGGCCTTCAAAACAATTGATGTGTCATATTGTCCTTTTAGTGGCAATTTCTGCACACATAAGTCGTACTAGGTTGGAAGTATCCCCCAAGTTTTTGCACCAGTATATTGATACCCCTGACCTGTAAATATCCCAATGCCTCAGCAGCATCAACTTAACTATGTTAGCTGTATTTTATTTTGTCAGTATGCTATGGGAGTGTCCAATCCCTCAGCTCTCCGTGAGACTGTTGTTGAGGTGCCAACAACCACATGGGATGACATTGGTGGTTTGGAGAATGTTAAACGTGAACTGCAGGAACTGGTGCAGTACCCAGTGGAACATCCTGACAAATTCCTCAAGTTTGGAATGACACCATCCAAAGGTGTACTGTTCTATGGTCCCCCTGGTTGTGGTAAGACTCTCTTGGCTAAAGCCATTGCAAACGAGTGCCAGGCAAACTTTATTTCCATCAAAGGTCCAGAACTTCTTACAATGTGGTTTGGTGAGTCTGAGGCCAATGTACGAGATGTCTTTGACAAGGTTAGTGTTTATGTGATTTGATCAGTGAAGTTAATATGTAGCCCCTTGAACTATATCCTGTGAAAGACTTCTGCACAGTCCTTCCAGCAATATCAGTTCATTATCAAGCAGACAGTTACATTTTAAATGGACTTTCCTCATTTATTGAGAGTTAAACTATCAAAAGATGGCTAACATGATACAATTTACTATAATATCAGGTTTGATTTTTTTATCCTTAGGCTCGAAGTGCTGCTCCATGTGTGCTGTTCTTTGATGAATTGGATTCCATTGCCAAAGCAAGGGGTGGAAATGTTGGAGATGGAGGTAATCTCTTAAGCCCTAGCTAAATAATGAAACACTTTATTCAATTTAATTGATGAAAAAAATGAAACACTTTGATCCAACGATCAAAGCTTTTATTCAATATTTTCTCTCTGAGATTCTGAATTGGGTTTTCAGGTGGAGCAGCTGATCGCGTGATCAACCAAGTACTTACTGAGATGGATGGCATGAACGTGAAGAAGAATGTCTTCATTATTGGAGCAACCAACAGGTTTGTGAATTATGTTTCAGGGATGTAGATAATAGCCGTAAGCCAGGAAAATTACCTGGCTGTGACCGCAATTTATAATGAATGTCTAATTGCATATCTCTGATGGTTGAAATATTATTGCTTTATGATGTGGGGGAAAATAAAGAATGATGATTCTTGTACAGAATCAGATGTAAAATTTATTGTTCATCAGTTCTTTAAATTACTTACAGGAACACTTGAAACAAAATTAATGTTGATTCTTGAAACTATTTTCTTATTAACTTAACTATCATTCTGGATTTCATTTGAAATGTATATGAAATAATATTCATTTGTGTACTGCGGTTGTAGATGAATGTGAAGAGTGATCATCGCAGTAAATTTTCCAATTTAAGCAACTGGAAAGAAGAAGCCTGAAAAAAATCAGGGCTTCAATGGCATTCAAACCCGTGACCTCCGCAATACTGGTGCGATGCTCTACCAACTTAGCTATAAAGCCACACATTGGGATCAAGGTCAATTTATTGAGTTCATATTTTCCTGTGCAGTGAAATGATGTGAAATATATATGAAATAATTACTGGGTTGCCGTAGGCGAACCCAGTCATAAAATGCAAATGGGGCTGTCTCCTACATCGAAAAATGACTAAATTGTGCAATAGCTACCCAGAAGACATTGCGACTGTGCTTTGTTTTCCTCACGTTTTTCGAGTGATAGAAGAACCTATTCATGGTCGATCAAGACTGTTTGTGCTGCCCATGTTTAGAGTGGAAACTTCAGGTTGATTTAACAGTGAAACAAGTGCATTTAGAGCGAACTTATTTTAGCTGTTATACAGTACTGTTGGTCGAATGGAAGAGTTCGTTGTGGAAACCTTTAGTCAAGAGTGAAAACTTCCGGGCCAGTGACTTCATTTCATGCTTTTTTAATCGGAGGCTTTTTAGCTTTTTAGCCTGAAAAAAAAAATCAGGGCTTCAACAGGATTCGAATCCGTGACCTCCACGATACTGGTAGGATGCTCTACCAACTGAGTTATGAAGCCACACATTGGGAGCAAGGTCAATTTATTGAGTTCATATTTTCAGGCTTCTTCTTTCCAGTTGCTTAAATTGGAAAATTTATATTAATAATAAAACAATTTTATATTAATAATAAAACAATAAAAACAGTCAAGAGTCCAGTTCATCATAACTTCATTACCTGTTACCTGATAAGTCTGTCCTGAGTACCCTTGATTTTACCCCCAAAATCAAGGAAAATACATCTCGAAGAGTATCCATTTTCAAAATTTCACGGGGGACATGCACCCAGACCCCCCTTCATATAGCATGCCAAAGGCATGCTAGAGTGGGCCTTCAGCCCAAATACCCACCTATTACTGCTAGATTCCTGCCTGTTAAAAACTTTAGCTACACACCTGTGTTTAGGATGTGATATCAGTCAGGAATGGCCACAGATACTGTCAAGGTACAGGGATTTGGAGTTCAGAGAAAAGCCATTTCAGTCTTAAATATTTTAATATTGGATTTGCTGCAGTGTGAAATAATTGAATGGCTTGGTGCAAGACGGTCGTAAGTGACTTTTTCGGGTAAAATTTTTTTTCCTTCAAAAGTGCCTGAATTTTTGCATGTGCTTTTCAATAAAGCAGAAAAACATTCTCCTGTATCTTTTTTTGACTGAAACGCTCTACTTTTTTCACTTTGTTGCGTTCTTTGTGCACGCTTCGATATTTTGACTTCGTTTTTCTCGGAAGCAAAGTGCAAACCACCCAAAAAAATTACATGGGAATCTTTTACTACTTAATTGAAAAGGACATGCAAAAATTCAGGCACTTTTGAAGGAAAAAAATTTTTACCCGAAAAAGTCACCTACGACCGTCTTGCACCAAGCCATTCAATTTTTTAACCCGTTACTGCCCAAGGGGTCTCCCTTTGACAAGTCAAATTGTCTGGCGTTAGACAGAGTAAGATCTTTAACTGCGTCTCGAGCAGGAAAGGGTTAAGGGAGATAGTTTTTTAACCCTTTACAGCCCAAGGGGTCTCCCTTTGACTAGTAAAATCATCTGGTGTTAGACAGAGTAAAATCTTTAAGGGGGTCTCAGGCAGGGAAGGGTTAATAAAAGCATTGTCATTTTCTTTTTTTCTTAGACCAGACATTATTGATCCAGCCATATTGCGACCAGGTCGTTTGGATCAACTGATTTATATTCCTCTTCCTGATGAGCCGGTGAGTTGGTTATCACAATCGAATGTTATCAGGTTACATGTTACAAATAAATTTGTGGTACTTTTCAGTGCAATGGAGACAATGAAGACAAGGGTTGTCAAGATAATTATGACTGTTTGGCTGAAAGTATGCTTCATGATCTCAGTCTTCTATCAATGTACATGGTGCGCTTTATTTGAAGACCTTTAAACAATTGAATTGACACCTGCAGTCCAAAAATACTGTTCACTTTTAAAACCTAAAATTCACAAATAAAGGGAACCAAATGAAAGAGATGTGACAGGTAGTTCAATAACGACACATTTTCATTCAAGGTGAGGCAAAAAACTTATTTAAAAGCACAAACGTTCAAAATTTCACAGACGTGATTCGCTTGCATGACTCCATGTTCAAATTAATTCTTGACACGAAACAGAAAGCGTGAGTTTTTCCCTACAAGTTTTGCGGTTGTTTTATTGGTTGTGGCTTTGCCAATCATGGTAAAAGCTGAATTCAACTTCAAACTAATACTGTACATTACCATTTTGTTTTCTTAAGTCCGGGCAGCTGCTTTAAATCCGTGATTTGTATTCAACTTGAAAGCGCACTGATCGTCTTGTTTTCGTCGCGGTCGAAGGAAGGAAATATTGTTCACCAGAAAGGTTTAAAGGTTCCGTTGACCTTGATCTTCCATTCAGAGACCACCTAAACATCGATTTATGTTTTTCCTTTCCATTTTAAGTGACAAAGAAGTTATTTCTCTGCGTTAAGAATGAAAACAAGACCCTGGAAGTATGTAGATTTGGCCAGCAATGCAACATGTTTACCTGAAGAAGCACACTGATTGGCCACAACTATCATGAACTGTCCACGTTCTTAACAGATTCTACTAAACAGATTGACTAAAAACATCACGTATTGTGTCGTCACGATCTACATTACATTACATTACATTACTCTACACTTTTAAGCATTTCGGAGATTTTTTCACATATACATATCTTCTCGTGGCTCTATAATCTGCCACCTTGTCAGGCCTTCTGGTCTTCCAGAAGGCCTGACTCGTTGGCAATTAACCAAACAAAACTTGGGTAGAGAATTATTTGACTTCAGACTAAAAGAATTTTAATAAACAAGTAATGGCATTACATACAGGCTTAAAAAAAATTATAGGTTACTTTTGCACATGTCAGAATGGAATCGCATGTGCCATGGAATTGTACAAAGACGTACTTAAGAGAGTCATGTATGTTATTTAGTGACTAATAGCAATATGATGCAGTTGTATCACTGTCTCATTTCACTTCCTCAGTTTGATAATCATTCTCAATTCTGTTTCACTTCAGTCACGTGTGTCCATTCTTAAGGCATGCTTAAGGAAGTCTCCCATTTCAAAGGTTTGTGTACTAATAATGTGTGTACCGAACCCAGTTGTTGTTGCTTGTTTGATCATGAATTATTTTCTGAAGGTTTTTGTGCTACTTTGTACCTTGAACCTGTTGAAGTACATGTAAGTGATGAATCTCATTTTTATAGGGAAGAGGCTTGGCAATTTTTCTCAAGCGAGAATGTTTTTTCTTCTGATTATGCATAATTGGCTTTGTGTTTGTTTGGTCTCACTCCTGTGAAGGATATTTTTCGGCAATTGTCCAACGTCAACTTGTCTCCTTTCTTACTGTACATTTTTTTTCAACAGGATGTTGACTTAGATTATGTTGCCAAGGTTACTCATGGTTTCAGTGGTGCAGACTTGACAGAAATTTGTCAGCGGGTAAGATCATCAGTTCCGTTTACAACATTTCAGGGCATGTTTGTTATAGAGCATATGTTCAAAGCATTATCCTGAAGTGCATTTACTGCAAGTGACACCTTATTTTTTAGTTTAATCTTTGCTTTCTAGGCTTGTAAGCTGGCCATCAGAGAGTCAATTGAGAAAGAAATTCAAAAAGATAAAGAGAGAGCTGACAACCCTGACCTGGATATGGTGAGTTTCGTTCTGTATTACAGCAGGAGCTCTGAGTACAACACTGGGTCTAAATTGACTTTCATTGGTATTGTATTCAATTAAATGTGCTATGTTACTTAAGACACAGTCAGTCCCTGGTAATTTGAACTTGGTTATTTCAAATCCTGTTATTTCGAACTTAAAACCTTTCCCTTGGATTTGCTCTTGAGTCATTTACTATCTGCCCTTTCCAACTCCCGCTACTTCAAACCATTTTTCAATTTCTTAGAGTTTGAAATAGTGGAGTTTAAATTATTCACAGAAAAAAAGAACTTTATTTCTCCCAAGGGTCTGTAGTACATTGTCCTAAGAATGATATCAATAAATACAACAAATCTGAGAATAAATTGTCTTGATGTTCCCCCAGATCCTTAAAAACAGCAGTAAAATAGGTGTTGTTAATCAGTAAAAATTAACTAACTTTCCAAGGTAACTTGCTTGCTGTATTTAGGAAGTTGAGGATGAAGATCCTGTTCCAGAGATAAGAAGAGACCACTTTGAAGATGCCATGAGATTTGCCCGTAGATCTGTCAGTGATAATGACATTCGCAAATATGAGATGTTTGCCCAAACCCTTCAGCAGAGTCGTGGATTTGGTGGAAATTTCAGGTCAGAGGTTTAACAGGCCATTTCAGTGCAGTGTTGGTTTTAAACACTTGATTCGCCTGTCTTAATATGACAAGCAACAACCACATCCCAACTGGCCAGCAAATCACTCTAACTTTACACATTGCATTGAAATTTGGTATAAACAGTATAGTTCAAGGGTTTGCTGAAACCATATAGGTTTGACACAGGCTGGATTCTTGAGTGGTGGTCTTCGTAGTGGCAAATTTGCAAGACAAATGCTGGGGAGTACCCATGGTAAGGGCAAGCATTCTATCAAAGGAAGGTAGCAGTGCTGCTGTCATGACATAGAAACACTTTCCCTATCATATTTTCTTTAGAGAAAACCAAAGTGTTTTAGTGGTCAATAGAGTTAAATCTGAGTGTGGGTTTTTTATGTCCTAACTTGTACCACTAACTTTTGTGGATCAAATATTTATTTCTTCAGGTTTCCAAGTCAGTCAGGTGGATCTCAGGGGGGAGGACAGGGTGGTTCTGGAGCAGACAATTCTAACTTATATGATGATGGAGATGATGATCTGTACAGTTAGGACAAACTGTGTGTGTTCAGTTCAATGCTTTTTGGAAACAACTTGACAATATTCTCCTGCATATTAGATTGTCACTATTTCCCTTAAACACATGATTTGTGGGTAACTTGCTGAAAAAGTTATTTGCAAATTAATGTGGAGGTTAGCTTCCAAATTTCAAATGTGATGTACTAGATATGATGCATATTTAATAAAAATACATTTTAAATCTGACATGTGGTGATGTGTACATGTGATTGGTGAGGAAGTTAGTGAAATGTCTTCCTTTTGTGTCTGTAGGAGTTTTCCATCACCGACTTGCTCACAGGATACCTCCATTATAGTGTTATCAAATAAATCAACAGTTCAATACATTTTACAGTGACCATTGTTTAACAGTCTATTTAAGGTCATTCCACTGAAACAGAACCTACACTGAGATTTTTGTCAAACTTTGCCTATTGATTGTTTATATTATAGAAACTTAAATTTTGAAATAAAAATGAGGGGTCCCCATTTGTGTACGAGCAGTAGTACCTTGTTTATACCCCATAAATCCTTATGAAAGTACTATGATTATAGTCACAATAGCTTGAGATGTCTATGAACCGATGTTAGATTTGGCAGTCAGTCTCATCAACTATCACTTAGCTGAAATGTAGGGTGAAGAATCTAATTCTTTGGCTAGAATTTCACAAAGTGATTTCCAATAATTTGTCGTCATATAAGTAGTGCTAAATATAGTTTAGCAAATCATGCACAGGCTATACTGTAATTTTAAACTTGGAGCTTGAAACTCTCAAGTTCTTTCAACATTTTTTTTTTCAATGTATTATAGTTGCTTACATGTAGCTAAGCCAATCAGAATGCAACATTTGCAGTAGAATACAAGTTAACATCTACTGAAATTATTTTTAACCCTCTTGGCATTCACATAGCACCCACTGAGATAATACAATAAGGTTTATTACACCTTTAAACAAAGCAAATCAACTTACTGTTACATTGCCAGATTTTCCAAAGTGTCTAGCTTGTCTCTGCATTCCTTAGTGGGGTGGCCATAGGATATAGCTTTCTTCCAATCTTTTGGCCTCACTAAGGACCTTGCTCACAGGCTACAGCCAAACACTGCAAACTGAAACACTGTATGACTTCCTTTAATATATTATTAGTGAACAAGGTGCTGTAATGGAGAATATCTGCCCATGGTCCTGACACAACATTCTCAAATGCATTAATTCATCAAGTTGAAACAAAGGACATCATGACTGGTGTTTTGGATACCCAGTCTTAGCATAGATTTTGATGATTTTATTGGAAGGCGTGGTGTCCTCATTGTTACTGCGCTTGACTCTGGGGTGAGTCGTCTGGGTTTGAGCCCTGACTGGGGACATTGTGTTGTATTCTTGGTTAACTCTCACGGTGCCTCTCTTCACCCAGGTGCATAAATGGGTACCGGCAAATTTAATGCTGGGGGTAACCCTGCAATGGACTAGCATCCCATGGCTATACAATTACATGGTAATACATAGCCTGCAAACAGGCTCCCGGATGGGTTTAGGGCGAGATAGCCGAGTGTAAGCGGGACGGAAGCCTGTTCGCAGGCTAGGTAATACATGGGTCCACATGAAAATATACTGAAATACATGACACTATATGGCTACACATGGCTATACATGGTAATACATGGCAATTTGCGTCAATTGCCAACGGAAATGAAAAACCTCAGTTTCTTTTCTTTTCCAAAAAAAGTCAAACAATACCTGTTGTCGAAGCAAAATTAATTCAATTTGATCTTCTCCCCAGTCATTAATTATTAATTATTTATTTATTGCTTACTTATTTATTATTTATTTAGTGTGATAGTGCGTCTTTTGTTCGTTTGGTGTGTGTATAGATGTCTGCATAATCTATGATACTAAGCAGGTCTAGTGTCTAACTAGAAAACCTTACGGTTTATTTAGATGCTTGGCATTTCCCTGTATGTAACTTATATTTTAGTATTTTAGTAACTGTCTAATTTCTTTTCTCTTTTTCTAAATATATAAAACATTGTAATGTTATGTAAGAATGGAAATGTAAATAAACTATTGTTGTTGTTTATTGTTGTTGTACATGATGATACATGGCTATTTAACAATATTATTATTATTTCATGAGTGCGTGTTGGATGTGAGATGATAGATACGCTATGCGCCTCGTTGGCTATAATCATCTCATATCCAACAAGCGTTAGCAGAATAATTGTTTTATTAAAAATGCCCCCAAAATATAGAAAACTAAACTGAAACAGAAGTATAAACCCCTCAAGAAATCACGTGTACGCTTTCCATGTTTGTAGAGCATGGTATAATGGCTCATAACCTATAATGGCTAAGCCCATGAAAACTCTCGAATTGCATTATCCAATGATCCAGTTTTTAATGAACACGGCTCTACACGGCTAAACATGATAAAACTTGGCACTACATTACCATGCACAAATTAAATTCTATTATGATACACTTTATTAACCTTACTCAACTATCTACCTACGCTGCTCAGACGCTTATGGCGTTTCGTTGCGGACAAAATATCCACATCGTAAAATATGAAATGGAAAACATAAACATTCTTCCAAAAGGAGTAAATGAGTCCAATTGTATAAATACTAAGTCGAGAATTCTAAAAGGTCTATCAAAATAATAAAATTCCAGGTCGAGGAAAAAATAAATATGAAGTCGAAAGAAGTAAAAATTAAACTTGACAATGTGAAAAAAAAAAAGAAAACAAAGAAAGAAAGAAAAAGAACACCTCGGACTTCTGTTTATTTTTGACCTGGATTTCGAACAGTCGAAAATAAAAACGAAGTCGAGGAAAAAAAATTCCAAGTCGAAGTCGAGAGTGCGGCTGAATGCATAGATTGTGGGCTCACAACTAGCGGCTTGCGAGCGCTGACCGGTGAGACCACGGCGCAAACCTCGTATCTTTTTGCGCGGGAAATTATCCGGCGGATTTCGTGGATTTTATATCTGGCGTTGTGCCGGCGAAGCTCGAACATGGCGGACAGGTTGAATATTCAAGACGCCGTCCTCAGGGTTGTGGAGAATTTGCACAGTTTAAATCGTCACCAACCTTCTCCGCCTGGCCCTTCTCGTTCAGCTGTTTCAGCCACAGTAACAGATGAGCTTAATAGGTCGTTTCAAATTCCGCGTCGCTCGCGGCCACGAGACAGCAGCACGCTGAATGAGAACGAGAGCGGGATCCACCTGAACGCGAGCCTTCCCCCTTCTTTCCAAAATCTGGCTACTGGGTTCTCCACCAGCCAGAACTATAGTATGGTGCAGACTGGTCAACGCCGAAGACGCCAGAACAGGACTCCATACGGCCGTTTTTCGGGCGGCCGAATCAGTCACCGCGAAGAACAGCGAGTTGCCGCCAAACCGGACTTCAAAGACGTTTGTCTTTTACCTTCTCCGCAGTGGAACAAGGTTCCTCGGGGTAAAGCCAAATTGTGTCTGATCAATGGTGGAATGTATGTCGATGCTTGGTACTTCCATAAGGACTGGGAAGAGACAACCTTGAGAGAGGAAATTACAAAATTGTTTGGGAATCTCCTGAAAAACTCGAGTGGTGAAGATATTGGGTAAGTCTCATGTCACATGGACCATGTGCATTAATTCTATTAATTCTAATTGATCTTTGTGTGCATTGATTGTATTACTGTATACTGTAAGTATACTGTACTTTTATATGTAAATAAATAAAGCATTTCAAGGACCGTTTTTCAATTTCAATTGAGAGCTCGGATAATTGTGTATCTAATAAATGTGGTTCTTTTTTTACTTGCTTACTTACAGTGTAATGTGATCATTCAAATAAGTGATCCCTCAATGATATTGTTTCGATGGCAGATTAGATAGACTTGAGACATGGCAGGGCAGTAATTCTAGGGCTGGGCCTTTGTCATTTATGAATAGTTTTGAATAAAATCAGTTCATAAACGAGTTTGCCAAATTTTGAAGCATTAAGGGGAAGGATTTCCCCCTACACCACCGCCCCCTCCTCCAACCCATTGATTTTCGATATCTTGAGGAAAACGGGGCATGCCCTTTTGGTAAGCAATTATTTCTTGATGTTCAGAATTTTCCAATGTACCCCTTTTGTTTTTGTAGGTTTGATTTTGTGAAAAGTGCTGGAACTGACATAGTTCCAATAAGGCTTCCAGGGGGGCTAGAAGTCACAGGAAAAGTGGCTAAGCATGTAGCTGGAACCGGGCTGTAATATTCAGTTCCGGTTTCGAAAATATTCGCAGTTTCCGGTCACGTGAACGAAGGTGTGAAATTACGTTCGTATAAGTAATTCGCACGCTGTTCTTGTTATTGCATATATTACTTCTAGTTCTTCGAGTGTGTTGATAACACGATGTTCTAAACTCATGTCTCTCTGGTTATTTGGTTCATCGCTACGACATGGTGTCAGGAGTAAAAGCAAATTAAAGCGAACCGAAGCGAACCGAAATTAAACCGAAGCAAAACTTCACATCATGGCTACTGCTGCGGGATTCAAAACCCCGGAGATGAATTGGGACGCCACCGACTTGCGGGATGAATTAGCCAAGTTCAAGCAATACTGCGACTTGATTTTCAGCGGGCCATACTCAAAGAAGTCGCCTAAGGAACAAGCCACGTTCATTTTATTGTGGATTGGCAGGCAGGGTTTAGAAACGTACAACAGTTGGACCTGGGCAGAAGCCGAAGACAGCACGAATCCAGCGAAAATATGGGAGCGATTCGAGAAACACGTAGCGCCGAAAGTGAACCACAGGTTAGCCAGATACCAGCTTCAACAGCTCAGGCAGAAAAATGATGAATTTGTCGACGTCTTCCTGACACGTTGCCGAAATCAAGCCACGAGGTGCCGATTCAGAGACAACGACGAGACGGACGAGCGCCTGATCGAGCAGCTAATCGTTGGAACCAAACACAAGAAAGTACAGGAAAGGTTACTGGAAAAAGGCGAGCAGCTTACTCTCGACGAGGCTATTGACATCGCCAGGACCTATGAAGCCACCCAGTCACAAATGGAAGAGTTAGATGGCGAAAGCAACAAAGATATTCATGGAATTAACGAGAACGAGAGCGAGAACAAGGCAAAGAAATGCCCTAACTGCGGACTGGACCATCCCTTACAGCCCAGAAAGAAATGCCCCGCATATGGATCTGTGTGCCTAAATTGCCAGAAAGAAAATCACTGGGCAAGGGTTTGCCGCTCCAGAAATCAAGGAGGAACACGAGGCAGGCAAAGGAACAGAGAAAACCCTAGGTCGCGTCATCACTCCAGGAGTATAGACCGACGCAACAGACGAAGATCCGCGAGTGGAAAACGCAGAGATGGAAATAGAAGAGAACTGAGCGATCAATTTGAAACAATTACATTTGAATCAATCACAGTTGATGTTATTGGGCCTCAAGCTCAACCTGCAAACGAGGTTTTTGTGACCGTAAATGTTGACCTACACAGCATCAGTAGTCGCCCAGCTGCGCTCAAGGCAAAGTTAGACACAGGAGCTCAAGGAAACATACTTCCCTTGAGGCTGTATCGCCGGATGTATCCTGAGAATCTCACATCGGAAGGCTTTCCCAAGCCAGGAGTTCTTGAACACTCATCTACAGTGCTCACTGCTTATGGAGGGGCCAAGCTGGTGCAACATGGGAAGTGCCGGATTGATTGTGTCTTTAACGGCAGGAAATCAGGAGCAACTTTCTTTGTCACTGAAGCAGATGGACCAGCCATTATTGGGCTGCCAACATGCCTGGAGCTCAACCTTGTCACTCTAAACTGTTCTGTGCAGCAAGGTTCACCATTGAACGTCAACCGCACCCTTGAACAAGTTACACTCATTAAAGACAAGGATGACTTAGTGAAACGTTACCCTGATTGTTTCGATGGTGTCGGGAAATTCCAGGGTCAGTACCATATCACCGTGGACCCGTCTGTACCCCCAGTTGTCCATGCTCAAAGACGCGTGCCATTGAGTTTGCGCGATGACATAAAGGATGAGCTGGATGATATGGAGTCCCGAGGGATTATTACCAAGTTAAAAGAAGGCGAGCCGACAGCTTGGGTGAACAGTCTGGTGTACCGCAGAAAGCCAAATGGTAAACTGAGAATATGCCTAGATCCCAAAGATCTAAATAAAGCTATTTCCAGAGAACATCACGTGATCCCTACTCTGGAAGAAATTCTCCCAAAGCTAAGTGGTGCCAAGTACTTCTCCATTGTTGATGCAAAATGTGGTTATTGGAACGTTGAGCTAGACCAAGAATCGAGCTATTTAACCACCTTCAATTCACCGTTTGGCCACTACAGATTTCTGCGCATGCCATTTGGTCTCAAGATGTCACAGGACGTATTCCAAGCAAAGATAGACCAGACCTTTGAAGGTTGTGAGTGCACTATTGGAATTGCTGATGACATTGTTATCTTTGGAAAGTCAGAACAGGAGCACGATAACCACCTTCATGGTATGCTGACAAGATGTAGGAATACTGGGCTGAAGCTTAACCTGGACAAATGCAAGATTAAACAGAAGAAGATTAAATTCTATGGTGTCATTTGTGGTGAAGATGGTGTTCAGCCAGACCCTAGCAAGGTATCAGCTCTGAAGCAGATGGCACCCCCTACTAACAAACAGGAATTACAGGCATTCCTTGGATTGGCAACCTACATGAGCCCATTCATTTCTGACCTCAGCACCCTGACAGCCCCACTTCGAGAGCTAGTTAAGGAGAATAGTCTTTTTGATTGGAACTCCGCCCATCAGCAAGCCTTCAATGCAATTAAGAATGCCATCAATGCAGAAGCTGCACTGGCATACTATGATCCAACCAAAGAGGTCACCCTGCAAGTTGATGCTTCTTCGACAGGTCTTGGAGCTGCCTTACTGCAGGATAAAAAGCCAATCGCCTTTGCCAGCAAAGCCTTAACGGACACTGAGTCACGTTATGCTAACATTGAGCGAGAGCTCCTAGCTGTGGTCTATGGATGTGAGCGTTTCCACACCTACCTATATGGTCGAAGTTTTATTGCAGAGTCCGACCACAAACCTCTGGAGGCTATCCAGCTGAAAAACTTGGATGTCAGCACCCCCGAGACTGCAGAGAATGCTTCTACGCTTACAGCCATATGACGTCACTATCAAGTATCGACCAGGCAAACAAGTGCTGGTAGCCGATGCTCTCTCAAGGCTCTCACCTGAAGAGGAGATACCAATCCCTGATCTAAATGTGGAGATTCATGATGTTTGCCCACAATTCTCAAGCGAGTGTTTGCAAAGGATCCGAGCAGAAACAGCGAAAGACCCGGAGCTTTCTGCCCTCAAGGAAGTTGTTTACAATGGCTGGCCCACCACAGTAAGGGAACTGCCTTCACTGATACGACCTTACTGGACTTTTCGCGAAGAACTGTCCATTGAAGACAGCCTGATCTTCAAAAGTCACCGAATTGTTGTTCCACAGGCCCTCCAGGGAGAAATCCTATCCAAACTGCATACCAGCCACCAAGGTATAGAGAAGACCAAGCTAAGGGCACGATCGTCAGTGTTTTGGAGGAACCTGAACATTGATATTGAAGAAATGACTAAGTCATGCACAATTTGCCAGGAACTCCAGCCTAAACAAGCAAGGGAACCTCTGATACAAACCGAAGTACCACCAAGGCCATGGCACACAGTAGGAACTGACATCTTTTACCTTGACGATGATGAATTCCTTTTGATTGCAGATTACTATACCAAGTATCCGTTTGTCAGGAAAATTCCCAAGGGTAACAGCACTAGCAAATGTGTAGCAGATTTAACCAAGCAAATCTTCAGCGAACAAGGAATTCCAAGAATCGTGAGATCAGATAATGGGCCCCACTTCCAAGGGTGTTACCGTCAGTTTGCAGAGGAGTATGGTTTCAGTCACGTGACGAGTTCTCCCAACTACCCACGTAGTAATGGATTCATTGAGAGCCAAGTCAAAAGCGTCAAAAGAGCCCTGAAGAAAGCCAAGAGGTCTAACTCAGACCCAAACATAGCTCTTCTATGCCTCCGAGCAACTCCAATCGACAGCAAGTTACCATCCCCAGCGGAACTGCTGCTCGGAAGACAGGTGCAGGACAATCTACCTAGGAAAATCCAAAGTGACCACACCTATGATGACGTCATCGGCAGACTGCAAGAGAGACAGGCACAACAGAAGTATTACCATGATCAGCACGCCACTGCCTTACCCAGCCTTGTCCCAGGACAGCAAGTGACCATTCAGAACCCCAAGACACTGGAATGGAAGCCAGCTATTGTACTGAATAAGGCCAGGGAAGCCCCTCGGTCTTACATAGTGTCCACGCCAAGTGGAAAGGAGTTACGCCGTAACCGATCTCATATACGCCAAGTGCCTCAACCTAGGCCCAAGCAGGTCAAGTTTGATCTTAGAAGCAATCAAGTTCGCAGTTCCTCTGCTGAAATTGATCTTCCCATTAGCTTACCGCGCCAACCTAACCCTGAGAGCAGTGCAAGTCCACCATCACTGGTTGCTCAACCCGACAGTCCAACCCCTGGAGCAGCTCAGCCAGTCGCCTCGACCACAAGTACAGGAAGTCAGTATGTGACACGCAGTGGAAGAGTGGTCAAGGCACCTTCTAGGATGGACATTTAAACCTTTAGAACTGTGCTGATCGGTTTTCATTTTTTCTGTTATTTCGTTGTTGTTTAGCAAGCCGCTTACCTAAGTTATTGTTGCGAATGTTAACTTAAGGTTCAGAGTAGCCTTGTTTTTTTTTTTTGGAAAAAAGGGGATGTAATATTCAGTTCCGGTTTCGAAAATATTCGCAGTTTCCGGTCACGTGAACGAAGGTGTGAAATAACGTTCGTATAAGTAATTCGCACGCTGTTCTTGTTATTGCATATATTACTTCTAGTTCTTCGAGTGTGTTGATAACACGATGTTCTAAACTCATGTCTCTCTGGTTATTTGGTTCATCGCTACGACACGGGCCAGTTTATATCCGAGCTCATGAGAGCATTATAGAAAGAGAAGAGGTAACTCCAATACAAGCATAATTGCACTATTTTTAGTTGTTTCAAATGTTTTGGCAGAGGAGAGGGATGTTATCAGAAAAAGTTTGCATGTCACATGTAGTGAGTATGTATTTAGGGCCTATATATATTTCAGAGGGACTAATATTTTATGATATTTCTGTTTCTTATCCCTAAGTTACCCATTATGTTCAAAGCTAAATATAACCAAAATGGTAAAATCTGATCAGAAGTTTTCTCAAAAGTAAATGCCACAAATGTTTAAAAATAATGACAGTAAGTAGTAAGCCTTTGCAATGTTTATTAACAACTACTCTTTACACACATACACTGACAGTATCCAATTCAGACAAGATTCATGAATAAACAAAATTTAGCATGAAAACATAAGATAGAGTGGGTAAGTCTGAAGATTGCAATTTTCTCTTTGTTTTCTTTTTTTGTCATTAATAAAAAAATCAAAAATTCTGTTGCAGCAGCTTTTTGATGAAGTGTGGACTGGTGAGAAACCAGGTGGAGTTTATTTTATTTTGCCTAACAGTTTATTAATCAGGGTTACCATTACTTTCCTTAGGCTGATTCTGACCTTGAGGAAGTACAGGTAGGTGCAAGAGACATCAGACAGTTTGTCACAAACAGCCAACCTACATGTACTAGCAGCACACCCCATGCAGCAGAGATGAGTGGCAACTCTACTACACCTGTCACTGGAATGGCTTGTGAAGAAATTCCACCTTGCAGCAGTACATTGGGTGGAGATGCTATAAGAGCCCAGCTTCAAGCTATGTTCCCCAACACCAGCCAAGCAACCATAAACAACACTGTTCACCAAGCGTTGGATTTGTCAGAAGCTATTGACCAGCTGTTGTCAAGAGGTATATTTGGTTACACTGTAACACAAAGGGGGCAGAGTACGATTTTATTATTTTCATTAGCCTTAAAGTCAGCTTTCCATAGTTACAAATCGGTTCAATTATAAGACATCACTGTTTTACACAGTTTTTCTGGATTTTCTGGCATTTTGAAATACATTGTACTCAATACTGTATACCATATTACAATTATTATTTGTTTTTCCCTGTGACAGAAAATGGTGGACATACCAACAATTGAAGTACCAACACTGGAAACACCAACAATAGAAACACCAGCAATCAAAGTACTAGCCCTGAAAGTGCTGAAGACTGCTATCCTCTCAGGATTGGAAGGATGGCACCCCATGATGCTGTGAGGGTCCATAAATCTGTGTTTGTCAGCCCACTGTCTCAACCAGTTTTCTTTGACCGTCGTAATGAAGGCACAATCTTACGAGAACTCTTCAGAAAGCTGAAGCGTAGAGAGCTGGACATTATGAAGACACCAGATATCACATTCATCAATGAAGATGGCATTGATGCAGAAGGTTTGTCAAAGGAATTCTTTGCGATGGTCAGTGCTGCACTGAGTGGTGGCTGTGGTGGGTATACCCTCTTTGAAGGATCACCTGATCACCTGTTACCAGTAATAAGTGAAGAATTTCACCAAAGTGATTACTTTGTTTATGTGGGAAAGCTCATTGGCATGTGTCTTCTTCATGGTGGTGCTGGTGTTGTGGGGTTGTCCAGAGCTTTAGCAGTGTACATGGTCACTGCTGAAATTGAGACGGCGAGCTCATACATGTCAATGGAGGATGTACCAGACTACAGTATACGGGAGAAAATACTGCAAGTAAGACAGCCCATCGGTATTTATTTTAATAATTATGTCTACGGCAGTTAATTTTTGCATATTCAATTTTTTTTCCAAGTAAAGTTGTTATTATCCGCAGTTCACAGAATAGCCACAAATTTTTGTCTTCACAGTTTACCTGTTTTTGACATGGTGACTGGCAAGGATGTTTATTTGAATAGGGCATTTTTAAAAATATGTTGTTTTTTCCCAAGGCGGTGATATTTGACCTCTATAATGATTTTGACAAGTGTTAATAGCCAATTCATGAATGAATGGCTCACTGGACTGATCGTTATTGCCCTGGGGTTAGGTATTTGAACAAAAGTTCTTGTCTAACTACAATTTCAGATGTCCTTCTCGTTCTTCTTTCCTGCCCTGCCCCTCATCTACCAGGTTTAACACTGATAAGGGATCTCAACCATTACATGTGGGAGATTTTATTATTGCTATCTGTCTGTTTCATTTAGATACAGAATGCTGAAGACAATGAGAGCCTGCAATCACTAGCTGCAGAAGAGGATGTAAGCCTCATTTTGTACCAGGCTGGATTTGGCAACCAGACTCTGACAATTTCCAACAAGGATGAAGCGATCCAGTGTATCCTATTCCATCAAGTAATTAAGTCGCGACGAGACCAGATTGCTGATCTTGTTCATGGCCTGGATACTATGAGTATCTTGGAACTGATCAGAATGAATGATGCATGCCTTTCAGTGGTATTTCCCCTGACTTCTGAGGTGGCCATCTCTGAAAGCAACTTTATTGGAAGGTTGGAGCATGCACAAGGGCTGCAAGCAAATGAGAAGGAAGTAATAACTTGGTTTGAACAGTATGTCAAGTCTCTGTCAGTTGGTAGGTAGTGTCGAAAATCTTGAGAAATACTGTATTTTCTGATATGAATGTTACCTAGGCCTCTACCGGTAATCAATGTTCCCTCACCTCACCACCTCCTCCCCCCCCCCCCGAAAAAAAAAAGCAATAAATAAAAATAAAACAAAACAAAAAACCGGGAATTAGGAGTCTATGGAATTTATTTGAGAAGGGGCTTATAAAAGGATGTATGAGAGTAAATATGAAATGAGACTGAAAAAAAAAAAGAAAATCTGCTAATCGTAAATTCTTCTGATTGTTTAATGCATGTTGAAGCAGTTAGAATTCTTTTTATTCTTGGCAACAATGCCCAACCATATAAACAGAAGAAACAATTCTTGGTTATGTTTTTTATAAGTTGTTTTCCAGTTACCAAGTTTTCCCCACCAGTTTATACAAGCAGGAACTGTTGATGTTTCTGCTCAATATTTCACCAGGTGATTGCAACAGTGCTCTTGACAGATCTGAAGTTGGAGCAAAGCCAAAGCTTAAGGAACTTGTACAGTTCATTTGTGGCACTCCACATCTTCCAAGTGGGAACCAGAAGATCAAAGTGAAGTTCACAAGGGGATCATTGCCAGACCCAGAGACCTGCTTTGATATAATCAAATTGCCACTCTCCCACAGCTGTTATATTGATTTTGAAAGAGCAATGAATATGGCAGTGAACTGCCAACATGTGGGCTATGCCCGTGGTTGACAGTTGTAAGTCATGTGGTCTTGATGTTGGACAATTCAAATTTATTGAGTTAGCAGTGTTCCTGTTCAGAAAGAAAGTAAACTGCAGTCCAATAACTTGAACTGTTACACATGTGTATGTAGTTACTATAGTACCAAGTTATACAAGTTCATACTTTTGTAGTGGAAGTGCTGTATCAGATGTTTATGAGGTTTTTACAAGTTTTGTATGATGTTCACCCAAGACAAACTGTTTTCAAACACAGACTAAGACTCTGAGTTACCTTGTGTAAAAGGAATACAGGCAAAAATCCCAAAATGGATAAGAATCCCTAGGTTTATTTGTGGAATTGTGTTGTACATTATATGAAATGAAATTGCGTTAAGATTTTACTTAATAAAGGAATTGACAGTGTTTACACAGACAAACAAGGTACTGACTAGCCCCATTATCTGAACTATCCCCTACTTCAGCAATGGCATCCTGGAATTGCTGCTATTGGTCAGCATGGGGTAAAATGAGGGACAGTAACTGTTATTTTTCCACCTACATAAATGAATTAACAGTATTTACACAAATAAGATACTGGATAATCCCATTATCTGAACCATCCCCTACTTCAGCAATGGCATCCTGGAGTTGCTGCAATTGGTCATCATTAAGCACAATGGGTGACTCAGGAACAGTTATTCCTCTGCCTGCATCCTCATGCTCTGGAACTGGGCCTTCTTCATCCACACCATAGTTTGAGTAATCAGGTGAACCTTCCAAGACAGTTTGGACAGCAGTGTGATGCGAGTTGCATAAGGTAATCATTCCCCGTGCCCACAACTGCTGTGGTGAAAAATTGGTTTCAGTTGTAACTGGATGGTTGTTCCACTGATTTGTAAACACTTCTAGTGCATGGTTGATTAACTCAATATATACAAAATGTAGACAAAACAGGTGACCCTCATTTAACGGTTGCAATACTTCCCGAGTTTCAAGGTATAAAAAAATGTTAAGAAAACGAGAAATAACAATTCTATTTACATCTCTCCAAAGTCTTTCTATTCTCTGATTATGCACTGAAGAACCAGTAATTATACTTCCACGATTTAGTCCTCGAGTTTCGAGCATAAATCTGCCAACTTCATAATTTTCCATCCCAAGGTCTGATCTCACCCTGGATGGCACATTGTACTTTGCAGTTGCTTCCTGGAAGTAGGAGAAAACAGTATTGGCTCTGTTGTTGTTGGATGCTCTCAAGTAAACAACCAGTCGGGAGAAACCATCAATCCCTCCATGTATAACTATCCTATATGGCTCGATCAATTTGTGGTTTCCATCAATGTGCCTGAGTGAATGCAACATGTATTTAGTTCCACAATAATTCACATTTAAAAACAGTTAATGGTATCTCTAAATGTTTAGGAACCTGAAGCTGCTGCAATTCCATATTTCTCACGGAATGAAAACTAATTGCAGGCTGTGGTTAGTTGGCGAGAGGCATGTGAAAACAGTTTCCAAAAAATACAACGAGTTTCTCTTTAGAAAAGGAGGAACCATATGTTCTGGTGAATGCGTTGTCAACACCAATTGAAATATAACAGTGAAGAGGTGTCTTGCATAAGACGCACACATGACAGAAAACAGCATTGGTAAGATGGTTTGAGCAATTTTGATCCAGTCTCAAGTACCTTTGTGGGGATTGGTGTTTAGGCTGCTACCATATGTTTAAATGATTAATAATTTACTCTTATTAATCAAACATGAAAATGAAGTGGCGTACGATAACTTAACAACTGCATCATGATATCAGTCTCTTGAAATTATTTGCCGCTTTTGCCTGATGACCCCAACTGCAATTTCACATCTTGCAGAGTAGAATGGTATACATCTCAAAATCTGTCCTAGCCTTGTTGTATTTAATTTGGTAATTTTTTTTGAGATGTAAACTTTCCATATACAGTCATGGGGTAAAATCTGGGAATACTAATTGCAATAAGCTGATATTATGATGCAATGTTTACATCATAAATCACTTATTTTACATATTTGACAGAAGTAAAATATTGATTATTGTACTATAATTCTCTTACTTGACAAAGGTTTTTAGTTGATGGAAATCAGAGGAAAAATGAGAAAATGGAACCACTTTAAGGGCTTAGGTCAAGATCAGGCCAATGGAAATAACTAATCTCACGTTTGTTATCAGTACCTGCTACGGATTTTGGCACCCACATGAAAATTTTTCATAAGTCATTATTAAGAGAAATCCCTAGTAAAAACCCAGTTTATTCATCTAGGCAAAACTTTGTTTTGGTGTGAAATACACCCGAGGTGGGCAATCGAGAAAAATAGATGTATCAGAAAACCGATTTCTATCGATTGTTATCAAAATTATCGATTGCCCACCCCGGGAACACATAATATGCTAGATTTACCTACCACAATGAATTTGGAGAGGGCACATTGTAACTTCTTCGGATAATTCTTCTTGCATTTCTTAACGCAGATGTCACGGGGTCCACTCTACGCAGCGAGTGCATAACACGAACTCTCTGAACCATCAATCCTTGATGTCTTAGCGATCCTTGCACCATTAATAGTCCTGCTTCTGGTGTAACAGCACGAATGTTTCTTACAATGTCATCCAGTTCAGCATCTGATAGTAAAGAAAATTCCCTCCCTTCCACTCTCATACCAAATTCATGCCGCCTTCGTCTCAATGTTATGTTGGAAACGCCAAGAGTCTCTGCAATATCATTCCAGCGAAATCCGCACACTTCATGCAATGTTTGAAGCTGTTGCCGAGTTACAACGGCCCTTGGTCGTCCTTGTAAGTCATACCTTTCTGTCGGGGCACTTCTTCTGTCCGCTCTTCGATTAACGTCTACCTCATCTTCTAAGAGAAAACAATGCCTTTCAAAATGGGATCGCAAAAAACTTGTGCGACGAAGAATTAGCGTGAGATCTGCAAGACATGTTTGCTGTGACAGCTCGTGGCCGTAAGTCTCACAAAATCTTGATATCAGGGTTGAAAGTGTCCTCTCGTACTCATCTAAGCGTCGAAAAAGGAATTCACTTCGATCGCTAGGGGTTGAATTTAGCTGTTGTTCGCATGTGTTAAGAAGGTTTCCCAAAGAAAAGAAGAACTCATCGTAATTTGGGAGCCAACGTGCTGCCCCGGCCGCCATTTTGATTTTCTGAATGTTCTGTATGAGGGGGTCAGCGTTCGCTCACCACTCATTAGCTAAAGTCGACTTCGAATTTTATTTTTTCGACTGATTTTGTTTTCGACTTCCAATAACAAAAACAAAAACTGTTAAATTCTCGAATTCGATTTTTTTCCCTTCCATCTGTTAGTTTTTTCGACTTTTAAAATTCGCGACTTACTATTTATACTATTTCTTTCGACTTCATATTTATTTTTTCCTCGACCTGGAATTTTATTATTTTGATAGACCTTTTAGAATTCTCGACTTAGTATTTATACAATTGGACTCATTTACTCCTTTTGGAAGAATGTTTATGTTTTCCATTTCATATTTTACGATGTGGATATTTTGTCCGCAACGAAACGCCATAGACGCTGCTCAAAAGTATCGTGGCCATAAAGAGAAATCGTACCCAGGGCCCAGGGCTCAAGCCTGTTTTCTTTATTCTTGACAGTTCAACATGGCCGAAACTAGGTGATGCTGTCATTTTTGTTCCTGATTAAGGTAAGAGTCATTCAATGTATCTTCTAGTAATGAAATGTAATGCTTGATGCCGATTCCACGTATTGAAGATTGGTTTATTGTATTTTTGTCCTGTACTTCCCATTTCCACCAGTTTGTAGAGTAGTAAGCTTATGTATGTACCAGCTACTGTGATGTTTGAGGCGGCTAGCGTATGTGATGTAAGAAACAGAGGTGCTTTTCTTGTTTTGGCTATCTCTAAGACAACTGTTGGTAATCTTTGACTAGTATTTTGATCATATATGTGAGGTATTGGACTCCGTCAAATGCCATTATAAGGCGGATCGCCTTTGCACCGATCACACGTTACGTGGGCTTTCTGGTTCGCTTCACTTTGTATTGAAACAGGTCTCGCAAGTCGAAACGATTTGCATAAAAATCCGATCAAGTTGGCGATAGCTCTCCTTGGCTGTAAGAGTTTTGCTCTATGCTAACATACCAGCAACCCTCATAGACAATCTGGCCGAGGATGCTGTTACTTCGGAAGCCATATTCACCGGCACCGTGGAGCAAGATTTAACTGATATGCGCCTTGTAGTAGCAAAGATCAAAGCAGATTTGAAGACTCAAATGCAGCCCATTCTGCCACTCAGAGCCACTCACAACCTCCCCCACAAGCTCAAGTTACATCCAGGCTGCCTTCACCTCAATTGATCGTGAATACTAACTCTCTGAAATGTTGATTTAATCCTTTGTATTTTATGTAACTTATTTAATTCAAACCTGATATGGGACAGCTTTTCCTCAATGAGCTTGCTCTTGGCTGTATTTCTTGGGTTACCATTAAGCTCACCAATCTCACTAGGTACTTCATGTCTCGCAGTCAATTACATGTTTGCAACACAGATTAATGCGTTCCCCTCATACACTTCAAACTTTTGTGTGTACTACATTCAATTGGGGAGGCACTTGACAAAAACAAGCAGACAAATATTTTGTGCTTTGATTTTGCCAAGGCTTTTGACACCAGTGACCACATCATTCTTATTGAAAAGCTAAAATGTTATGGTGTCACAGGTCAACTGTTACACTGGTTTTCTGACTACCTAAAGGACAGATCAGAGAGAGTTGTGATCGGCGGCACAGCCTCTGAGCATATACTGGTCACTTCTGGTGTACCATAGGGTAGTATTGTCAGCCCACTCCCCTTTGTGATATTTATCAATGACCTCCCTGATCATTAGCAAACCAGCAATGCCTTGTATGCTGATGATATCAAGATGCACCATACTATTTTAACAGTGAAAGATTGTTATACTCTCCAGCAGGATCTTACAAGTTTGAACACCTGGAGCCATGAATCAAATTTGAAGTTTAATGCCTCTAAATACAAAATGTTAACAGTCACATGAAAGAAAACACCTCCAACCCATGAATATCACCTTACAATGTGTTCATGAAGAAAAAGATCTTGGTGTCACCATTTCTAACAATCCATCGTGGGACTCGCATGTTACACACACTTTATTGAAAGCCAATAGAATGTTCGGTCTCTTAAAGAGAACTTGCCAACTTATCACTAACATTAAAGTCAGGAGGACACTTATCTATCTCTCGTGAAATCGCAGCTTTCCTATGTGACAGTGGTATGGTCTAGTGTCAATCTGAGAGACTGTGATCTTGGAAAGATTCCAGAGGCACCCAACTTGTTGGATGCTAAGAACTAGAATTGGTGAGATGTCCTATAAACAACGGCTGCTGACTCTTCACTTACTACCACTAACTTACGACAGAGAACTTAGAGATATTGTTTTTATCTGTAATTGTATTTTCAGATATACTAATATAAATATTGGTCAATATGTTTCTTTTATCACACATGGCCAATTCTGCTCTAAACACCTTACTCTTGTAATAAAACCTGCTTACTGTAAAGTTGCAATTTTTCAGTCCTTCTTCAATAGAACTGTAAAACCCTGGAACTTTATTTGCAATCTTGCCGCTTGGAACAAGCTATCCAGTTTAAGTATGTTTAAAAATTTTCTGCACTCTTATTTTAACTTACTGGACACATCTTATAATATATGCCCTGCACTTGGTTCCTCTCCCACAACTACCCTTGCCACCATTCTTAAGACTGATTAATAATGATATATCTATATATCATTGATATATAGATATATTATTATATAGATATATTAATAATGATATATCTATATATTTTTTTTTCTGCATTTTACTACAATGTAATGTATTTGTAATGTATCTTATTGTAAGTTACACAGCCCGCCTCGATTAGCGATGCTATATGCGGGTTGTGTAAATTTAAAAATCTGTTGAATTTTAATTTTAATAAAATAATGCTAATGCTAATAATGCTAATAATGATTCTAGTTGCACCTTACTGTGCGCTATTGGTTATTGCTGCAAAGCCACCAGGCTTCGCAGCAGACTAATTTCAGTTGCATATGTGACCAGCCTGGGTTCCCTGTGCCAGATGCCAGGCTTATTTTAAAAATTTTGGATGTATGTATATCACCGCATTTGCCTCGATTTCTAGTAATCGAAATCAAGGCTCTTCTGATTTTGAAGAACTTGTAACACTTTGTGGAAGAGAAAATCCTATTCCGTGTAGAAAGCCACGTTTTCGTGGACAAAGAGTTTGAAAGTAAGTGAAGGTTGTACAAATTCCTATGACAAAAGCCTATTTGTTTCTCAGAATATTTGAAGAATATCCTGGAACTTTGAAATGCATTGAAACCCTTTCCGCGAGCTTCAGAGCAAAAACAGTCTAGACATAACCAGAGTTTTGGTGGATGTCAATCATCTCATTCGCATGCATGAATGACCCCGAGAGCAAGCAAATCTACATGCCATCAAATTATTTCTGCACATGTTCGTCTTGGAGCTACGGACTGAACAAAACTAAAACGTCTTAAAAACCATAGAATGTGGTTATGAGTTATTAGTTTTATAGAATTAAGTTTGTTCAGTCGGTAGCCCCAAGAAAAATACGTGCAGAAATAATTTGTTTGCATGTTGATTAATTTGCTTGCTCTCGGACTCATTCATGCATGCAAATTTTTATTTGTTTTTGTCATGTAGGTCAGTAAAAAGGTAGCTAAGAACCCAACAATTGTTTCATTTATGGATTTCAAAGATGTAGTTAGTAAGTAAGTGAGCTAGCCTTACATGCCGACAGTAAAGGTAAATTTTGTATACATGCGGTAAGGAGGCGGAGATGATTGACATTGACTAAAACTAAGGATTTGTCTAGACTTTTTTGTGCGGAAGGTCGCGTGTGATTGATAACTGCTGTAAGCAGTGCATATAAAATGTAAGGCACCACATGTAATGTAAAATGCACCGGATATAACTTAAAATTCACCGCATATAATTTAATAGGTTGATATAAGACAGTGTTGGCATTCCATAAAGGAGCATTTAAACATCCAACAAGTAAAAACAGCGTGGAACAAAATATATTGTTGTCATAAATTAATCATGATGTGATGCGGTCGCCATCAATGGCCGTGAACTTGAGTGATCAGTTTGTGTCAATCTCAGTACTTGTTTTAAAACAGAAAAGGTTAACCTTGTTGGCCTCTGGCAAAATACTCTAATCTAGTAGCTCATATTGACTCGTCCCTCTACAATACTTCCTATATGTCATGAAAACATGTTCCACATAACCTTAACTTGCAGCACTTCACTTTCCAATGGGAACTGCTAGTTAGTTATTAATTAGACTTATTGTAATTTTTTTAAAATTTTAGATCTTTATCTTTTTTTTATTTTTAGATTTAGGGCTACACCTTGTGTGGGATACTTTCGTGCAATCCCTTTTGGTCTTCACATTTTATTATCATTTTTAACATATACTTACCTATGAGACCAATAAAATTGATAGATAAGCTGAAGTGCATTCATCCCATTGGCCAAATTCCTAAGAAAGAATCAGGTAATCCCACCTTCTCACAGATTATAACTGACTGCCTGGAACATCCTTAAATGATTGCATGAAGCATGACCTTGAGTTTGTAAAAAAAAAAACTGCTGGAGTTTTTGGTAAAATAATTACTGAAATGGCAAAGCCACACACTGCAGCAATATCAATGTAACTGTATTGTTGTGTACGAGGTGGCTTCAACTGTAAGCCTGCTGGTTTCTAGAGATCACTTTGCCATACATTGAAACACTTGTAATAAATAATATATTTATTTAATATATTAAGTAAAAGGCAAATTGACACCGCCGTTTTTACGCTATTGTAGATAATGAGCGGTGATCCATCTACTTGCTTGTCACTCATCTCATATGCAGCACAAATTTAATCCCACATACGTCCATTGAAAACTAGTTTTGAGGAAATTGCCTATGCTATGGACGTCCCATGAATCCAACAATGCATTCTGCATAGAAAATCAGCTAAAATGCTGTATGGGACTTGCTCTTTTGTCTGAGGGACTCACAGGCTTTTCACTCTGTGAGTCCCTGGGCTCACAACGGCCTATTTCTTGTTGGATCACTGATTGAGTCTGCATGGCAATGGGTGACCGTCCTTCCACCTCATTGGGAACTCTAAGGCTTCCGCTAGATGTTTGGTCAACATAACCCTTCTCGCCACGGGTACTTTGTTGATAATCGACTCTGTTTTGGTGTTTTGTGCACCCCCACTGTTTTTTATCATTTATTTAATGTTGTTGTCCACGTGTTGGTGCGACATGGTTGTCATTCTATTGTTTCTTACTTAGACTGTTTCGTTATCGTTGTCCACAAAGTCTACTGGCTCTTACGAGACTGCTTCATTCACTCAGCTTTTGTTACTTGGTAAAAAGCCATCTCATCATGTCAACACCTCCCTTCCTTAGGGATCGAACTTGACTCCACTGCTATGTCTCATCACCTTCCATCCAACAAGTTAGACTGCCTAAATTCTTTTATCATGTCCTTTTCCGCTAAAAACTCCGCATCCAAATGTGAACTGCAATCCATCGGAGGATCATTAAACTTTGCTTGTCACATTGTGCATGGCAGTCGCACCTTTCTTCTTCAGTTTGGTGACTGTATAAGCAAACTCAAGCAGCTATCCCATCACATGTGCCTTTCCTCATGATTCCATGAAGATATCCTTTGGTGAAAAATGTTCCTCATTGCACACTGTAGTCATGCAGGTTACTCAAGTGACCCTTCACTTTACTTGAATATTAACTATTTGGAGCCTCATTGCCATTTGTCATTGTGGTCCCTTGTGTCTAGATACAATGTTGTTGAGACTGACAATAACCAGGGCATGACCTTTATAAACAGTGGCACATGTAGAAACCCCATAGCTATCTCATGGCTGTGTGAGATCTTCTGGATAAGTGTTCAATATAACTTTCACCTGCAGCCATGGCACTTACCAGGCAAACTGAACCAAACATGCTGACCAATTGAGTCGCCTTCAGTTTTCAGATTACATTAACAGAGTTTTGTCTCCCCACTAGGATATCTCTCATAGTTGGACTGCCACCACCACCACCTACCCGCTGTTACCAGTAAAGAGTTTTTCTGCATTTTTCTTTGTAGTTTGGATTGGCTTTTATCTGAGCCTCATCTAGAACTGTCATTTGATTCCTCATCCATTTGTCTTCTTACTGCAAATATTCAATGATAATTAATTTTATTTTTTTCTCAAGCATCTGAGCAGGCCAGATTCCTAAATCTCGAATTTGATTGGCTAATCACGTGCACGTGACCAGTCCAGCTTTTTATGATATGGCCCACGGGCCAGATTTTTTTCCCCGCTCTACATAAATTTTGCTCCTAAAAGTTAGCGGTAATCATCAATCTTTTGCCTGTTTTGCTCTTCCATCAACAAAAAGTCAATGCAGGTTTATTGCTGTTCACTTAAAATGGCAAGGAAAGTCACTGTAAGTAAATTCAATTGAGTGTTTTGAAGTTGTGAGAGTTTACTCAACTGTTTGTAGCTGTTGCGCTGTAATGGATGGGAATCCTGTATGTGTTTTTGTGCAGAATTTGAGTCCATTTCGGTCGAGTTTATCTCTGATTATTGTACTGTATTTAGAGGAATTTCTGTGGAATACATTTAACGAATTTCCTCGCTTTCTGCTCTCAATTTATGGTAAAAAAGTCTGATTTCAAGTGATTTTTATGGCAACAACTGACCGAAATTGTTTTGTAGTAAAACTTCAAACTTTACATGAAATTTCACCCTGGAAAAACAACATTGGAGAACTTAACAGGTGACATAAATGCAACTAACATAGAGCAGATCGAAAATTATTTGTTGTTCTTAATTAATACATCTTTCCTTGTCTAGTATCTGAGTCACTCGTTCATTGTGAAGAGTTTTTACAAATCATTTGTGAACAGCGTGCCACCTGATTCAATGACAAAGTTGCATAAACAAACCCATTTGTAATTGGCTGCAAAACCATGCAATTTACTGCAGGAAAAAAATAAACATGTTATTTGCTGGCTTAGGGCCGGTCCGTATGGTGAGAAACTGTGACCTCGGGCTTGAAAATGCTGCCCTAGGCCTGCGGCCTCAGGCAGCATTTTCAAGCCCTCAGTCACAGTTTTTCACCATACAGACCTCCCAGCTGGCAAATAACATATATACCTTTCAGCTATCATCAACACTTTGGTCATGATGTACTCTTTCAGGATGCTTTTGCTTTCAAACTAATCATTTCTGGTCTCCACCACATTTTGGGTGACGTACACAAACAAAAACTACCGATTACTTCAGAGATCCTTCTCCTCCTCCATTCTACTCTTACGGCTGACAGAAATTCAAGATTCTGGGTGGTGATGCTAGAGAGCTTTTACTCCTTTTTCTGTAAGTCTAACCTGTTTCCGAAATCCACCAAAGATTATGACCCTTCTAAACCTCTGTTATGTAAGGATATTCTTGTTCATCTAAGGGGCTCAGAAATTTGCGTGACTTATCATCCAGTTCAAAGCACTACAGCTACTTGTACCTGTTGTCTGCCTCCCCTCTACTCATCCATTGGGCCCAGTACAGGCCTATGAATGACACCTGTGTTTATTTCCCACACCACTCTCGAGCGCCCGCCTTTCTGCACTTTCATGGGGATTTGACTACAACCATCACACACTCAACTTTTACTACTAATTTATGCGACTATTTTAGTCTCACTGGGCTCAAGGCCTCTAACTACTCTGATCATAGCTTTCATCATGGAGGAGCATTGTGCGCCTTCCGTTGTGGTGCACCTGTTGAACTCACTAGTCTTTGAGACAACTCATCTTCCAATGCCATGCTCCTGTACAATGCCCAGCATTTAGAATGTCAATTGTCCTTGGCCCAACTTGTCACCAAAAACATCCTGCACTGTCTTGACTCTTCCTTTCTACATCCATCTCCCCCCTTTTTTGTCTGGCGGTTTGGGCGGGCCGCACGGTGAATCCGGCCAATTTTTGCCTCTTCGCCTCTACTCCTTCCTTGATACAGTTCTGCTCTTTCCAGCAAACAATAAAGTTGAATTATGTTATAGGTATTTATCACCTTTATTTATCACCAGTGTAGGGTTATACTTTGTAGATTTTATTTTAATGAGGGGTTAATTAAAGGCAGAGTAGAGCCTAACATCTGGGGTTTTTTTTTAGATGGAAGACAAACCAAGTGAATCATGTGATACTGAGGTTACCAAACATCAATTAGAAACCAAAGACACATTAAATGTTTTTGGAGAAGAACGGGTCAGTGGAGATGGTGAAGGGGAGTCAGTAGAAGGAAATGACTTAACTACACAGCTGACAGCTGAAAAACAAGACAGTCTGTCATTAAGTTCAGAGAGTTCATCTGAAAATGACAGTTTGAGGAGTAAAGTTCCACGCGTCAACTGTCCAGAACATATTGTAAGCAGAAATAAACCTTGCAGCTGTATTTTTAATTTCGTTTGAAACATAAAGTGCCTATGAAATGAAAAATAATTACTGTGTATTTGTATTTGAAAGGTTTTAAAAAATACAGAACAATGGCTTTTTCAGTTTTAGAATAACTTCTTTTTCTCTAGTGATATTAACATATTTGTGTTATGAGAATTAGAAATTAAGTGATGACATAGTGAACTGTGCAACTAAAATGGCAAAATGCTAAATCAGGAATATATCTTGAAATATTGGAGTGGTAATCTTCAAACTTGGCACCAGAATTATTCTTGTACATCACAAAAGAAACAAAACAACACCTGTGGTGCCATTGCCATGGTAACTCTCTAGGATCCAGTCTCTTTCTGTCAAAAACCAAATATTCCAATTTGCAACCCTTTTAAGTGGGACAGGGGGTCCTGCTCGGAACAGATTAAGTTCTAATATTGTCTAAACTCTCCTCATTGGATTGCTGGCAGTGGATGATTCTTGGTTAAGACAAAAACTGGGAATTTGGAATTCTAATTAAGACAGGACCAGCAGCAAACCTATTGTCATGGCAACAGCACCACAGGTGTCATTTTGTATCATTTCTAGTGTGACTAACACTGTTACAATTTTCTTGAGATATTCTTGATTCTGTATTTTACCATTTTAGCTGTACAGTTTATTACATAATACCACAAAATTGATATCTCTAGAACGAAATATCAAATAGGCGTCAATTAATTTTCATTTCATATGCACTTTAACTTCATTTATATATTATTGGTTTACTTCACTTTATGAAAGCCTTTGTTACACTGCCAGACCATTCTCTGGAATAAATTAATAAAGAATTACTGACATGAAAATCAGTGCTCATTCTAAGTTTTCTTAGGGACCCAGGGGCATTTCATTTGTGTGAACACCTCAAGCACAAAATCCAAAATCCTCATTGTGACAAAAAGCAAATCCAATGAAAAGCTAGTTTTAAATAAATAAATGTTATTAATACCCTTGTCTGTGGGGTGTTGTTTTGTGATTTGCTATAAACTTGCTGTGGTGCTGCCTATACTTATAGTGCTCAGGGGTTAAC
This sequence comes from Catalaphyllia jardinei, assembly GCA_022496165.2. Taxonomy (NCBI): domain Eukaryota; kingdom Metazoa; phylum Cnidaria; class Anthozoa; order Scleractinia; family Caryophylliidae; genus Catalaphyllia; species Catalaphyllia jardinei. The sequence continues at coordinate 150,846 of CM042757.1, forward strand.
CTCAGAGATTTAACAGTTTCAATCACAACTTGTGATTGTCATACTGTGATACTAAGCAAAAAATCATGATGTTATTACATATTCGAGAGGTATGGTAGCCTGGCTACGAAATGGCTATGAACTGTAGATATCTTGGTATTGGAATGACTTAATGCATTCACTTGTGGACAATATTTAGCAATTATTGAATAAGGCTGAGTAGGATATGAAGAATTCTGCAGATCAAGGAGGGTGTTATCCACAGAGGCCAAAGGCCGAGGGGGATAACACCCTCCGAGATCCGCAGAATTCCTAATATCCTACGAAAGCTGAATTCAATAACTGCTTTATTATTCATTCAAAATATTTCCCTGTTCGTAAAGGAGTTTCGCCACTTTGCCCTTTGTTTTATAACACAACCTTGTCCCCAGGTTTTCTCGGTCAACAGCTCAATAATCTGCAGTGGGCTGCACTTTTGAAGTCATTTTGATTTCATTGGTTCAATAATTTGCAACAGGCTGCACTTTTGACATCATTGGTTCAATATTTGGTCAACAGAAGCTGCTTATGGTGAATTATGCGTGTGCTTTTAACCAATCAGAAACGGGGAAATATTTTGAGTGAATAATTATTTTTATCTTAAACAATCAATTGCAACAGTCGTGAAAGTTTGGGAGAATTCTAAAAAGCTGTGGAAACACTTGCCTGCAGCTCGTGTTCCCACTGCATTTCTCGTTCTTCCAAACTTCTGCTCTTGTTTTTATAACTTGACAGAAATGTTTTCTATTTCTCAAGTATTAATGAAGATTCTTGTATATAAACAAGGAAAGAAAATACCTTAAATTAATATTTTGATACTAATTGCAAATGTTGTTTAATTTCAGATTCTATGTCTAGATTTGTCCCCTGAGATGAAATCAATGTCTTTTCAGTGCAAAAGTGTTCCAGATAGGTAATGCTCTGCTCACTCACTGCAGTTACTTGATAGAATATCATTTGAATCAACAACCATGGCTTTAGTGTGGCTTATCTTTTTCTACAGGGAACAACAGCACAGAAAGAAGTGGCAAAAATAATTTATGTCCATATAATATACAGCATATAATATACAGCATTTGATTTAACTGTAATTAAATAAAATAAATAGGTTAAAAGCCATGTGTGCCTTTGTTTTTAATATTCTTTGCTTTAATAATTTTGCATCGCAATAATAATATGAATAAAAAAATAACTAAATAGGTAATACATGCTGGTGGGAAAACCAAACAACTTTTAATATGTGTTTTAAAATTACATTTCTTACAGAACAGTATTTCAACTGGTTCAAAGGTCAATAGCAATTTTTGTTAAGACCAAGTCTAAAATGAATGCTCAGCATCAGTTTTCTTTCATGGTTTTGGATGATAAGGCATCATGGGTAAGTTACAAGAGAAACATTTCACTCCAATAGCCCCATAATCTGGATCTCCATCTGCAGGTACCAGAGCACAGATTACGTTAGCTTACGTAAAACAAAATAAATAAAAGACTAGAAATAAAATAACTCCAAATAAAGACTAATCCCAAGTGACCCAAAATACAAAACTTTCCAGTACTTGCAGATGTATCCCATAATCTAATTTCCTTTGCTCTTCCCATTATTCATTAAGTTTACTGTAAAGTTTGTTGATTATTACTTTCTCTTCATTCATCTTTAGTACAAGCATTTTACTAGTGATGTAGAAACTATCTGCAGCACTTTGAATCACCTATACCCAGAGGAGGAAATTCAAAATCAGGATGAATTCCATATCCTTTGAACCAAATTTTTTTATGAAAATACTATAATGGCAAATTTACTTTTCAGTGAGAGTGAAAGAAAAACTAGTAAACCTAAGCTATTCTTGCAGGAACAAAACATTTATCACTGACTTCTAATAGCTATTACAAATTATTGTTTTAAACGAAAACTTACTATTCCCAATTGATAGAAATTAGAATTTGCAAAATTGACTTCTCACCATGCTTCACCATTGATAGACACTAAGTTTGCAACTTTTGTAAAGAACATTTGGCAAAACCATAGGATATCAAATGATCAGTCATTCTTGATTTCTCTGCCTCTACAACATTTGTATTCCCTTTTTCATTTGATAGTGCTAATAAAATATGATAAACAATTACATAAATTCAGAAAAGAGGTCACCTGTATTATCCCTGACTGAAAGTAACAAGTAGTCATTACTAAAAATTGTCTTAGCTCTGTCACGTAAAATAGCAGTTATCTCATTTCTGCATTGTAAGTGCATGGTACGGCACCTTTCAAGAAAATGTGAACTCTTTTCAATCACTTGTTTTGTGTTTTGCTGCATCAAATATTATCATCATAATGGACCTCTCTGTAAAGAGGAGTTCACTTCAACAGAACTGATTTAAAAGTTTGTGTCTGTGGGTTGTGATCATTAGATTTTGACCCATGTTAGTTAGGTTTTGAACATCAGAGCTTGTGTGTTAATGAAAGACATAAGTAAACTGATTTGCCTATTTAAATTGTGAGTACTCTGTTAATTATTAGCACTTTTTGTGATACAATAAACTTGTCTTGAAAATTATGTAGATTAATCTTGACTGTTACTTCAGAAATGTGTGACCTTTTTGAAGCAGTGTAAGTATTGCTTGATTAATCACTTTCTAAAACCATGTTTTATTTTTAGTCACTGTGTTATATTTTGTTACTTATAATATTATTATTGTTTTGTTTTTGCTTGTCACTAGGCATGACAACATTACATTACCACTTGTAGAAGACATTTTACTGCCTCCTCCTTATGTAGTACGACTTGTTATAGTGTATGGACGCTCACACTGCATGCCTCAAGTCTCTGCACAAGCCAAGCAGGTATGTTAATAGGAGTTTATTCACACTCTACTGTTCTATGTACAGGCGTAGAGGATTTCAGTTTTGTAGCCATTATTAAAGCACATGGGGAATGTTGAATGTTATTACTGTTCACAGTATGTTAATGTTTTCTTTTAATTTACAATTCTCTATTGAGTTTTCCCTCTATGATTCCATTTGCACATTTTACACATTTTTTTAAACTTAAATATCTCTGGGAACTAATGCAGGTCTTTACTTATGATATTGTTCCATATGCTCCAGGCTTTCACCCTGTCAAGTTTTCTCCCAAGTGTTACTTCGATACACTGTGCTTCCAGCTACCGCAAAATGTAACGTGGACCAGTGAATAACGCGTGTGATTAGCATGAGTACAGGCATAAATAGAGCAAGACTGGCCCATCGTATCTCTCTTGTGAGGATGGTGACCTGTTTTTTTTATTGTATTTTTCGAAACAGTGCTTGGTAAGGAACATCCAGAGAAAGTTAAAAAATTCATTAGTAATTTTTATTTCTGAGGAATCACCTTAAGGTTGATAGGTGTATGGTGTTCAAAGTAGCAGAAGCTTTCTAGTTGGATACTCATGGTCATGTACAATGTATATAGCAGCCTGTACAGTATGATGCTCACATACTAAGCTTGGGCTACCTGTGATATGGCAGCCATGAAACACTGTAAACATCTGAAACTTACTTTGGCTATCTAGGCGACTGATTATCAGTTCTGAACAAACAAACATTTACAACTTTCCTTATGGCCTAACTTCTAAAAAGGCTCAAAATCATGAGATAAGTATTTATTTTTTAACAACCTCAATTGTAGCCTTGTGTCACATACCTCCATAACCCAAATGAAGCACGCTATTGAGCTGTAAAACTTTAAAAAGATATGTTGAATGTACTCTTGCCTGATGAGGATAAAAAGTTTGTTGGCTATTTACAAGGGATGACGTCACATGAAAACGATCTATATCATAACATTTTTTAGCAGACACAAGAAACTGTCGCTATTCTGATGTATTTTTACTTCTCAAACCTAATATGAGAAGAGCCACATAACAATTAGTAAGGAGATTGCTTTATTGAAATTACCCAGGTTACTTGTGAGACAAATACATTGTCTACAATAATGACCTACCATGTTGTGTCAAATATGTACGCTGATGACACAGTTTTATATCTTGCTGGTTCAACTCTATACATTAACTGTGCTCTTCAGTGTTTATCTGAATGGCTAGAAGACAATAAGGGGGTGAGGGTTGGGTGGGGGGTGGCTTGCATAGATCTGCTACTGTATTTTTTATAGGGCTTTTAAATGTAATAGTTCATGAAAATTCTTGATGTAATCAATTTTACAATGACTATGATGTCGATTATTCAAGCTTATAGAGGTTTTGCACGGCAGCCATGTTGAATGGCAGGAACAATGAAAATTGATTGCATAAGAAAGAACATTATTTCCCATAGGAAAAAGAATCTATTGTTCCTGCCGTGCAACACCTCTATACAAGGCCCCTATGGAGACCAGCCTTAGAGCTGAAAAGGCTACCCTGTGTAAATATAGTTTTACATTACTTTACTCTGAATACTTCAGTAAATGATTGGATTATACTGTGACAGCTACCGAGTATGTCTGATCACCAATAACACATTGTCTCCTGAGGGCCAGTTATTGGTTCAATAAATAGGTTGCGTTAGACCAAGTCCTTGATTGCTTCTCAATTATTATTCACAGGTGTTATCATCACTGCTGGAATCTCCATATTTCTTTCTTGACATTCTTTATGTTCACGAACTTCCATCGGAAATTAATTTGTGCAAAGTAAGTAATTAGGTGGCTTCTGATGCTAACTTTCTTGTATTCAGCACAGCTAATTTAGTCTGTTTTGGGATCTCCATATTTACTTGTCACTTGCCAAATTTTCTTGAACATTGAACTGATTGTCCATGCCTTTTGTCAAAAAGACAATGTCCTGAAAATTCACGTCGTCACAGAGTTAAGATTCATCGCTGTGGACTATTGTTTTTTTCATTTTTAACACTGAGGCTGAACTGGAGGCTGAGCATTGTACTGCATGTATCAGATATTACTGATTTAATGGTTTACAAAAGATGTTTCAACCTAAGGGTCTGTTATATTGGGCAGGTCATTCGACTAACTTCACTTGTTATAAATTATACAGGAAATCTATGATTACTTCTGTGACATGGATGAAGAAGAAGAAGGTTACATATTGGAAGTGTCACGCAGTACAACTCGTCTCTTTGACCACATGGCAGCCTTACTTGCACATCCGTTGCAGAGACCGAAACAACGTGACACTTTTTACAAACTAACTCCAAGGGGAGATGAAGAGTCCATTTTGTAATGATTTGTACATAGCGCACGATAAATTAATGAATGATTTTAAATCCCTGTGTGAAAAATTAAATCAAATATGTGGCTCAAGTGATTATTCGTTTTCCACCACTCCCAATTAGCCGTTTACAATCTGAGGAATTTACATTTTCCGGAGAGCCAAATCCCTTTCAAATAAGTGGCACGCAATGCGCACAGAAGACATGAGCGTTACCGCTGTTTAATTGGCTCAAACAAAAAACGTAAGATAGATATTCTCCAAAGATAAGATATTTTTTATATGGATATGTATGGTGTACGGGCTCGGAAAGACCACTATTGTTGTTTGACGCATTGGAAGTTTTTGCAGTGAGCTCTGTACAAATTCGCTACAACATTTCTGATCAGACAAATGATGCGTCCTGCAATGACCTTTTAACGTATTATTCATGAAGTCATATCGTAGATAACCAACGTGATCGCTAAGCACGTTCAACTGTTGGGTGTCGTATTAGTGAAAGTTTACTTTGAATATCCTCATCGGCGCTAACTCGGTGTAAATAATGTCTAGTTTATGTGTTGGGGTACTTGTCACTGGCATTTATTCTTTAGTCACAAATGCGCTATAAAATGGGGTCTATAACGATATTATCACTTAGTTACCGCTAGTTATATTGGCCATTCCGAAATTGAGCAGGGGACTGGGGCGAGTTTCAAATTTTAACCAATCGATAAACTGACACCACATGAAAGATCATGTTAAGATTGGTCATTTGACCAAGTATGATGCTTTTAGGGTGAGCAGAGACCAAGTTATGGACTTGTGTTGGGAATTAGATGATTGCCTGACAACACAATGTTTTCCCGATAAAACTCGCGCTAAAAATCACTCACTCACGATAGAATTTTGAAGGTATATATTCTGCCTCACACGTCTCGAGTTCGATTACAACACTCTCTAGATTCACTTGAACAAAAGACAAAACAATCTTACAATGTTTCTTGGTTGGCTACAGGTAGTTACTAACGATGACAGATACGCTGCCCGCCCTTTCCGGTCAACTAAACAATCAATTCTAAACGCGTAAAAATAAGTCTGATTATGTAATCACACGATTTCCGACACCCTCCCCCCATTTGCCTCGAGAGAGCAAATGTCCACAAAACTCAAACAGCTGGAAAATCAGAAATGATCATCGATATATGCATTGTTCATTGTTAATAGTCGTTCATATCCTGGATACGAAATCTAGCTGCCGCTGCAGCATCCCTTCGCGGCCTGTCAGGGTCACTGGTTGGGTCTGTACTGATTTGTCACAACTTAACTCAAGAGGATAAAGAAGCTGAAACGGGCGTTCCAGAAACGACTTTCCGGATTTTAACTTCGCGCCACGAATCACTCCATCACGGCCGGTGATTAGGCCTTCAACGACTCCTAACTTCCACTTTGCTCGGTTCTCTTCTGATTTGATGATAACGACTTCTCCCTTGGATGGATAGATTACGTCTTCCTTGTGCTTCAGCCGGTGCCTCTCTCTCAGTCCGCGGAGATACTCCTTTGTCCAGCGTGACCATAGCGCATCCTTGCACTTCCTCAAATACTTAGCTCTCTTCCGCAGGTCATGTTCCTGGACGTGATGGGGTTCTAACTCTGGCAGCATGTTCGGTTGACCATACAGAAAGGAACTCGGGGTCAGGATGGATAGCTGAATGTCTTCATCCAAGTAACTCAGTGGTCTGTTGTTGAGTGCTACTTCTATGTCCAACAGTACCTCTTTAAGTTCAGTCCAGGACAGTAGGCCGTTTCTAATGTGAAGAGCTCCCTTGACGAGTCCCACCATTCCCTCAAATTGCCCTCCCCACCAAGGTGCACGACTCAAATTGCCACTTAATCCCTTGGTATGCCAGGAAATTCTGGAACTTCTCGTCTTGCATCACTTGCTTAATCCACTGGGCGGCACCAACGAAGGTTCTTCCGTTGTCGGAATACACTTTTTGAGGTCTCCCGCGTCGGGCGATGAAGCACTTGAAACTCGCAAGGAATTCTTTAGTTTCCAAGTTGGGCAGTAGATCCAAGAAGAGAGCTCGTGTCCGGCTACAGGCGCACAGCAACACGTACGCCTTCCCCTCTGTCTTCGCGTTTTTACGATACTTCAACGGTCCCGCGTAATCGACACTGACGACTTGAAAGGGCGTTTGACCTTCCGTCCGATCCCTTGGGAGGTCTCCTTGGGGCGGGGATGAAAATGCCTGTACTTGAAACCGCCGACAGCCGTGGCAACTCTTCACGATTCTCTTGGTCAATTGCCTCAGGCGCGGAACCCAGTGCAGCTCTCGAACCCTTCCCATGGTACTGACAACTCCCCTATGGAGCGTTCCGAGATGAAATTGTGCTATGAGTTTCTCCGTGAAGCGCTGACTATCGGGCAAATACACCGGGAAATGCCCTTGGATTCTGCCTCGACATTCCAATATGCCGTCTTGGTTTGGCTGTAGATTGAGCTGTAACCGATCTTCTTGATAATGTTTATCTGCTGCGGCTCTGGTCTGGACTCTTTTCACCCAAAAGGTTCTCGCTTTGTTTGTTTCTTCAGTTGTCAGTGGTCCCTTGAGTCTTCCTATCTTCCTTGAACGAACGTTGTAGACGAACCGCATTATCCACGCACAGATTCTCATCGTCTTCCAGTAGGTAAACTTCTCAAGAAGGGTGTCTAGCTCATCTGTAGTTGCTATCGCCACAGCGAAGACATCTCGCATTGCCTTTTCTTCTGCCATTGATTCGTCTGATGCTTTGGTCACAATATCTGGAGGCCAGCACGCTTTTTTCTGCAACCACTTCGGTCCGTTGCACCAAGAGGGATGATTTGTCACTACTTCACCACGGCTTCCAAGGTCAGCAGGGTTCTCTGAGGTCCCTACATGCCGCCAGGTCACTTCTGAATGTGCTTGTATTTTCTCGACGCGGTTGCTCACAAACTGCTTATATGTGCCTGGGGATCTGATCCAGTGTATGGCAACGGTGCTATCGAGCCAGCAGTACCTTTCTATTAGAGGAAATCCATCCAGGGCTGAGACCACGTTTGCTAAGAGATTCACCGCCATGTGGCCAGACACCAGCTCTAGCCGAGGAATCGTCAGTCCCCTTTTGGAGAGTCTTGCTCTCGCTGCCACAAGCCCCTGATTTACTCCTGATTCTTGAACGACTACAGCATATACAGCCGCGGCTACGCCCTTACTGCTGGCATCACCAAAGGCGTGCAACTCGATTGACTGAATGTCCTCTTGATAGGCTGCTAAGGACCTCGGGACTGTAAGCTGTTTGGGAAGTCGCTCCTCCCATTTAATCCAATACTGCAGCAACTTGCTTGGTCAGTTTAGCTTGGCGTCACACCCGTCACGGTAGAGGAGTTTACCGCTCAAAGAGATAGGAGAAACCAATCCCAGTGGGTCATAGATCCTCGCCACTTTGCTTAAAATTCCTCGTTTGCTGGGGTCAGCCTTCTCTTGTGGAAAACTCACTCCGATAGTATCGTTTTCCTTGTCCAATGGCAAGCCGAGCAGGGTAGCTCCTTCTCTTCTGGGGACGTTTAACTGCTCCTTTGCGTACGTTTCTTCCTCGATGGAGACTGGTTCGGAAACGGTTGATTCCAACTCTTTCACATTCGAATGCCATTTATGGAGCTCGAAGGTGCCCTTGGCGAATACGATCTGAGAAGCTGATTTGATTTCTTTTGCCTTTTCACTTGTAGAACCACCGCTGATCAGGTCGTTGTCATGAAAGTATTGATAGGTGTGTATACATATATATATTTTAAGTGTAGGGTTAAGAAATTTTTTAGTGATTTCTAAGTAGCTTTTATATTTTAATTTATTTATTTATTTATTTAATTTTATTTTTTATTTTTATTTTTTTATTTTTTTTTATTTTTTTATTTTTTTTTAAATGTGGATTATGGTGGTCTGTCTAAGTATGGGGTCCTGGACTCTTTTACAGACTATCCTTTTAAAAAAAATATATATATATATATATATATATATGTATTCATCAACTTCTTTAAAAATGTATTTATTCATAGCACTTATAATTACGTAACCTGTATTCTTTTATTGCGTAATCTGTAATCAATCGTTTATCCAATAGTTTTCTTTCCTTTTTTCTATTATACACCTTGCGTCTACATATATTCAGAAGTTTGGGTTGATAGGTGTGAGTTGAGTTTTGTTCTCCTGGGTAGAAGAAGAAGAAGGTTGTGACGAGCGACGTTGGAAGGCGACCCCTGTAGTATTTTATTATTATATTCGTGTAAATTGATTAAGGATAATCATTTCATTTTACTGTGTAGTTGTTGTAATTAGATATTTGTAGACTTATGTTTGGTTGTTACGGGTTTTCTCGGGTTTGTTTATGTGTAGTGTTTTTATTTGTTAAAGAGGGCCCACCTTTGTGGCGCGGTATCGTCACAGTCGTCTACGTATAAGCTTCGTTCAGTCTCACTGACAATGCTCGGGTGGGTTTGTCTACAACTGTCCAACAGGTGATGAAGTACGCCTCCCAGGAGGAACGGCGATGATGTGAGGCCGAAGAGGGCTCTGGTAAACCTCAGCGTCTCCACTGTTTGACTGCTTGGGTCTTTCAACCAGTGAAATCTTAACGCGTCGAGGTCTAGCTCTTTGATTCGGACTTGCAGGAAAGCTTGCTTGATGTCTCTTGCGACTGCCACTGGATGAAACCGAGAACGAACTAGGACGCTCCAGAGCTTGTTCTGAAGAGGTGGGCCAGGTTTCAAACACTCATTTAGTGAGGGTGCACTAGAGTAGGCCCTTGCTGATGCGTCATAGACTACTCGAAGCTTGGTTGTTTCTGCTGTGTCGCGTACCACTGCCTTGTGAGGAATGTAGAACTCGTGCTGCCCAGTTGCAGGTCCGCTAACTCTCTCGACTATTCCGGCCTTGATTTGGTCTTGGATCACTTGATTATAACAGTCTATTATTCCCTGGCTGCGCAGTTTCTTTACGAGGCCAGTTAACCTGCGAAGACTTCCTGCTTTGTTGCTAGGTAGAGGTGGGTGGTTCCCTTTCCATGGAAGGCTAGTCTCGTACCAACCCTCTTCGTCGCGTCTAAGTTGTTCCTTGAACTCTGAATACACCTCGTCTTGGTCACCACCACAATCCGCGAGTCCAAGTACGTCCAGTCTGCACAAGTTGTCGTAATCTACCTTCGATGTTTGTGTCAGAAACATTGGAGACAGGTCCACTTCCTTGCCTGGTGAAATAATAGTCCATCCAAACTTGGTTTTCTCTGCGATAGGCTCGTCCGCGGCTCCAATAAGAGCTGCGGTCTCGGTCTTCATTTTGGTATAGTCACACACTCCCAGGAAAAGGTGCAATGGAAGGAAATCCTTTGTCTCCATATCGTCCATTTTCACTCCCTTTAATTAAGTGGTCAGACTTTTCCAGGACCTGCTGGTAGCAAGGATTGTCCAGGGACAACAGCTGTTTTTTGTTTACCAGAGTCGCTTCCGTTTCGAGGAGGAAATCGCCCTTCAGTGAACTTATCTGTACCTTGAAGATCTCCACAGGCTTAGTAACCACTCCCATCATCATTTCGATTTGACGTACTTCTTGTTGATGAGGACGGATCCTTAAGCGATCAAGTAACGCTGCTGAAGCATATGAACTTCCGGCGCCGGTGTCTAACAACGCACGACACTTGACTCCCATCACTTCCACTACGACGACCGGATAGATCACACTTGATCTTTGCAATGAAGTCGTTGTCATCAACTGGTTACTAACACTGTTGCAGATGGAGGTGTGGTGCTTCCTCTGACAAATCTGGCAAAAGGAACGGCTCTTGCAATCTTCAGCTCTGTGTTTGTACCCGGTGCAATTGAAACAGAGGCGTTTGTTGCTAAGCACTCTCTTGCGATCGTCAACAGTGGCTACCGTTTTGCAGTCAACCGATTTGTGATCTTGTTTTTCGCAATAAACGCGTCCCCGATTTCTGCCATCTCTCTTCTGCTTGAAAATTCTTGTCACGCCAGGGCTTGTCACTTTGCTTAGATTGGATCGGGTTTCTTTCCGTCCATTTTCGGAGCTCACTCACTCACGATATAATTTTAAACGTATATATTCTGCCTCACACGTCTCGAGTTCGATTACAACACTCTTTAGATTCACTTGAACAAAAGACAAAATAACCGTACAATGTTTCTTGGTTGGCTACAGGCAGTTACTAACGATGACAGATACGCTGCCCGCCCTTTCCGGTCAACTAAACAATCAATTCTAAACGCGTAAAAATAAGTCTGATTATGTAATCACACGATTTCCGACAGTTTAAAATCCATACAAATGTCTCTAATTTTGAGACAGCGTCCCCCAAAACCATATAAACTCTTAAAATTTCTTATCAGTTTTGTGACAACCGTAAAATCCTGTCATGCACCTACTATTTGAATGAAGCTGAGATGAAAATTGCTATGTTTGCCCATTTTAAACAGTATCACAGAAATCATAAAAAATTTTAAGAGTGTATGATTTTGGAAGACGCTGTCTCAAAATTAGAGACGTTTGTATGGATTTTGAACCATATTTTAAGGTCCAGAACTTGGTCTCTGTTCGCCCTAAAAGCATCATACTTGGTCAAATGACCAATGTTGAGATGATATTTCATGAGGTGGTGTCAGTTTATCGATTGGTTAAAATTTGAAACTCGCCCAAGTCCCCTGCTCAATTTCGGAATGGCCAATATGCAAGGCTTCGTAATTGATAAAAAAAAAAATCATTGTTCTACTTTCCGTTCAAAATCTTGTTGGCTGATAATAATTTCCTTGGTATTGCCCTTGTCTTCATAGAAAAATTCATTTTGGGTCTAAGACTTCAGTTGATCACACTGATTTGTATTAAGATGAGCCGCAAAAAGTCACTTCAGAAACATTTAGCCTTCCACAGAATTCCAGTGTGTTGATCAGCAGAAAATGGGTCAGGCCA
>CM042757.1:168775-183775 GCA_022496165.2 Catalaphyllia jardinei
TTTTTTCAGGCTTCTTCTTTCCAATTGCTTAAATTGGAAAATTTACTGCGAGGATCATACTTCACTTATTATGCATTGGTATAAATCTATTACTGTGCTATTACGAATGGTCGCGGTTCTCTGATTGGCTGCGCTATTCAACTATCTACTCTACCGTGAGGAGGATCTATAAAGTACGTGCGATACTATGCGCCCTCTCATTGGACAAAAGGTGTGTTTAGATGAGAGTGGGTAAACACGGTTGGAAAATTGCTCCTTTTAATAGCACTTTTACCTAGTGATAGTAGTATGTGTAGTACAGAATATATGTTTCAAGTGGGAATATGTTCACCTGGATTGTTTCAGGCATAGAACTACATATTCATTCAAGATAATAGAATATTGAATATTTCTAGGTTATATAATTCATCAATTTCTCTGCCCCCTTTCCACCTTTCATTTCATATCATTGAATATTTGAATTTGAATCGTGCATAAACAATCATGATCAATTAAAACGCGTCACTGGACTGAATATATCCAGGCTAAACCTGCATGCCCGTGGGAATCACTTATATCCGAGTTATAAATATTAGAAAAATAATAAACCAGCAGCATATGCTTCTGTAATAAACACAATAGCCTCCATTTGACTTTAAAATATGCTCGGATACTGAATTCAGATAAAATGGGATATACAGCGGGAAAATCATCAATTTTGCAATTGAAATTAGCGGCTTGGTATTTATGCCAAAAATAAACGGGATGTGGAAAAAGGAAAGAGGAAAGAGGAAGGCGGCAAAAGTAAATACTCTAGGACTTAATTCATTAATAACTTGTTGTTTGTAATTTTTAGTTATTTGGAAATTGTGGTCGATATACTATTTATTGTATAAGACTCCAAATTACCATGTCTGTCTCTCTGTCTGTCTGTCTGTGGGATACTCCGTCCCCCCTACCCCCCTCCTACCCTTCCCCGGCACCTCTCGCTAAAAGGGGTCTCTCTGTTGGCGGACAAATATCCGAGTATCTTTTCTTGTCAAATGGAGGCTATTGTTTACATGTCCCTAAGTTTTCTGAATGTGTTTTTTTTTTCTTATCAACTCGGAGACTTGTGCTATTGTAAATATCCGGATATTTGTGTCCCGGAGATATTGCGTAAAGGCCTAACTGAAGTGATTGCCATGACATAAGGCATGACTCGAACCCAGGCCGCACTGGTAGTTTGGCAGTGACGAGAGGGCTCGGTGACGTTTCAAGATGGCGGTAGTAATGGAAGGACCTCTTTCTAAATGGACAAATGTAGTAAAAGGATGGCAGTATCGGTGGTTTGTTTTAGATGACAATACAGGGCTTTTGTCCTACTATACGGTGAGTACAAACTTTACGCATTTTTTTTTAACACAGTACAAATATGATTCGTGTAGATGTTGTATTAAAAGAAGGACAGGAGTTTTTAACTCAACCTAGAATGTAGGCTTTAAAAGCTTAGATGTATGGAATGTATATTTCAAGAGGCATTAAGATAATTGTTTGCTTGCACCTGAAGCTATTAGCTATATGCAACAAACTTACGTACATAGTTACAGTTGGGCTTACCTAAGTTCTCAAATATGACAGCTGAATATAAGCTTAACAATAACAACAATAGGTGGGCTCATACTAGCTTAGTAAGTAGACCTTAAGTATACTTCAGTCTTACTTCAGATGTGAACGGGTCTAGTTTTAACTTAAGTAGCCTACTTTGAGGGGGACATGGGGCCCCCCTGAACACTGCAACACCGCAAAAAAATTTAACAAACACCGCATCACCGCAAGAAAAGTCCACAAAACACCGTCACCGCAACAAAATAATTATTATTTTTAGCTACATAATTTTAACGTCTTCATTTGACGTACTACTTTTACACCTGAACAATTATCCACAAAATAAACACATCAAAACATATGCTTGTCAATGCATGCCTACAATATACGTTGATTCTGTTGATACCCATAAATCAGTCTTGTACTTATTACCGGGAGAGCTCGTTTGTATGAAAGTCCATGAACAGGACTGAGAAGTTTACGTGAAAAAGCTGCCAAGGGGTAAGACAGCATTTCCAGATAATTGTTTGAAAAATAGAAGATCGAGAAGGTCACAGGACCTTGGAGCCGATATAGACCGTAAACCGTGAGGACATTCAGATATAAAGAACAGCAACGAAGAAAGGTCAAAAAGGAAATAATAGTAAACGTGTCTAAGTTACAAACTTGCCAAATGTACTCCCTTAGCTTACAAAGCCGTCTTTCTTCTCTGTTGACACGACATCTGAATTTATTTTCGTCACCTTTTCCTTCTTCGTAGAAAAGAGCCACGCAATCAATGATACATTCGTTCTCGTCGTTTCCAGAATTTCCAGGGTTCGGCCATGGTTTCCATGTGTTTAAAGAAAGCTGAGCTCTGGGTGACACAGATCAAGTTACTCGTCAAGTTACGTATTTATTAACGACATTCACAAAATCAGCTTTGCATTGGTAAGCTTAAGCATATTGACAATTAACCCGAAAATGTTGCTCTGTAATCTATTAAAAATTACACACAATGGTACGTGATTGTCATTAATTATCAAAGATTAACGAAGTTGACATGCTAAATTTATGTCTGAGAAAGACCAAACAAGAAACCACAGCACTGCAAATAATTTCATTTTTACCAAACACCGCAGCGTGAAAAACACAATCATCGCACACCGAAGGGTTTGAGATCACCGCAACACCGCAAATTGAGATTTTATTCACCGCATCACCGCAGTAAAAAAACATCAACACCGCAACACTGCAAATCCCCAAGTCTCCCTCTACTTTGTAGCCGTGGCAATGTATCGTGTTCAAAAGTGTCAAAGTGCACTTCCAAGTCTAGTTCAACCCATCCTTACTGGCGCACTTACGCACTATCAAAACTATCTCAGGAAATTGAATGTCAATCAAAATGTGTTTTTCAATGAGATGTCAGAACACTCAAGACTTCTACGACACGCAAATCATATTCGAACTACTTGCTTGCTTGACGCCTGGCTTTCAAGGACACAAACAAGGTAGATGACTTATAGAAATGGAAAATACCCGGTAGCTCCAACTTCAGTCATATTCGAACCTACTTTCGTGTGTTGGACCATGATGATGACTTTTTAGACCATGCAGTCATGCAAGTATGTACAAGTTTGTGCAAGTTTGTACATTGTTCCCAGCTAGCCAGCTGTTGATGCAGTAAAAAATATTAACCAAACAAGGAAAGCAATTTTCACCTTTTGAGGTTGCATGATGTAAGATAAAGGCTAAAATGTTTGGCGCACTCGAGCACATGGCTACAATGTTGGCGTGGAAATTGATTGATGGCTCTGTTACTTAAAGTATACTTAGAAATTGAAATATAAATGCTCACCAGAGTAAGTAAACATATACATGTTCTGAAGTATACTTGAGTTCTCTGCATACTAGGGTCTACTTACTAAGCTAGTATGAACCCACCTAATCTTTATTTGTACTCTATAAGATTTACAAATACGAGATGAAAGACATGAATCAATAAAAAATAATTAAGTAAATTCAGCTTTAATGTTTAATTCCAGAAAATATCCATACCTCCCCAACAGAAGGGATTTTTTTTCCCTAAAGGAAACCCCACCCCGTCCCTTCTAAAGCTTCATAAATTTCCAAGGCTGCTGCCCAACAGGTGCCCGGTCACCTGAGGCATCCAAGTTATTAGTGTAGGCAACTAAATTTTTGTACCAGGAGCCCAAGGGGGCACCTAAACATGGAGTTTTCACTCCATCTTATCTGTTTTATGCTCTCAAAAAATCATTCACACATTAAATTAATCGGAAAATAACAGTTAATCTGACAAGATTTCTATTGTGTGATAGTTGACGAGAGCGCAGCCCGAGTCAACTATCACGCATAGAGCGAATAATCTAATTGTTTTAGTATAAATCTATTAGCCTTTCAAAACTTTCATCTAAATCCTCTTTTCAGACACTTTGAAAACACAAAGTGGCCCCCAGCGCACGCTGTTATGCTACTCACTATCTATCACTGAATAGAATGTGAGTAGCGTAGCCAATCAGAGGACATCGTTCGTGATAGAACGCTAGTAGATTTATACTAATAAGTGATAGTTGATGAGGCTGAAAGACGATCCAACTATCACCTCATAGAAATCAAGAGCGAATAATCTAACTGTTGACAGTAGTAGAATTCTTCCTAAATTCACTTTAAATAACGTTTTTTTATTATTACTTCTCCACATACTATTAAACTTTGTGCATTAAAATGATTGCTTGGACTGAATTTTCATTTAACATTTTTCATTTTTAAAGTCAGAAACCATTGATGCCCTTCGCTTAGTCTTTTCAGGAATTCCATTACCATTTGCATCACAAGTTTTCCTCCGATACTTTGGAAAATAAAAAAAAAAAAACACCTAGCCATTTTATAGATGACCTCCAGTCAGTGGCTGATAGTGTGCAGTGGCTCAGCCATTCAGGTTACAGAATTTGCATTAGTGTACCAGTAGAATTCTACTAATTGAACAATTAAGTGTTTCTGTCAAGAACCTATCGGCTGAAAGGGTGAAAATGTGATGTTCTTAAAACAAATATTTACCTGAGAAGCAAAGCTTCAAAGGCAAATATGCTAGTTTTAAGAACACTAAATTTCCAAGGGGAAATTCTCAGACCGATAGTTCCAAGACATAAACACTCCAATGTCTTAATTGTTCACCACTAAATTTTCTTCTGTGTGCTAGTTCAAAAATTAATTGAATTATTGTCAACTTTGTGAGATAAAGCTGTGAGAGCCAAATTTGAAATTTGAAAAAAAAAACAGACAAAATCCCCTTCATACAATTTTGATTGCTTATTTTCTACAAATCTGCTTCTTTACAGAAAAAATTTTCATGGGCAACAGCTGTCCATCTGGGTATTTTCCGCGGCCAGGCACTATTGGCTGATAGTGTTCACCACTAAACTTTCTCTGACTCTTATTGGTTTTAAATGATCATGTGACACAATAGTGTTTGTCCATGGAGAAACACTATCAGCCCTAAACCTGTAATGACCAGCCATGAGTGAATCCAACACACTAATTTATTCAGCAGAGGCGCGAATACATCACATGATAACGGAGGAATGCTAATCACAACATTCCTCCCCCCTAGAATTACAGGTTATTCATCCATAAACTTCTCATATAAATTGGAACAACTAAATCAAAAACTATTTGTTCTCTTTTCAAAATAACAGTCCCCGTGATAAAGTCACTATTCACACAGGGAGTCTTTCAGGTATCCAGGTCTGACCCTTTTCTGCCCAGGGCGTGTAACCAGAGGACTTGTTTAATGGGTGTCTGAGTAGGTGCTGCTGATGGAGATTTAGGAACCTCGAGTTGGTCGCTAACACCAGGGGTGGGTGATGTTGCATTGGGTTCTGGCAAAACAACTGGTATCACGCCAGGTGTCACACTGGGTGTCACGCTTGGTGTCACGCTTACAACTGGCTCCTCTGCCACATCATTCTCACGGCGTCGAACATGGTCTTGGTGCCACTGGATGACTGTCCCGTTGTCCAGCTGAACTCGAGCTGACACTGGACCAATCTTCTCCACGACAGTTCCTGGCATCCAGGCCTTTTTGTAACGGAAATCCTTAGCATAAACAGCCTGGCCCTCTAGAATCTCCCTCTCCTTAGCATGGTAATCATGTGCTGCCTTCTGCTGGTTTATTCCTAACACGATCTGCTATGCTTGGCACAAACTGATTCAGATGTGTGTGCAATCTCCGTTTCATGAGTAATTCTGCTGGTGGAACTCCAGTCGTACTATGAGGGGTGGTACAGTAACTAAGGAGAAACCGTGATAACTTTGTCTGGACACTTCCATCCTCCATCTTCTCGTAGCCTTGTTTAAAGATTCGCACGGCCCTCTCTGCCAAGCCATTTGAGGCAGGATAATAAGGTGCCACTTTGATGTGCTTGATTCCATTCTTTTTCATGAACTCCTGGAATTCTGAACTGGTAAAATTGCTACTATTGTCGCTAACGAGTGTTGCTGGTAGGCCATGTGTAGCAAACATCTCTCTGAGCTTTTCAATTGTGGCAGTCGACGTGATAGACTTCATGCGATGCACTTCCAACCACTTCGAGTATGCATCCACAACTACAAGGAACATTTCTCCCTTGTAAGGCCCTGCATAGTCAATGTGGATTCTTGACCAAGGGAGTCCCGGCCACTCCCAGGGGTGTAATGGTGCTTCTGCAGGTGCACTCTGATTTGACTGACATTTGTCACAGCCCTTCACCTTCTTCACAATTTCCTGATCCATGCCCTGCCACCATACATAGCTTCGTGCCAATGCTTTCATGCGAGATTCGCCTGGGTGGGCCTCATGCAGCTCGGTACGTATTTTCGATCTTCCTTGTGGGGGTACAACCACTCTGGCACCCCACAGTACACAACCATCTTCTACGCTCAATTCACTTCGCTTGGTGAATTAGGGGTTTAGCTCTTCAGAGTTGTTTTTGGTTGGCCATGCTTCTAAGATGAAGCGTAGCACCTTTGAGAGGACTGGATCCCTCTTGGTCCACTCTTTGATGTGACCACTATGAACAGGTGTGCCTTCCAAATGTTCCATTAACAAGATTGTTTCACCTGGAACTGGGACTGACTCAGGCATCTCAGGCAAGGGTAGCCTACTTAAGCCATCTGCATTACCATTGGTCTGACCAGCCTTGTACGATATCTTGTACTCATAAGCAGACAAGGTCAGTGCCTATCGCTGGATTCGTGGTGCAGCAAGTGCTGGAATCCCTTTCTTCTCATTCAATAAACCCTCCAAAGGCTTATGATCCATCTTGATAATGAATGAGTGTCCATAAAGAAACTGATGGAACTTCTTAACTCCGAAAATTATTGCTAGCGCCTCCTTCTCTAAGGTGGAGTAGTTTCTTTTGGCTCCATTTAGAGATCTAGACATGTATCCTATTGGATGTTCGGTTCCTCCTTCCATTGTGTGGGATAAGACTGCTCCCACACCATAATCTGAAGCATCAGTAGCAAGTACAAGTTCCTTAGCTGGGTCAAAATGTACTAGAAGTTCAGCTGACTGCAACAGGTCCTTAGATTTCGCAAAGGCCTCCTGCTGTTCCTTTTTCCACTGCCATTTTGATCCTTTCCTTAAGAGCTGGTGTAGGGGCTCCAGGATGGTTGCGACGTCAGGTAAGAATCTACGATAGTAGTTAAGCATGCCCAGGAACGCTCATAACTGACTGACATCCTTTGGCTCCGGTGCATTCTTGATTGCATTGACTTTTGCCGCCACAGGTTGAATGCCATCACCACTGATTACGTACCCACAGTATGTGACTTCAGGTTGCATGAACAGACATTTTGCCAAATGTAGCTTCAATCCTGCTGTGGAGAGCCGACTAAGCACTGCTTCCAGGTTGGCTAGATGATCTGGGTGATCCCTGCCGCTGACTAAGATGTCATCAACTCGCACGACAACATGGGGGATGCCTTGCAATAGATTCTCCATTGTACGCTGGAAAATTCCGGGCGCTGATGAAACCCCAAAGGGCAGTCTTTTATATTGATAGAGTCCCTTGTGAGTGTTGATCGTAGTGAATTTCTTCGATTCTTCATCCAATAATAACTGTTGGTATGCCTGTGACATATCCAACTTGGTGAATTTATTGCCTCTACCTAGTGTGGCAAGCAGGTCCTCAGTCTTGGGGATTGAATAATAATATTATCAAACTTTGAGACTTGGTTAACAGTACACTTATAGTCACCACAAATACACACTGATCCATCTTGTTTCACCACTGGAACTTTAGCTGAAAATACTGTTCCAGTTAAGCTTAATCACTTGAAGCCAATCCTCTCCAAGTAGATTGGGTCAAGGACTCATCACTACCAGGGCTGGTAAATTATGCTGTTGATTTTGGTACTTGACAGAGATCAGTACTTCACCTGACACTGGTATTTTCTCTCCTGTGTATGTGCTTAATATGGCCTTCGAACTCTTCAATTCTACCTTGTCACATAACTTGTTGTACGTTTCTTCATTCAACACAGTTCTGGTCGCGCCAGTGTCTATCTCCAATTTGTGTGGTTCACGTACATTTTACTCCCGCAAACACTGAGTAGAATTGCTCGTTGTTTCCCTGCATCTTCCACCTCATTCGCTAGGAAATACTGTTCCAACCGCTCTACATACTGGGTCGATGATTCCTCTGATTCTTTGAATTCGCCTATTTCCCCATAGGTTGCCATTCCTGTTCGAATCTAAAATGAAATGTCTTGTTGCCAAATGTAATGACCAGTCATGATTGAATCCAACACATACACTAATTTATTCAGCAAAGGCACGAATACATCACATGATAACGGAGAAATGCTAATCACAACAAAATCCTAATGTGCCACATCATTTGGACACTCTTGGAGGGCAAAGCATCCTCACTGTATCTCAAAACTCAGTTGTAATAAATTTTAGCAACATTTAAATTGATATTAAAATTCAACCTTGCATGGCACTCATCTCAAAGCACTCGTCTCATAGCTGTAGCTAAAAGTTTAGAAATTATCAGTGACCATACCAACTGTTGCAAAAGGCCTAGTGGTCAATAAACAGCTGAGTGTGCTTGAGAGGCCGTTGATGTTGAGGGTGAACTTACCTGTCGTTAATAAAATTCAATCATAAAGTAACAAGTTTGTTACAGGTGTAAAGATTAAGGATATTAGAGGTAAATCAAAACTTTATAACAGCCCTGATGAGTGGGCACAGTTGATCCACAGGGGCAAGACTTGCACATGCTTTTTGCAAAACAGCTGAGATTATTACTGATTTGTTCACATGCATAGAATATTAAAATGCCTTATTCTGGCCTTTTGCTTTTAACAATTGGATACATTGATCACTAAATCATTCTATTACATGTATATCTATTAGATTTCAATCCAGATATTTAATTACCTCAAATTGCTTAGAGAACATGAAATGGGGATGACAGGCTTGTCTGTGATGAATACTTTAGTTCAGGTACAGGTCCTGCATCAGTAGTACAAAGTATAAATATTGTTGCTGTAATGAAGTGAAACTTAATTTTTTTTTGTTGACAGTCCAAAGACAAAATGATGAGGGGAACAAGAAGAGGCTGTTTACGACTCAAGGTAAACTGTCTCTTGTGCAATTTTCAAATAAACCACATTTATTGATTGTCTGTGTTGTGGTTTGATTTTATTTTTGGTTTAATTTTTGTTAAACCAGTTTAAATTTTTTAAACTGGTTCATATTTTTCAAACTGGGTTGAAATTTTTAAACCAGTTTAATTTTCAATTTTGAGCAGAATGTGAGCATGTGTCTTTAGCAATTTGGGTTAAGCACTCAAGTTAGTGATTAGGCCTAAGCACTTATTTTGAATGGTTAGCTTTGATGTTAGGCTGGGAACTTTGCATATGACTTGGTAGTTTGGGTTGAGCTCTCAGGTTAGTGATTAGGTCTAACCACTTATTTGGAATTAGTTAGCTTCTTTAGTTAGTAATTAAGACAAGTATGCTTAATGGGGATTTGGGGGAAGGGGTGAGTAGAGTAGCTGGGGGATAGAATAAATCAGGAGCCACTCAGTGCGAATAGGAGAGAATAGGATAGAGGAATGGAAAGAGATATCCTTTTTTAACTCATTCATTGCGGAGAGGGGCAAAACAGCATTAGCAGAAATCTGTGTAGATGGAAGTGACATAACAAATTGGTTAGATTTGAGCAGCCCCTGACCAAGTAGCTAACTTGCCACGAATAGAAAACATCACCTTCTGGATGATTGCAAAACACAGCGAGAGAATTTTTATTCTTAAATGTAGGCATTCAGTAAATAAAATTAGTCTAAAACATATCTATATATTTTTTTAAAATATTTCTTTTTTCCCCGAAAATGAGCCCGCGTACCTACCCTTCCTTCCATCTCGTGTTACGTGCCCGAGAAGGCAGCCATATTTTAACGAATGTTGTCCACGCCGACACTGCCAGATGGGATGTATACATAGTTGATACATGGAGTGAATTTGGTTGGAAATGTTGAAAAATTCTAGAATTTGTGGAGCCCAAACTGTTTCGAGATGTTCGTCGGCCTCCATCACGGGCTCAACGATCCTCAGGTCAAGCCAGCCTTTGTGAGTTTTGATTTCCAACTTTTGCGATTTCTGGTGAGTAAATATTGCTTTCTTTAAATGTTTGAATTTGCTTTGAACAAAACATACAGCCCACACGTCAAATCGAAACGACCCAGAACTAAACTAAAGTCTGTTTCAGACTAGAAATCCAGAAATAATCGCCAGGTTTACGATCCCTGCGTGACAATTGCTATAAAGCTCCATTCAGTAATATTTACAATGTTATGAAACTGCTAGTTCCATTGAAATGTCAGATGACTACGTTTGCGTTATAACAATGGCCCTAAGTCAAATCTATCAGTAACAGATGATATCCTGAAATGCATAAAGTGGAATGGTATCTGTACTTCGTTTCTGATTATCGTTGCTCACTACAGGCGTAGGCCCAGATCGATCAGGCAAAACAAGACATCAGGTTTAATTAATCTAACCATGATACCAAAACTGACAATTTTAAAAGCTATGTAACATTTGGTGACCATTGTAATCAGCCAAATGGGGTTGAAATGCAGGTAAATAATCAATTCAGTATCTTAGATTGCTGGAAACAGAGTTGATCAGAGTTATCTGTTGTGTGTTTTCTTTCACTCAAGACTCTTGTCCTGCTAGGCCCGGGTCAACTAAAAAGGGATGTGCCCTATTTCTGGTATCTTCCAAATTATTTTTATTTAGATCTTCATCTTTTTTTTATCTATTTTATTTCAGGGACAGCAGTTAATGTTACAATCTACTGGATTGTTCCTGGCTACCCATATAGTTACTTAATAATAAAAAAAAGTAATAAGTAATTATTATAAACAAAGATACACTAGTCAAATGAATAATGACAATGACAACTCAAGAACTTTAAATAATAAATACTTTGAGTGCAGGATGGATTGTCTTGGCAAACTGACTCCATCAGACTTCCACGCTTTCCTTCGAAAACTAAGCTTGCACACTTTCAACTTCATTTAGCCAGCCTATAGCTGATGTACAATTTGTAGTTCACCATCATAGCTTCAACCAACTCACCTTAGATATTGACATAGTCATTATGACTGTCTCTTATTCCTTGAAATATAAAACATATTGGTACATATAATGCCACTACAACCTGGACTAATACACACTGAAATACTGTTTTGAGAAATTTCCACCACCAGAAATCAAGACTGACACTTGAATGAAGTGATTTATTTAGTGTTAATGAACTGTCAGACTACCTAATATCTTTGTTGTGAAACTTCTTCACCACCATTTTGGAATTATTATCAGGTTAAACGTTTATTAAATATTAAGAGTTTTTTGAGTTAATGGTATGTGACCAATCTGAACAGAACTTACCATCAAGCATTTTTGCTAACCATTTGCACAAATCACTGACAAGAAAAGTTTTCTGTGTAAATGATACACAACCCAAATTTGCACAATGCTGTGAACAAGACATTGTGCTCTTGAATATCATAATATAATAATAATATATATTTATTGGACTTCAAGTGGCACAAGCCTCAATAAAACTCCAAGAGACTTTGTTGTAGCTAGTAATATAGAAAGTAAATGATCAGTTATGTCTGTGTACATGTATGCTTCTCTCCGTCCACTCAACCTTCCCACAGTGCAAGCAACTAAACTAACAAAATAGGCTTAACATGATGCACATGATATAGAATATTCTCCTTTAGTTTCATTCAGACCTGTATTTTTTGTAACATGGTACATGTTTAAAACAGTTACATAAGCTTTCTCAAGGCTGTTAACTGATAAATGTTGCACTAATCACTTACATTTTCTTTGAATAAAATACCATACATAAACTGTAACAAGCAAACAGTGAGTGAGGCTTTCACTTCATTTAGACGACACAACATTTGCTAAACAATGAACTCAAATGCTTGACAACAAAACATATGCAATGATGCTATATTGTCCTAATCGATTCATTTACCCAATCAATCAATTGTAAGCCTGCTGATAGCTAAGATACATGTCAGGAAGAAGCTTGATGCTTATTGATGCACCACCAACATTGTTAAACACTATAATACACAATAAACACTTAAGTCATTTCATGGCTAAGAGCATGAATAAGTTGGCTGATAAGAGCTCTTTGATTATAGATAGTTGACAAAAAAAATCAACCCAGTTTGAAAAATTCAAACTGGTTTGAAAAAATTTAAACTGGTTTAAAACAAATTAAACCAAACAGAAAAAACAAACCACAACATCTACATACCCTGCAAGATAGATATTCCCTTTTCTTTCTGCTTGGTGACTCAAACAATAAGGAGTCACTGCTTATAACTACTACACAGACATTTCATATGTTTATATGAAATCACATTGATGGCCTTTCTCAAATCCTCTGACAGATGCCTCCTAAGTTACATTCAGGCTACATCAATTCCACAGGCCTGGTTCAAATACCACGCTCTTATTGTGGTGTGTTGAACTCAATTGTATCAAGACATAAATGATCATTGCACTTATGGATACAACTTAAACAGCTGTGAAATCAAAGTTGAATTTAAATTTTTATCGTATTTCACAGGTCCTTAAGTTGTTTATATAAATGCGATGATAATTCATGTCTTCATACCTTTCTCCACGGTTCAAATAATTTAGTGATCTTTCAACTATTCATGTTCAAACGCATCAAATTTGGCAAAAGTGCAACTATTGTTTTGTTGGTGAATTGTCCTAAGTGTGACTTAAGCTGCACCATAATTTAATACACATAGTTGACCCAAATGTCAGGTTACATGACTGAGCTTGTCATGCTATCTGACTCTGTCCTGATATTGATTCAAATGATGAGTAACTGTCATTCCTATGTTTGACGTAATTGATCAATGGGGTTCAACTGCATGATAGGTTGTATTGTTTAGTTTGAAGGAGAGTTTCTTATACATCACCGTTTGTTATTTTGATGACAACAAGACCAGGGGTTGAACTAGGAAAGAGAATAATAAGAATGTACATGTACACAACTTTTAGGTACAAATCATTCAAAAACTTTTAGCTAGGTGCTATAAAATATTAAAGGTCCTGTTAACAGAAGTTTAAACTTATCATATGAGACATTAATAAATGTTGTGTTAACAGGAATGATAATATTTATTTTAAGGGGGCAAACATAGGAATTGATGATGAGGATGACAGCACTTTCACCATTAACTGTGATCAAAAGATATTTCACTTTCAAGGTATCTGGGGACATAAACTGTGCTTTCTTTTAAAGTGATACTATGATCAAAAAATTCACATCTCTTTTTCCTTCAGATTTTAAAAGCATGTTCGTCTGACACCTCACTGGCAAATTTTATTCAAAGTCTGTTTTCTTTGAGTGCAAGTTTAAAATTTTGCGGTCTGCCATTGTTCACGTTCAAAACTGTCCGATTGGACTTCAAAGGGTTGGATCAATGATAAGATGAAATCAAAGACTAAGTAGCTTAAAATTGCCACGTGTAAATGCAGCCTATTGTGCATGCAAAACACGAGTTTAAAAGTCTGAAAGTTCAAAACTCCAAGGCTGCATATTAATTTAGCCGCATGCACACACATTGCATTTTTAAACTAGTGAGTCTTGGACTTTGTCTTATCCTCTATCCAGCTCTCTAAAGATTTGAAAGTTATTAATGGCGGCCATTAATTAGGAAAATTTCAGTCAAAATAAACAGGTGTCTTTTTGAAATGAAGGCTTAAAACTTCGGTCACTTAGTGGTTCAGTTGCATAGTTTTGAAATACAAAGAAAAAGTAGAATTGATTTTTGGTCACAGTAGCACTTTAAAGTGATGTGTTGATCTTTTGAGAATTCATCATATGTTATTGTAGCTTAATTGTATTGGATCTGAAAAAAGTATTGGTATGCAGATTTGAAGAGGAAAAAAGGAGCTGAATACCTTCCTTAGTGCTGTGTATCTTCTTGTTTCATTTTTTCCAATATTGCACAATTCCAGAAAATATCAGTGGCAGTTGGTGGGGGGGGGGGGGGGCCTTTAAGAGCAAGAAATGTAAAAAAAAATGTATCAAAGCTTATTGGAATTTCTAGAGGGCTGGGGGCCTAGAAAAAGTCTCTTCCATTGGGGAAGTATGGGTATTTTCTGCATGTTTGAGAGACTTTTACATGGTAAGTGACTGGACACAATAATGGTGAGAAAAGTTGCGACTTTTCTGTCTACAAAGTGAAAACATATTATAATGATTAGTTCATTAATCTAACCCAAATCTCTTTCAAAGGTTTCTTAATATATTCCTAATGATTGTAGTATAAATGTGAGTTCCATTTTTAACAATAATTTTTCTTTTTTGACAGCACGTGATTCAGAGGAGAGAGAACGTTGGATAAGGGCATTAGAAGACACAATCAAAAGACATTCTCAAGCAAGAAAGGTTAATAAGTAACATTTCAGTAGGCTTCATGTAGTTTTTTTTAATTTTAGCTAGTGCAGACCTGTAAAACCTACTGCATAGTGATCACATATGACCATAGTTTCATTAGTTTCATTAGTTTTTAATTTGTAGACAGGTAGTCAAGTCACTGTCCTTTGAAATATAGTAGGTTGAATATAAATTTTCAGACATGGATATAAATGTAATATTGTCTTGTTCTTAATGTAGAGACCAATGGCTGGGTTTCAGACCCTGTTTGATCCCTCTCAAGAAAATTTAGAGCAACGTTTAGCAGAAGCTGAAGCATATCAGAAGATTCTAAAACAGCAAATCAAGGTATTACTTATCCAGGATACAAAAGGTCAATACTTTAATATTTAGATTAGCTGAAGACTTGCTTCAAGAGGAAACAAATAAGTTTTAATGTAGAGCTAGCAATA
>CM042757.1:186275-192305 GCA_022496165.2 Catalaphyllia jardinei
TCTTTCAAGGAGTATTTGACTTCCTCTTTTCCGACTCGTGCGACATGGAATTTCTTGATGTGCTGGGAAGTAAACGCCTTCTGCCCATTTATTCCTTGAATTTCTAGATCTACCTCTTTGCCTTGAAGCCCAAGTGAGAGCGCTAAACTTTCATCTATTAGTGTTGTGTTACAGCCTGAGTCACACAATGCGATCACTTGCTGTTTTTCTATTTCACCAAAGACAACTATGGGAATTACTTAAACCAAAGCATGGCCACCACTCTCACAACCAGTATACGCTGATTGTCGATACTCCACAAGAGGCTCCACTGCCTGACGTGGTAATGAGTCTTGACCTTCCAGGGCGACAGGTGCTGGGTCTCTTTCAACTTCTGGTACTTGTTGTGACTCACGTTTCGCTTTTGCCCGTTCAATAAATTTCAAGTCGACTTCATGTACAAGGGTACACAAATGTATGGTGACGCATGTCACAGTTTTCAACTTTGCATCTTTTCTTACTACAACATTTACCCAGACGATGACCAGGTAATAGACAACATAAGCATAGTTCATGTTCCTCAACAACTTTTTCCTTCTCGCTAGTCAACATTCCCTGAAAACATTTGCACTCTTGCAAAGTGTGGTTAGTGGACTGGTGAATTGGGCTCTTCTTTGTTCCACAGCTAGCACGTAAAAATCCTCCTGTGGCTCCTGCAAACAGCCCAGGTTGGGATTTGTCAGCTGGCTTACGCCTATCAACTTTGAATGTACCTGAACACTTCCACTCTCTCTTCTCTGGCATCCATCACTGCTTGGACTCACTAATTTTTGCCTCTTTCTTAAGCCAATTTGCAAATGAATCCCAGGGTGATAATTTTCTTCAACAAACTCGGCCCATCTGCTGCAAAGACGTGCAGGAAGTTTAGAAACAGTTGCTTCAGGGACTTGCGAGCTAAGCTTGTGAAGAAAGTTATGCTAATTGAAAATGCCTATCAATTCAGAAACAATTTCTTGATACTGCCTGATCTGCACACTATTTTCTTTCACTATGGTCGGAAATTGGTCTATACGTTTCTTCGCAGCTGATACCACTCTGTCGACACGACCAAAACGCTCCTGGAGCGGAGTCCATACCTCCTCATATTTATCTGAACCTGGCTTTAATTTTTCTAGACATGATTTTGCACTTCCCTCCACAGAATCTAACAGAAACTTAAGCATCTCCATTGTATCATAAACTTCCTTTTTATCCATTTCAACATTAAATGCTGCTTTGCATTTTGAGTACTCTAGTGGATTTCCATTGAACTTTGCTTTAACGATTTTTACTAAGGCTGCCAGCATTTTCTCAAACAACTGATCTATCTTTGACATTTGCACGCTAGTGTGTCCTGTGGCAGAGGTTTTCAACTCAACTTCACCTTTAGCAATAGAAGATTCACATGTCTCTTTCCTTCAGGGCTCACTAGAAATCTCTGTTACGACCTCCGGTTTGGTTGATTTAATTTCCTCCATGTGACGCTTTTTTTCAACAAGAGTGTTCTCAGTAATTTCCAGGTGTAAGCACGAGACCCGATTGTTCACACCGTCTGAAGGTAATTCATTTAATTCTTCATCAATACCACCTTTATTTGACATACCTTTGTCTTGGGCGATGGCACCTTCAAACTCATATTCCAATCTTGATTCTTCAGCCCTTTTTTGAAGTTCCAGGAGCTTTACACGCTTCTGTTGTTCAGCTCGCAGACACTCGATCTCATTTGCGAATGTTTGCTCGGCTATTTTTAGTTCCAATACTAACTTCTAAGCTCAGAATTTCTTTCTTAAAACAGAACGTTTAGTTGAAGTAGTAGATTCACTTGGCGTGAACAGTGGAGGTGTTTCGCCTTCTCTGTTTGAGGCACTCATCTTGGCACGACTTGAATGACTCTTCCACAATATTGAACCATGCAGTTCGATGATAAATTTCACACGCAGTTACACATAGTTTCATGGCTGACTTACAGCTTGGCTCTGTGATTTTTTGTTTGATTTCACAATATCTGGCTCGGTGGACCAAATGTCGCTGATGGGTGGTGATAAAATCCTGCTGGTTCGCTTTTAGACAACTTTATTCACGAATTCACTCTGGACAACATCTCTTTTTACCGCTCACGTTTTTACAAAACTTAACTCATCTCTTATACACGTGCGGACGAGGTCCTTAGCAACAAGCTGACCTGTCATTTGTAACCTAGCAATGCAACTGGAAATGAAAGTTCAGGAAGCGGGGGGCACAGAGAATGTCAGTCTATGGCTGGGTGTCGGGGAAACTCGGCTCCCAAAAACTCAGACCTCAGACTCCGAAAACTCAGACCCCTGGAAATTAAAAAAATAATTTAAACTTGTCTCATGCAATGTTCATAGGCAACATCCATAATTAAAGGAGCGAGATATTTATCTTCTCTGGTTTATCGCTGTTGTGTCAATCAAACAGTGAAGAACTAAAACCCCCTAAAACTTGGACCCCAAAACCTCAGACCCTGAACCTCCAACCCCTTGAAATTGAAAAAAAGGATTTAAACATGTCTCAATTCTTATCACTTGAAATCTTTCATAGTCCTTCAATGTTCATAGGTAGCAGTCATGCTTGAAAGGATCTTCTCCGCTTTAGCGCTGCCACGTCTATAAAACAGCGAAGAACTGACAAGGTTGAAAATAGCAGCCAACACTTTGATGACATTTGGCGGTGATTTTTTTACCAAAGAAATAGAAAGACCAAGTCACTATAATGTTGTTCAAATTGAACTCAGTTTTGTATCCAGCGGACGTGACAGCGATATTTTTTAATCTTTTTCCTTCCTGGCTGTTGCCTGTGAACATTGCGTGACCATAATAACATTCATGTGGCAAAAATTGAGAGAGGTCTGAGGTCTGAGCTTTCAGGGTCTAAGTTTTTGGGACACCGGTCCATTTCAGGCAGAAAAAAGAACAAATTACCCAATTTTTGAAGTGCATTAGTTTTATCACCAGCCTACATCTCAGTGACATGTTTAAAAACATTTCTGAACAATTTTGTCACACTCTGCCTGTGCAAACTTATTCTCAGTTTAATGGACAATGGTTGCACTAACTCAGACTAATTATTTGTTCCTCTAATCAAGTGCGTATACTGTACTTAATACTCGGAGAGATGATTAGTAATTAATCATCTCTCCGAGTATTAAGTATTAATAAATTATTCCTTTTAGGCTCTAAACACCCACATGAGTGCTGACACAGGAGCTCACGATTCACAGGTACAGCTTGACTCCACTCTGTGGCTAACTTTCTCACCAACATCTTTTGCTTGTCCTGACTAAAAGCTCAGGAACATATCATGTTCTCTTAGTGCACACCCAGTAATTTGAACTCTAGTTAATATGTACAATGGACATTTCTGTGGCCGGAATGACTATTCTCACACATTTCAGTATGAGACTTTTGACTATTTGCGTACTCTATAGGTGGGTAGATAACAATAGGAAGTGCTTTTAGTGGCCAAAAGTTAGTTAATTTCAGCTCACCTATTTAGTAGTAAAACTAACAGCAAAGCATCATTGCTCTATTTCTTTTTGTTTACTATTGTAGAGATATGCCATTCTCAAGGAATCATCTACTGTAAGTTTAACCTTGTGTGCATAATTATATGTTACAAGTGACAACTGTGCTCAACAGAGAGTTCATTTAAAGTTGTACCAATGTTACTTCTTTCTTTTTGAGGACTATTTTCTGACTTTGTTACTACAAACCTACTGTGGAATTATGCTGTTATCCTCAAGTCAAATTATTTATTCATAAGATGTGATACTTTTCTGAACAGGTACCTGTTAATGCAATGCATATATTTTAGGGTCTGTAAATTGTTGCTCAAACTGTCTTACTGCATTTGAGTTCTGTGCTATCAGCTGCAGAAATGAGGTGCAATCTCTTATCATCCACCACCTATCCATTTATAATAAGAGGAAGATAACATTAGCAATATGGTAACCTAGCTATTCAAGGTAAAATTTGAACAGCCAGTGGCATGGGTATTAAGTGTGGGTTTCTTTGTAAGAACGTATCATTACATGTATTATGTGAAATATTCATCAGTTGCATTGAGTTTCTGATGGAAGAAATACATTAAGTTGGCACAAGTTTAGAAGACATTGCTGCATCATCCTAATTATTATTGTCATTCTGCACAACCCTTTTACTTTCATTTCCTAGCTCTTGTGTTGTGATAACACTTAGAAAATTTGAGTCTACATATTCAATTCCCAGTATTTCCTTTTGCATTTTCTTATGGTTTGTATTCTTGATATCATGAAGTGAGCAGCTCTAGAGAGAAAGAAAAGGAAATAGACTATTGATACATTAAGTGTTAAAGAAATGGTTCATGCTCAGCGTGCATATATTGAGTTATGGAGTCATACATGGGAGGTTTGGAGACCATGAAAGAAGCACAATAACAAAGGATCCTATTTGCTGTTTAAAAACATGCCTCAGTCAGTGGAGTGGCAGTTGAATGACAATGCTTCATATGGTTTCTAAAATTGTGAAAAAGGAATTTGTTGCTGCGCAGCGAGCGTAGCGACAACATAAACAGGATTTAAGAAGAAATATAAAAGGGAGTACGAAGTCTCGAATTCATCACTTTTTACCAGAATACATTTCGGCTTTTTACCAGAATGCATTGCGCCTTCTACCAGAATGCATTGCGCCACGACTGCTCCTGTCCACGAATAACACGAGGTTGTGACACCGTTGTCCTTTTTCGTGTGGATTGCAGTTAAGATAGGTTAGTGGTTATGGTTTGCTTTAATTTACCTGTAAAGACTGTAAAGCGATGTGAGCGATATTGTGCTTGGCTTTCACAACCCTTGCTGTTGTCGTTAATGCAGAATTATCTGAACGATTCGATTAATTGTCACACAATAATTTAAAACTTAGTGCGTCAATTTCCTAGCAGTCTCGCATCCTTCGTCAAATTCTCAATGAAGAGAAATCGCCGGTACTTAAGCTTGTAGAATAATTAAACAAACGAGAACCGCAGAAAATGCTAATTTATATCTGCTGTGATCGATTTGTTTCCATCCAAACATGAATTTAAGCTAAAACTTAAGCATTTTCACATATCGCCACGGACGCGTCCTCATCGCTGGTCCTTATCAGAGTCTGTCACATTCGATTCTAGAGACATGTGCGTATCAGTTCAGAATTTATAAGTCAGCTTTCTACTCTTACATTTCCACATCTTTCGTTTATTTGGATTTGGTAAAGAGGAGGTTGATGTGTATTAATTCATGTCCAAACGGTTAGATCACCATGTGCTTTAGTCACGATCACCATCGATGCGTCGTATGTATTAATGTGTCGTCGTTGTTTTCTTGCAGACAATTTGGAAATCTGCGCCAACAACAACACGAGGATGTCATACAGTCTTTTCGCGTGGATTCCACTGAAATTTTGTTTTGATTTACCTGTAAAACGATGTGCAGGAGAGTGTGATTGACTTTCACAACTCTTGCTTTTGTTTTTAATGCAGTACGTGAGAGTTTGTAAAAATCTAAACGTCCGGGTCTGGACGATGAATTGTCACATCTTATTTTAAACTTAGTATGTCATTTCTTAGCAGTCTCGCTCCGTGGTCGAATTCTCAAATCAGATGAAGAGAAATCGTCGTTACAAAAACTTGTAGAATAATTAAAACAAATGGAAACTGTAGAACACGCTTATTTCATATATGCTACGATCAATTCCTTTTCATCCAAACATGAATTTAAACTTAAGTTTTAGCAGTTTCACATATCGGGCGATCAACTAGCCTGCGAACGCAGACGTATATCCGGCTGTGACTGGTGCCGCCAGCAGAGACAAGCGAGAGCCGGAAATAGTTCGCAGGGTAGCGATCGACGCATTTTCAATACTGTCAACACTCTAGACTTAATGCGTACTTGTACAGAATTTATAACTGAAATTTCTGCTCCTACAATTTCCACATCGGTGTTTAGATAAATGCTAATTTCCCATTAAATTTTCTCTATAG
>CM042757.1:207305-214805 GCA_022496165.2 Catalaphyllia jardinei
GGCGACAAATTTGAAAACTTCAAAAACATTTCATCACGAATTTGCAGTAGAAATGGCGAAAACTAATCAAGGTAAGGTTGACTGTAATAATGCAGAGATGTACATGTAAAAACAAATTTTTTAAGTGCTCCTTGACCAAAGGTTTTCCATAGCTAGTTTTTGTGAAGACTTTTCCAGCCTTCCTTTGGGAGAAGCAAATTTTGCACAGCTTTAAAATTAAGGGATTTTGATTCATCGCAATGATGAAATCCTAACATTGAACCATGTTGTTATTTTTGTAGTTGATGCAATTGACAAACACAGCAGTGTTATTACACATTTATTATCTCAAGTGCGTCTTGGAATGGACTTGACAAAGGTAACGAGAACTCAGTATTGAACTGATAACATCACTTTGTCGCTTGTGCGATAAATAAATAAATAACTAAAAAAATAAATAAACGAACGAACAAATGCTAAATAATAAATAGATAGATAAATAACTAAATAAATAAATAGATAAAGAAATAAACAGATTATGAGTGAGTGACATAATGAACTCGGAGAAAAAAAATGAGAATTCATAAATGAATGAGGGAACGCACAAACCAAAGAGGGAAAAAATTGCTTTCTATACCACTGTCAGTTTGACTGACACCAAGCTGTCTGATTTTCTCTGTAGGTTGTTTTGCCAACGTTCATTCTTGAGAGACGATCTTTGTTGGAAATGTACGCAGATTTCTTTGCACATCCAGATCTGTTTGTTGAGTAAGTTATCAAATTGTTCTCTGAAGCCACTTTCCACCGTCATTCCGTTATTAAACCCATTGTTCAAGATAGCTGCGTCTTATGTTGCCATTTTGTCAATAGTGGCCTGTTCATTTTTTTCTGTCCCATGCATGGTTTCAGTAATCTGTTTAATGGCCAAGCAAGTCTATCTTTTTCATGGTTCGCACAAGTCTAAAAAAGCCCTAGAATTTAAAAACGCTAGGTTTTCTCCTTTATAAGGTCTTGAATACTTGAGACTACAGGATAAAAAGTAATCAGTATCCACTTGTATACACTTCCTGCAATTGGAGAAAAACATTTCAACTCTGATAAAATAGATTTGGGGAGTTAAGTCAGGTCTGGTACCTAACAGCAAAGGTAATCCCTCCTCCTTCATGTATTATGTAGGTTTTTGTTCCCACCTTCCCTCTGCCCATATCACGGATTCTGAGGGCAATGATTCCTTGATTGCTGCTGGTTTGTCCTTGAAAAGGTGTTGTTTAGTCTTTTTTAGTCTTTATGAACCATGTTTTTCAAAATCATTTTCAATGTGTTCTTGCTGCTGATTGTGTGTTTGCAGCATCGTGAACTTCTCGGATCCTAAAGATCGTATGGTAGCAGTCGTAAGATGGTATCTGTCTGCTTTTCATGCTGGCCGTAAGGTTTGTTGCTTCGGTTCTTCTAACATTTCCTGATTCTTTTTTTTAATCCAATCAGAGAAAAGCCTGAGCACTTTGAGTTTGTAAATTTTCATGACAGGTTGTCGCCATCATGTCATGTTGGTAAACAGCGTGACCCACACTAGTAACAAATCATTTTTTTAAAGGAACATGTTTGTAAAACGCTTTATACTTTTTATCGCCTGACACCACATTGTTCTTCATTGACAAATTTGTAGTTGTCCCCGTTCCTTTGTTGTAATGATCTTTAGTAGATGTTGCGATTTTGTTTTACAGGGTTCTGTAGCAAAGAAGCCGTACAATCCTATATTGGGAGAGACGTTCCGTTGTTTCTGGGTGTTGCCTGAATGTGAAGCGTCAAGAACAGAGGTGAGTTAAAAAAGCAATATCTTTCTCAGAGACCCGGGGGCAAGGCTGATCGCTTAGTTGAGAACATGCTTTTTGCAAGTGAAGAATGCTCATCGCAGTAAATTTTCCAATTTAAGCAACTGGAAAGAAGAAGCCTGAAAAAAATGAGGGCTTCAACGGGGTTCGAACCCATGACCTCCGCGATACCGGTGCGATGCTCTACCAACTGAGCTATGAAGCCACACATTGGGAGCAAGGTCAATTTATTGACCTTGCTCAGGCTTCTTCTTTCCAGTTGCTTAAATTAGAAAATTTACGGCAAAGATCATTCTTCACTTGCATCTACTACCGCAGTTCAAATATGAATTATTTCATTTATACTTCATAACATGCTTTTATGACTTAGCTTGAATAGACCCTTCTCCAAAATGGCGGCCGAAAGTTCAAATAAGTCAAAGTTAAAAACGTAGCACTAGAAAGAACACCTTTACTTTAGTAACCCTGCAAAGTTTCAGCATTTCAGGTGTCATATCAGCTGAGAAAAGGTAAGTTGAAAATTGGAAAATTTACAGACGTTTGCATGACTGGGGATATGCATAAGAGCCCAGTCATACTAAAGTCTCTAAATTTTTCAATTTTCAACTTACATTTTCTCAGCTGATATGACACCTGAAATGCTGAAACTTTGCAGGTTACTAAATTAAAGGTGTTCTTTCTAGTGCTGGTATACGTTTTTGACTTTGACTTATTTGAAATTTCGGCCGCCATTTTGGAGAAGGGTCTATTATCTCGAGGAAAATGTAAATAAAAATAGTTAACTAAGGTAGAACACACCGAAGATTGCGATAATAGAGGAACATGGTTGCTAATTACGTTTTCCGTTATTATGTAGAAATGTCAAGTGGATGGTCCAGTGCCTTGGGCTTCTGAAGATGACGTCACTTTTATTGCTGAGCAAGTATCCCATCATCCTCCAAGTGAGTGCTAATCCAACAAAATCACGTGACATAAAGCTATTTCGTAAAAAGTCTCAGAACTTTTCACTTTTTCTCCAACACATACAATTTTATTTCAGTTTCAATTACTCTTTCTTTGTCTTTCTTTCTAGTTTCTGCATTCTATGCAGAGAACTTCAATAAGGAGATATCGTTCAACGCCCATATTTGGACCAAGTCAAAGTTTTTAGGATTATCAGTTGGAGTAGAAAACATTGGACAAGGTAAAAAAATGTGCTTTATATTTAAGAAATAAAAAACATGTACCATGTTTCTATCGAGTTTTAGTATAAATCCACTAGCGTTCTATCACGAATGCCGTTCTCTGATTGGCTACACTACTCGCTATCTATTATGTGATAGATAGTGAGTAGCGTAGCAGTGTACTCTTGTCGGCAAAATAAAAGCAGTTTCTTGGCGTTTTCGAAATGAATGTGAAGAGGATTTAGATAAAGTTTTGAACGACTAGTAGGTTTATACTAAAACAATTAGGTTTTTCGCTCTCGATTTCTATGCGTGATAGTTGACTATCACGCGGTAGAAATCTCGAGCTCATAATCTAATTGTTAAATAGAGACACGTGTGGAAGTTTGGGAGAACGAGAAATGCTGTGGGAACACGAGCCGTGGGTAAGTGTTTCCACAGCTTTTTTGAGTTCTCCCAAACTTTCAAGAGTGTTTCTATAACTCGATAGAAATACCGAGTACATGTTTTCTTTTTCTTTCAGAAAATACTGCGACGACAAAACGGAAAACAACTTGTTAACTTTGATTATCAAAATGTAAATTCTCTTTGCTAGCGCCATCATTACGTCAACAGCTCATGCCAGGTCTGTGTCTCCATCGAGTTATACAAACACGACTTTTAACCAATCAGCGCGCATGTTTTCTCAGGTCTGTTTTCTAAACCCTTGTAATTGAACTCTTTTCCGGATTTTTAGGCACCTGATTTGTGAATATTTTGCTCTCTTAATCCATGTGTTCACTTAAGATAGTAAAATTACACTTTGTTTAACCTGCTGTGTTCTTATTGCAGGCTGTGTTTCTGTTTTGCCATATGATGAGGACTATGTCTTAACATTCCCGAATGGCTATGGAAGGTGACAGTAACATTTGATCCCAACAACACATTACTTACTGAGTGCTAGCCTAGCTATAAAGGCAGCAAACTATTGGCCACAAACTGTCTTTTACACACATGTTGTAGCCTTAAGAAGCTTTAAATGGACTGACAGATGTAGACTGACTGTTAAGTTAAATAGACTTACAGATGGTATTTTGTTATTGTAGATCCATTTTAACAGTTCCTTGGATAGAAATAGGAGGGAAAACGAATATAACGTGCTCTAAGACTGGATATCAAGCAAATGTACAGTTTCATTGTCGGGTAAGTGGATCATCGTCAATGTTTGCCTGGCATGATTTCGCTTAGCCTCCCACGCAGACGTTCTTAGGCTTGTCACGCGTTCCGTTGGGAGGAACGCGTGACAAGCCTATGAACGTCTGCGTGGGACGCTAGATTTCGCTTGGATTACGTGAAGTTTGCGTCACGTGTCACGTAGTGGCTTCAGTTTTCCTTTTCAATCTGTTAATTGTTATGGCAATCTTGTGCAATTTCAGCCATTTTACGGTGGAAAGAAACATCGGATCACCTGTGAAATAATGTGAGTATACTGAATAATCATAAGGTGAAGTAAACACGAATTTGCTAACTTAAATCTAGCACGTGTCTTCTATACCGTGAAGAATTTCATTTTATCCTTTCAGCTCACCGGAAGACAAAAAGAGCTTTTTATCTATTACAGGAGAGTGGAACGGACAAATGTTTGCCAAATTTCCTGACCGAGAGGTAACGAACACCATTCTTTTATTGACGTGCGTCAGTGCAACCTTCTTGCAGTTCTCGAAATATCTCAGGTCTGTCCTGATATTACCTAGTATTGTTCAAACAAACGCCAGGAGGCGAGTCTCATTGGTTAAGATAAACGCGCGCTTTTTCCCGTAGGTAATATGACCTGGCTCATCAATAACAAGTCAGTGGTTGAACTACAGAATGTAGTCAGTTTGAACCAAGAAACAATAAGAACGGATCTAAACATAACTTATAAAACTACTAAGGTAAACAAGCTTCAAATTAGATTTAAAGCTGAACATCAGCTTCCTTTAAATGTGGAATTCATCCATATAAAGGCTGGGCACTAGCTGACTTCCGTGATTCCATTTGATAGTGAATACCGCATCTTGATACATTTAGCGCCTTGCTCCAAGCGTTTGTGTGTCTTTTAACAGACACAAGTTCAACTTGTGCTGATCTGATAACTTTCCTATGCCTATGTAACTGATGAATGTGTAAGTTTTGTGCCAAGTGACTTTTCATTCTCGGCCGCATTATTAATACAGTTGTCAAAATGAACCTGCCTTGCAGTGAACAGCTGTCAGCCCAATGCTTGTTTTTCTGATCAGTATTTTACTTTGACTTCAGGAACCTGAATTATTTATTGATACGACCACCATGCCCACAGTGATGAAAATGGTCAAGAAGATTTCCAAACAGCAAGAAAACGAATCCAGACGGTTAGCTTCACAATTAACTTTGTTCAGTCTGCAGTTATCTTACATCCTAAATGTCTTCGTTGTTTTATTTTCTGTTGCTGCACAGATTATGGAAAGATGTTACGATTAGCTTAAAAGAAGACGATGTAGAAAAAGCAACTGCCTCCAAACACAAGGTATTGTTACTTGTTTCTTGTCAATGGTGGGAGGCGCGGTAGCCTAATGGTTAGCGCGCTGGACTGGGTCCGAGTTTTAGCCGTGGCTAGTGCGTTATCTTAGTCAAGGCACTTTACTCTGACAGTACCCTTTCTATCCAGGTCCTGGTTGTTCGAAAGGCGTTTGACGCTATCCACCGAATAATGTTATGTTATTACTTATCCACTGGATAGCGATTTATCCACCGGGCCCGGGTTGTTCGAAAGGTGGATAACGCTATCCACCAGATAAATCACTATCCAGTTAATAGCATGGTTTGTTTTGTTTACACTTATCCACTGGATAGTGATTTATCCGGTGGATAGAGTTATCCAGCCTTCGAACAACCAGGGCCAGGTGTATGGAATGGGTTCCGGTGAATTAAATGCTAAGGTAACCTGCGATGGACTAGCATCACATCCAGGGGACTGGGGAGTAGAATTACCGTACTCGTAGCCACCTTATGCCGCGGAAACCAAGATACGGTCAGACTGTATAGGCCACGTGACCCGATGGAGCAAAATTTGTATCTTGCTTGTTTCTTGTGTTGTTCGTCAGTTGGTTACTGTCCTAACAAAGACTAACCTTAACACGCGCGTAAAACATGCAAGACGGCAATTTCGCCAGTTTGTACACCATTCCAAGGAATGGTCATCTCAGTTCAGATCAGGACGCACATTCAACCTTACCATCAAAACCATAAATCTCAGCTGTTCGCTGCGTGATGTATCGTAGACCGAAACCAGCTGGCTTAACAAAAAAACAACAATCTAAGAGTCGGGAACAAGCTTACGAAGCTCAGAGCAGACCTGTGTCTCGTGCGGTTACTACAAGAATAAACGGCACGCAATGCATGCAGAAGCGATCACGTTTCTTTTTGCTGGCACTTACAAAATTGGGATTTATTTATAAGGGTTATTTCAATTCATTCATCGACAGGGATGTGAGAACATTTTTCATAGTTTAAAAATGTAACTGAAAAAAAGTCCTTTTTTTGTTGTTGTTTGTATAACTTGTTTTTTTATGGCGTTTGTATGAAGGCGTTTCAGAGCGATTCTAGCAAGTTTTAGCTTCTCTGTATTCCTCTCCGGATCCTTTGGGGCGAATTTATGGCTGGATTCCTTCTGGCGATCTGCTGGGCTCCGTCACTCGAGTGTCCTACCTTGAGGAATTATGTATGGAGAGGAATACAGAAATACACCAGAAATTAATACGTAAATTCTACACATACGTAAATTCTGTATAGACCCATGGTCTATCTTTTGTGCGGCTTGGTTGTCGAGTATTAAATCACATGTCTTCTAGTTCTTTTTTAAATGTGTCCAAGTTATAAACTCTTTCCATTACAGCGATCGTCAGAAATATTTCATGGTTGTTTTTGTTTTAGTTAGAGGAACGTCAGCGTGCTGAAGCAAGAGAGAGAAAAGAGAAAGGACTGACTTGGGAAACTAAGGTGAGCTCTTGTCTAAAAACTGAGCTATCAATCCAGTAACAGATTCTACATTAATAAAAGTGAGTTTTCCAGTTTCTTAAAGTGCTGATTTATCTGTTCGGTCGAGTTAATGAGGGTATTTTTGTTATTATTATGGCAGTTGTTCCATGAAGTTGGAGAAAACTGGTTTTATGACAAGCCACTAATAAAGAGACTACCCAAATCAAGTCGTCCAAAAAGTAAATGATTCCCGGATGTGGTGCTGTTTGCTGTTCTTACATGTCAATCGCCTGCAAACCACGTGAGAAAAATAAGTTACATGGTCTTAGTGTCAGTCCAAATAGAGGCACCAGCAAACGAACTGAAAGGGATTAAGATGATAAAAAATAATTTTACATGTTAACCTTCTAAAACTGACCATTTAACTCTATCGATTTTGCCGCTACTCGATAGCTGATGCAGCATAGGTGTTTGAAGGAGTTAATAGCTTTTAAGAAGACAGGTATCTTGTTTTCGTAGGTAAGCAGTCATAGCAAAATCAAGGGTCGACT
>CM042757.1:219805-220870 GCA_022496165.2 Catalaphyllia jardinei
GCCATCCATACATCCCCGTCTAAAGCTAATCAGGAAATCCACCAGCTTGTTGCTGTATATGATGATGTCATCAAGCAGCTGGCCATTCCAAACGTTATTATTCTCGGAGACTTGAACGCCGCTTGTAGTTACATGAGTGACAGAGATTGGAAGACCAATCATTTGGCTAATGATAAACGCTTTCATTGGCTTATTTCTGATTGTGTGGACACGACGGTGAATGGAGGACACTGCGCATATGACAGGTTGGTTTTTAGTGACGTCGTGCTCTTTCCCAATGCTTTTCGTCCCCATGACAACCATGTCACTGATCAGTTCGGAGCAAAGGCTCTAGCAATATCTTTGGTTTGTTAAAATTTCACATAAAATGAAATTTGCACTTTTCCGTGTAACGATGTAATTCGGGTTGTGTTGTAACAGCATCTGTCATCAACAGTCCATTACGCGAGGTAAGTGATGTGTGTCCCTCGTGTCATACTCGACTTATTTATAGTATCTATTTAGTCACTTTCAGTCCTCTCGCCTGATACACCGTAGTTCTTTTCACCTCACCCTCCACGTACGAAATAAAACAACACCCTTTGTATCTGCCATACCTAGTAAAGGTTTTTACATGCGCATTTTTGCGAGGGAGCGGTAACCTTGCTTTCACTGTGCTGCTCTTCGCTCAGATGTCTAAATGGGTTCTGGCAAATTGATAGAGAAAACTGACAAGGTGCTTGAGCAGGATAGGGGCGATAACGAGCTGGGTTTTGACAACGAATTTCAGCGACACTGTCTATCATTACTTCTTTATTACGTTTGTCTTTCACGGGTGATTGTTGGCTTGATCCGACGTGGAAATTGCTTTTATTTGTACATTTTCTTTTTAATTTCTTTTTAGATTCGTAGTTGCTGGAGATGCCATGTTAAGTGCAGCAATGGAATCAAGCTCAGGAAGTTATCAATATGACCAACATTTGAAAATTAACAAGACTATGGTTAACACTTAATACTTTGCCCTTTTACCGGCCATGCTTAAGACCTTATTATGTACCGTCCTTGTTATGTACCTTATTATGTACC
>CM042757.1:220880-233047 GCA_022496165.2 Catalaphyllia jardinei
AGCTTGTTAACATAACATTTCCTTGTCATTTTAATACATACTCTCGAAAACGAAAGCAATCAATTCAGATATATTTTAGATTTATTACCCCTACTAATGTATTGCATTCAGCTCGGGTTCTGTTTTCTTTCAAACAGACCTGGCGGACCATTCCGCGGAGACAGTTGAATACACCTTTAAAATGAAGCAACATCCAAGTTTGAGCCGGTATAAAGTTTATGGAATGCGAAAGAGAAAGTCCATTAAAACTGCAAAAATCGCGGTAGAAACAACATACGGCACTACAGCCATCACCAGGGTCACATTCAGGAAAGACTTTGAGAACTTGAAAGAAGCTATGAATGCTCTTCGTGACATAAAAGATATTTTCTTGACTGCTAATATGGTTTCTATCGATCAGATTCAAAATGCAAAGTTCCACTTGAAAGGAGCATGGGAAAAGGAAAACCAATTGTTGGTCAAAAAACCTGGAGCTGTGAAGATTGTTTGTGAAACTAACCCCACAACCACCTGTTGGATTGCTGTGTCACGGACCTGATTAGCGATCAACCGAAAAACATGCAGTGATGTTAAACGGAGATTTGGTTTCCGTGTTCATTGTAAATTTGATGGTAATGTTATAAAAGAGGATAAATTTCTCCTTTTGTTAACAACGCAGAATAAATGAAAAGTGGTATTAGGCTATGTTTTCTTCTGCATTCGTAGGTATTCTAGTAAAACATAGAACATTAGGCGTTAGCCCATCAATCGTGACCGGTGGCCCAGGACAACAGTCTCTCTCTCTCCAATTAGTTTGTTTCCCTGTAAAGAAAACAAAGAATTCACAAGTTAGTACAGACTTAGTCACCCCTTTTCTTTCCTACAGCACGCTTTTGTTTTTGCCAGCACCGGTAACTTGGACTACGCGAAATTAATGAACGAGGTTGAACTACCGTAAAATTCCACGTTAAAGCCCGGGGGTCGGAGGGGGGCATAAATGTTTGTGAACGACGCGATAAAACGTATCTAAGAAACCGAATTAAAAGCCAACATACCATTACATTTAGAGCAACCTCGTTTTCAGTGTGGGGTGGTAAGATGAGTGACCCTGGCAACGAGGTTGCTTTTAGAGCTATTACCCAATTAGCTCCTAAAACTTTGGAGTAAAATATTTTGGACTTACATCTGAGAGGGCTGATATCCTTGGGGGCCTATATCCACAATAATATCTTTGGCAGCAAATAGTGGGGCTTGTATACCGTATCGGAGGCTTATTACCTGGAGGGGGGCTTTAACGTGGGATTTTAGGGTATACATTCAAGTGACCAACATGATCTCTTTGAATTGACCATTATCGTTAATTCTCAAGTTCCTTTGAATTTACGATTACAGTTAATTTAGAACACTGTTTCCCAGGCTGTTTCAGAATCGAGCCAATTGACTAGATTTGAACCAGGAATTACCCGGCGCTTGCAGGATCGGCTACTTACCACTAGGCCACGGAAGAACAAGGCGACGGGAAGAAATTTAACTAAATATTTAATAGAGTTTTGCATACGATGTCACTGATGTACAATGATTAGGCCTCAGCGCAGATATTAAATGGTTAGCTTTTTGTTATGGTTTGGTGATCGACCTTTTCCATTCACTTTTTGAAATTATTTTTTAGCGAGTAATTATATATGCTTGCTACAGGGTGTAGAATAAGTGTATGAATTATATTGTTTCAAAATCGAGGTTTGTCCAAGCAGCAACGTGATGGTCTAATGGTTAGAGGAGAGGATCAGAAAGCGAAGATTCGTAGGTTCGAGTCCTGTCCGGACACTGATGATTGTCCTTTTTCAACAAAAATGCTTACTTCCCAGAACTCCTTTCCGACTGTGAGTGTTCTAAATTAACTATAATCGTAAATTCAAAGGAACTTGAGAATTAACGATAATGTTTAATTCAAAGAGGAGATCATGCTGAAGTGACAGTCGTTTTGGAGTGCATCGATTTGCAGCAGTGAAAAAGCTGTTTCCTTTTCTTATGTTCAGCACAATAGTGAAATGTTTCAAATAGTGGGCATAGCAGGAATAAATACAGTGGACCATCTCCATAATTACAAGCAAGCTCGTTTCCAGGACCTTTTTCCTGACTTGAGGGCGGGACGGGAAAAAGCTCTGGAAACTAGTAAACCAAAATTAGCAAGGCTGATTCAACAGTATAAGGATATATATTCCAATTTTTGGAAGGCACGGCCTTCCTTCTTCAGGGTGTTACAGGGTACGAGATTGAATTACTAGGACATATCAAACTTAGCAACAGCAGCTGAGAAGCAATAACCCTTTGTTTGTGACTAATTCATCATAAGACGCCCTTTCCTTTCGATAATTTTTCTACTCTCCCAGACAAATTTACTGGTAGAGAAATTCAGTTTCTCATCTGGAGATTGCCAGCGCTCTGGTGTAATCTTTTGAAACGAAAGGCAATCATGTGTATACAAAACAATGTAATTTTATATATTGTAAAAAAAAGTCTGGAAATTTCGGTTGAAAGTCAAATACAACAACAACAGCTTTATTAATCCCTTATTTTTTTTATTTAAAAGTTATATTACATGACTTA
Organism: Catalaphyllia jardinei; assembly: GCA_022496165.2. Taxonomy (NCBI): domain Eukaryota; kingdom Metazoa; phylum Cnidaria; class Anthozoa; order Scleractinia; family Caryophylliidae; genus Catalaphyllia; species Catalaphyllia jardinei. The sequence goes on from CM042757.1 coordinate 223,467, forward strand.
CATAGTAGTACATTATAAAATAAGGGTAACTGAAACCTAACATAACCTGAAATATTTAAAAATGCCAGGAACAGAATGGTAATAATCCTCCAGAGGTAGTCCTCTTTTTTTCCGTTCCAAACGGAATTTTTTTACCATTTCAGTGCTAACTTCTCTATTTTCCAGTCTTTTATCAGCCTGAAATAATTACGTGAAATGGAATGAAAAAAGTAAGCGCCTATTAGTTCGGTTGGTTTGCTGATTTTGGAAAAATCCTTCTCATTATTTAACGGTCATCCCAGCCGGTAACCCGAGCTTAATGTGAAGATACAAGCACTTGCAAGCATCAATATTGTCCCCCACCCTCCCCCTCCCCCTCCCCCGGGCCACTTTGTCTTGTTGGGTCCCAGGCTCTCTTTGATTGTTTACATTGCTTGTCCAATCACTGAACAGATAAGATTGTGGAGCAAAATTCAAAATGGCTTCTTGTTCTTGTTTACCCTCTGTGTCTCTGAAGGCAAAAATTGGGTTTCTTTGATGTTAGTGTGTGATCCTAAAGTTGTGCAGAATGAATACCAACACAACAAGTAGCAGTGACTTAAGTAGAGGTCCGTTTTCAGCCACGAAACTTGTAAGTATTTCCTGCGACGGCGACTTTCCCTTGCCGTGGGTCGATATCGGACATAATTAAGCTTAGGCTATTTTTCTTACATGTAACTTTGAAATTTGGCACAGACGACTCCAAGGTAAATGGGAAAAGAAGTTCTGGAGGTTTAATTATTTGATGTTTTTTTCTCGAATAGTGGAACGAGGTTATTCAACAGATGAAAAGTAGTGTTCCTGTAAAGAGAAGAAGATGGCGGATGAAAGTTTTCGAAGATGTGTTTGTAGCGTCTGAGGCTTTGGATTGGCTTCATGGATTCCTGAAAGAGAATCCTAACTTTGGAGCTGGTGTTACTCGACAACAAGCTGTGCAGCTGTGCCAAAAGTTTGTAAAAAATGGCATCATAACGGATGCGCGCGGAAAGCAATATAATGGCAATATTATGTTCGAAGACAACAACCATCTTTTTCGGTTTGCAGACAAGGCTCGCTTTTCTCCGTATAGGACAAGCTACTCCCCGAGAAATGAAAAGGCTCTTGCACATAAAACTGAGAACGCCAAGAACGAAACAGTACCTTGCGAAACTGAGCATTCCAACATTATTTGCAAAGATGACACTTCTGATTGTAGTGAATTGCAACAAGAAGACTGGCCAACGCGATCCGTAAAAAAAGGACGTAAGTATAATCTCAGATCCACCCCATTTACGGTGGAACCTTCAAGAACACCCCTCGTCAATAAAATGAATGTTTTGAGTTCCACGAGAACTGATCCGTCTTGTGGACCAATCAAAAGTGCAGCTAAACGCAGAAGAATTTGCAGGGAAGACAGCGATGTTAAAGAGGTGATAATGAATCCAGCAGCTTTTGTTGCTCATAACTGTCGATCGTTAACTGATAAAGAGGTCGGTCAAGTCTGGTGGAACATCGCTACCATTCGGTGAGTACCAGAGTTTGCTCTTATGATTTTTAATATCTGTTAACTTGTGTTAATAGCCCGGGGAGGGAGGGGGGTACTTTAGGAATTTCTGGGTGGGGATGTGCCGCTAGGACCCCGGAACCCTTGACCTATACCAGAGCTAATTCAGCTGAATACTACTAGAGTAAACTCCCCAAATCTCTCCTATCCTAGAGAAGCTGTTTTCCTGAAACTGAGTTCACTAGCACAGTCTAAAGCAAAGCCAAAACAAAACCTTATACCACAATCGCTTCTCTCTTCTCTCTGAGCAACGCCAAGCACGTACGTATGCATTATCAAGACAATATTGTTTAATTTTAACCAGTATTAATACCACTGATTTCCGTCTAAATCCCGATTTTTGACAGTTTTAATATCCAGTAGCGTTTTGATAGTCATCTTTCAACGCTGTTGAGGCTGAGTTGTGAAAATTTAAACTTGTCCATTTCACTTTTTTATATTTTGAGTAGCAACTAGCAATTCCTGGTTTCCTTAGCATAAAATCGTCAACCAACTGGTCAGTTTCCTGCAAAATGATACCCTATTCTATACCCAAATGCTCTGATTTATATACCCTATGCTAGAGTAAACTTGCTTGAAAACCATACCCTTCACAGTGGCGCTTACCTATATAGCCCATATATGGCAGTACCTCCTCCGGGGTTAATAGAGAGAGAGATAGAGAGCCACTATTTCATCAGTATCCACTGTGAAATGCCACCAAGTTGCGGGTGGTAGTGTTATAAATTGATGAAAACAATAGGCCCTTTGCATGATCTGGTCACATAGGTAAAGTCTTCTTACGAGCCAAGTGGCCCATCAGGCCACAGCTTATCCCGGGTTTCAGTAGCATGAAGCAACTGGGAGTATTTCTACTCACCCCTGGATGGGATGCTAGTCCATCAATGAGTTACCCCCAGCATTATTAAGTTTGCCGGTACCCATTTATACACCTGGGTGGAGGGAGGCACTATAAGAGTAACAAAAGTATCTTGCCCAAGAACACAACACAATGTCCCCGGCCAGGGCTTGAACCCGGACCGTTCACTCTGGAGTCGAGCGCACTAACCATGAGGCCACCGCACCTCCCACTATTTCATCAGTATCCGCAGTGAAATGCTACCAAGTTGATATACTTGAAATAAGTGCAGGTAGTAGTGTTATAAATTAATGACATCAATAGGCCCTTTGCATGATCCGGTCACATGGTGCAGAATTATGCCAGGACGTAAGTTACACAGTGGGACTTCCAAAACAAAGGAACTAGTACCAGTCCAGTCCAACTTTCCTTTGTTTTGAAACTCCCACTGTGTAACTTGCATCTCATCATAATTAAGTCTGTACCATGTGACTGGGTCATGCAAAACTGTTTAAACAGAAACAGATGAAACAAAAACAGAAACAAAAATTCCAGATATATCCAGGGTTGAACGTTAATGAGATTCAAATTCCTTATGATAAGCATCACAAAGTGTCCTCATTCGTAAAAAGTCACCTAAACATAAACACAATTCAGTCAAATATGAAGTAGTATGAAAATTCAGTTCAAACAACCCTGCCAAATATGAAGTTCTTATTAAACAATACTTGCATTCAGTCCTGGACATAAGTGAAAAATTAAAAAATTCAGGGAAGAAGAATTTCGTTATCATAATTGATACTGGCTGAGAAATGATTAGTCTGTATAGGGAGCCATCGTATGTTTGGATATCATTATGCTGTTAATAAACCATATTTAATATCGCTATCATTTTTGGCATTTTTGTTATTGGCACAATAGACAACATAAGAGCTTGTCGAAAATCCTTGGTGGAGCCATGCAAGATTTTTCTGCAAAGAACTGATGTACATGATTGTATTCAATGCGACTCTGCAAATAACAACTTCAGGGCATTATAATATTTACGTCAATCAAATGTATCCATGACAATAGCAGCATGCGGAGTTTCCAGAACCATTTTATTTCATTGTCAATCCTCGGGGTATCCGAGTTGCTCTGAGTCTTTCATCTTTACTTGACTCGTCGATAAACAGAAACTGAGAAGTAAGACTTATAAAATCATTTGAAGCGCCTTCTCATTCGTCTCGCTCACAGGCAATGTTTTGATGCTACAACAGCATGAGAATGAAGTAAATATAAATAATAACCTTTATTACAGAATGAACTACAAAATCTAACTGCTAATTTCTTGCGGCTTTCATTACCTTTTTATTACTGACAATCCTACTTGCCGTATGGTTCTGCTGATAGTTTGCTTTGCATGTGCAATTTGCCATTCTGGTATTCCAGCCTCGCTTGAAACTCGTCAAGATAGATCTCTGCATGGATTATGTTTTAGCAAGGCGAATGACAAGAATTTCTGGGGCGAAAATAATCTGCATCCATAACAAGCTGATAAAAAGTCAATCTCCACATAAAGGGAATCATTTCAGAGGCCAACTTTTTCAGCTAACTTGTATCTTTCGTTTCTTTGACTTTCTCTTTGGCGGATCGCTTACGGCTCTAGTTTTGTTTTGTACGCCGTCTTCACAAACGTTTTGCTCGCAGAAAGTGTTTCTTCTATGCAATTCAAAGACAAACCACGTTTTCTCTTCACAATAGCCCTCCATTTCAGCGAAATTGCAAATTACTCTGTCATAATAACGGAGTGATTATTCTTGATCAAACGACAATCGAACATGGCTGTGAAACTGACACAACTATTGTCATGGATACATTTGATTGAAGTCCACCAAAAAAACTCATTGAAGGACGTGTGTGACTGATAACCACTGTAAAGAACTGGTCAAGTCAATACAGAAAATTACTTTCATATTTCTATAGCTATGAATGCCTTTGGAAATGTGAAGTGCTTTGCCAGGTTGTAGAGGGTCTGTACATTGTTAGTATTTTAAAGTTTTTAATAACTGATTTGTATTTCTTTTTAGTTTAAAGAGGCTAATGGATCTTGATGATTCATTTGTGAACTCTCTCCAAATTGAAGGCTATGACATCAGTTGTGTGTGGCACAATTCACAAGCTCAGAGTATCCCCAGAGGTACTGACAGTAGGGGTATACCTGTCATTGTTTCTTGTGCATCCTTTGTGGTTCTTGCCTCTATCTACTTTTGCTACCTATATGATACTGTAATGTTATGCCATTATAATAATTATTATGATGTTGAATGTTGCAAAACATTTTCTTATTTCTTCTCTGTCCTGTCCTCTCCTCTCCTATCAAATATATGTGAAGACCTCTTGTCCCCTTTATCCCCACCACACCCAAAACAATACGACATGTGCATTTTTAGGGGTACATGTACCTCATAAACATTCTTGTTCCCTATCTCTTTCTCATAATTTGAGTTTTAAAAAACTAGAAAAAGCTGTGGAAACACTCACATGAGGCTCAGTTGATCTGATGATATCTTGTTATTGTAAACTTCCCCACTAGTTTTTTTTTACAGCTGTAAGATGTGACTATTGTATGTGGATTGATTACTCGTACAATCAATTCTCCAATGGCCAGCCCTAGATATAATGGTCTCTTATTTGGTCCCAACAGACAGTCCTTACATTCACTCTTGTAATGGCAAATTATTGTCATCATCATCATCATCATCATCATCATCATCATTACCTCTGCTACGATTTTTTGGCGTTTTACCCAACTTTTCAGATATCACGTATGCAGTCACATATTGTACTAGGTTAATGTTATTGAAGGTGGCATTTCTTCTGCTTTATTATTAAAGCAGCAGTTAAAACTTTTGTATGCTATCTATTATTTATTATTTATTATTATTATTATTATTATTTTATTTTTTAATATTGTAAATAATATCTTTATTTATTTCACATAATCAGTAAAAATACCCACAATGAAAAACGAAATTAAGAAGTCAAATTCAAGTAGTATGCTTATACAAATTGATGAATAAAATGCACTATTTTTATTATTATTATTATTGAATGTAATAATTATGTAAATACTCAAAGTTCTTTTAGCTTTCTTAATCTTATGAGTAATTATTGTGACATTTTAATGTTTTTAACAGCACTAAAAAAGGTTCTACTTTTTCTTTTTTTAATTATTATCATGATTATGATGATTATGATTATTATTATTATTATTATTATTATTATGAAATGGTCAGACAAGCTGCTTTAAGAGCAAAAGGCTCTGGGGGTCCCTGTGGGGTTGACACAAATGGCTTCAGACGAATGCTAGCTTGTAAATCGTTCAAACAGGCATCGACAAAGCTGTGTGAGGTGATAGCTACCATGGCAAAGACTCTATGTACTCAATACATTGATCCTTCCACCATAGAGCCATTAGTGCAAGTCGCCTCATCCCTCTAGATAAATGAACATAGCCAAGCAGGATGTTGCTGAGGCAAGTGGCTCATTAAAATTGTGCGCTGGACAGAAATCAGGGAGTGAGGATGCAATACACGCTATGCATAGAATATGGAAAGCCATAACTTTCTTATGTGGTTTTTTATCATTATTTTACGTGGTTTCTTCATTATGTCTTGTAGTTACTACTGACATTATGTTTTGTGGCTTCTTCATTATGTGTTGTGGTCACTTCATTACCTTTTGTGGTTTCTTCATTATGTCTTGTAATACAGCCCTGACGTGATGTGTTTTTATCATGACGTTGTGTTATAACTTCATTATGTGGTGTGGTTTTATTGTGATGCGTTTAGGCTGTTACGTTATTCTTTGTGCTCTTGTCATGATGTGGTGTGGTTACGCTGTTATGTGGTCTGTATGTCTTCTTAGCCTCACTTGCGATACCAAGCTCTACTACCCAGTCCTGCTCACTATCACGAACTGGTTAGACCGGTTTTTAGATGGATCCCAGTTCCTTCTCTTCCCCAGCGGTTGAAGACAACAAAATGGCGGAAACAGACAATTCTATTTGAGGCTAAATACAGGAATCGATACGACTTGTCATTGGACAAGTTGGCAATCAAGTCTTTTTTTTCTCTTTTAGCACGCCTCGTTTGGAATACCACTAGGACATCTGTAATCAATCGCATGCTTCCAGTAGAGATCGATCCTCGTACATAATCAGAAATACAGTCAGTATAAAATGTGGACTAAGCATTACGGACTGGGTATAAAACATGGATATAAAAATTATAAAAACTGCGTTTACCGTGGAGTCACTACACCACATTACGTACTCAGTATAAAACATGAAGAAAGGTTCTGCAATGATTGAATTTTCGCTCGAACGTCTTCATAATAAAAATAGAAGCTACCTGTAATATTATTATAGAGGTCTCATTTCCCGAAAATTCCCGCTCATACAGGTTTAACCATACTCGATTGCCCAAAAAGAAATAGAAGACACTGAAAGTCACAAAATTGACGAGCTGTATGAATTTTCGAATGATTTAAGCCACTATTAAATGTTTTGAAAGATCAACAGTTCAGAGAATTCAGGAGAATTCGAACGATGTGTCCTGCCCCGGTGTCCCGCTGTTTATTTATACGACTAGCAGTAATCAAAGATTATTAGAGTGCGTTCGACGCCGTATAAACTTTTATACAGATACCTTATTATAAATGATTTCCCTAGCTGACTTTCAACCTCTAAAAACCAACCTTTTTCATCAACAACCGGAGTTTTAAAGAAAGATATTTCAGTGACAAATTCCATGCCATTCTGATTGAACTAGCCTCCCACACCGACATTCTTAGGCTTGTCGCGCATTCCTCCCCACGAACGTCTGCTCAACGGACCGGTCACATCCATTCGTTGGCGGTTAGCCAATCATAGCTTCTCTGCCTTTCCGTGGAAAGCTGGACTTTGACCGACTTTGACCCAACGTTTCAACACGAGAAATTTGTGCTGCAAAATGTTCAACATTCTCACTTACGTACGAGTTGCACCAGCAACTGCAGACGTACATATTATTTTAGAAGTACTGGAAACTGATAAGACCAACATTGAGGTCGAGGACCGGTACGGTTTTAATTGCCTGAACTAAGTCAAACAATGAGATATACAACACGCAAAACATTCAACTGATTCGCACGTAAACAGCTACATTTCAATTATATTGTGTCAGAAGGGACAAAAGGAGCAATAAACCTATTCATCCAACTTGAGAAACAGAAGCTTATCCAAATTGATGGAAGAAACATAAGAACCTCTCTACAGAAACGTGTAGCTTTCTCGAAGTAAAGCTACGGCGTCTCCGAAGAAAAAAACCGGAGGTGAGTAAATATGATATGCATGATAAGAAGCAACACATTACGCTCTACTTAAATACAAATACCTTGTTCTAATGAAACAACCGGGCCCAGCGCCACAATATTAAATGCAAGTAAGCAACATTTCATGGAAAAATTCTTATTTTCCATGTTTTGCCCCTCGAAATCCTCGAAAGCAAATATCGTGCAATGTAAATGAGCCTAAACAATGCTTAAGCACATGGCAAACAGCCTGGCAAACAACAGAACAGCAGATTGGTTCTTTTGAAACAAAGGCTAACCGCCAGTGAACGGAAGTGGCCTGTCCTTTGAGCAGACGTTTGTGGGGAGGAACGCATGACAAGCCTAAGAACATCTGCGTAGGAGGCTATGATTGAATAGGTCTCGGTACAAACTAAGTTGCGTGACGGCGCCAGGTTCCGACTCATAAGTTTAATACAACTAAAATATTTACATCAGCCTTCAGATTCCGTGCTAAATATTCTCACATTATTAACTTTATGTTATGCCTTTTATACCTGAGTCCGTGTTTTATACCCAGTCCGTAGTCCGTAGTCCACAGTCCATGTTTTATACTGACTGTATTTCTAATTATGTACGAGGATCAATCTCTGTTGGAAGGCAGGCGATTGATAACCTGGTCACAGAGGTTTTTCTTGATTTTTCACCGCATGAGAGAGCTGCGAGAGAGCCGCGAAGTGGCAAACACGAGTCGCGAAGCAGTGAGAACGAAAAACCTCTGGTTACCTTGGACTTGAATCTCACTTTCATGCAGACGCCAGGGTCAGGATCTGACCCTCGAGCTTGGATTGGTTGATATTTTTAAAAAACACGGAAATAAATACGATTGGTCTGTTTGATTGGCAATACCAAGGGGACGGTGGGGATATTTGTTACTGCACTTCTTGTGCGATCTCTACCAGGGAAATAATTTGTTTACAAAGTACTGCAGTTCTCAGTTTATATAAACGTTCAAGATTCGTCTATGTTCTACATTGATTTTGTTTCCGACAGTGCCTTTGAAGGAATTTGACTCTGTGCTCGAGGAGCGTTTTCCAGGGACTGAAAGTGTCAATGAATATCAAAGCCTTGCTCGCAGTACAGTCATAAATCGCCAATATGTGTTTGCCGTTCTGCCAACAGGACATAGAAAGTCAATTGATTATAATTCGTAAAGGGGGTAAGTTTCTAAAGAAACTGTGGTGCTGCGTCGGTGGGAGTATTACAAGATAATTTGGTTTTATCAACTGAGTTGATAATGTGAATTAGCCACCGTAAAGAGATTCAGAAGCTGACGTTTCGAGTGCTAGCCCTTCGTCGCTCCGACGAAGGGCTAGCGCTAATGTCTCACTGATGTCGGCAAATACCTGAGCCTGACAGGCTATTCATACCCTCACCATGTCATATTGGTTGTGTACTCTGAAGTTTCTGGTGGTTGACTCTCATATTCGTGAACTGCAAAACCATTTCATTTCCATTTTAACGAAGGCGTCGACGAGCACCATCTGCTCAAAGAAGCTTATGCCTTTCTATTCGGAAGTCTCGAGGCCTTCTTACAAAATGAAAATACTGAAAATGAGATACTTGCTTCGTAATATGTTTAACAGCAGAACCTTCGCGATTGTTGCGGATGAAAACATTCTCGCAAACACGCACATTGAACCCGGCCAAGTAGGTCAAAAAATACCACTCTTCACCACCCGAGTGGAAACATTAGTGCCTGATAAGCACGTGATTGCTAAGCCTCCATTGGTCGCTTTTTGAATTATCAAATTGACGCGTTTGACAGCTGGCGTCTGCATGAAAGTGAGATTCAAGTCCAAGGTAACC
>CM042757.1:233057-238057 GCA_022496165.2 Catalaphyllia jardinei
GAAAAAAGACTTGTTTGCCCACTTGTCCAATATTTAGCCTCAAATAGAATTGTCTGTTTCCACCATTTTGTTGTCTTCAACCGCCGGGGAAGAGAAGGAACTGGGACCCATCTAAAAACCGGTCTAACCAGTTCGAGATAGTGAGCAAGACTGGGTACTAGAGCTTGGTATCGCAAGTGAGGCTAAGAAGACATAAAGACGAAACCAGATCACGTAATGTTATTTATCACCGGTGCCAAATAGATAGTATCAGCCGAGAGAACAACTCAAAGCGACCCATTCGCTATGGCATTATATGTTCTCAGCATCCAGCCATTGATAACTAGTCTACAGGCCATGTCACATGCAAAGCAATGCTGGTTTGCAGATCATGCCAGTGGAGCTGGTACTATCTCAGAAATCAAGCAATGGTGGGATGGTCTTAATACACTCGGACCAGACATCGGTTACTTTCCAAATGCTAAAAAGTGCTGGATCATCACAAAGCCAGAAAAGGAGGCACTTGTCAGAGAGGTTTTTGAAGATGCAGTCATCAATGTGACAGTAGAGGGGCAGAAGCATCTTGGAGCTGTGATAGGCTCAAGAGATTATTTGCAGGACTATGTCAATGAGAAAGTAACCTGCTGGGTTAATGAAGTTGCTCAGTTCGGTTTAAAACATTGTTGTATGTACTTCCTAAGAACTCTCCCTGATATCCAAGATCTATTAGAGCCACTCGAAGAAGCTATTTCCCAAGTCCTTATACCAGCAATCATAGAGCAGAAGTGTAGCCAACTAGATAGAGATGTTCTAGCACTACCTGTGCGCTTAGGCAGCCTTGGCTCGAGCAACCCATGTCACAAAGCGGCACACGAACATGCCTCATCTATTCAGGTGACATCCCCTCTTGTCGAACATATTGTGGCTCAAACGCATCAACTACCCGACAAGTCCCTCATCAAGTCCAGGCATCAGGCTGTGAAATGTGGAAAAGCTGAAAAACTTTCAGAGATCGCAGAGAACCTAAAATAAATTGCTCCACGGAAGACCAATTGAGCTCTAGAACTAGCACAAGAAAAGGGCTCCTCTGTATGGCTTACAGTTCTTCCCCTTCAAGAACAGGGTTTTAACCTCACTAAGAGAGAGTTTTGCGATGCTGTTAAGTTACGTTATGATTGGCCGTTCGATGACATTCCATCAGTATGTGTGTGTGGGGAAAACTTCACAGTGGACCACGCAATGATTTGCAAACGTCATAACGAGTTGAGAGATCTCAAGGCCAATCTTTTGAGTATGGTGTGCAGTGATGTCGAGGTCGAGCCAGTTCTCCAAGACATTACTGAAGAACAGCTCAGTAGAGGGTCCAAATGAGCACAAGACGCACGACTGGACATTCGGGCGCGTGGCTTCTGGGATCCCCAGAGCTCGGCATTCTTTGATGTGAGGGTTTGCCACCCTAATGCTGAGTCTTGCAGGGACCAGGAGCCACAGCAGATCTATCGCATCCATGAAAACGACAAAAAGCAGTTGTACTCGAGGAGAGTGCTGGATGTTGAGCATGGGTCGTTCACACCGCTTGTATTTACAACTACTGGAGGGATGGGGAAAGAATGCATAAGATACCATAGTCAACTGGCTTAGCTGATAGCTGCCAAGAAAGGAAAACATAACTGGCACACAATTTCCTGGATTCATGCAAGGACATCCTTTGCCCTCCTTAGGTCGGCCCTGGTTTGCCTTCGAGGATCGCAGGTGAAGCGCCGTACTGCGTTTGACTACAACAACTGTGATATTGAAATCGCAGCTGCCGAAGGAGCCATTGACATTGTTTAGTGTTGCGTAGCCAAATCATATAAAGAGTTTTAAGTTTTGCCATTCGCCTTTCAGATTTATCAGATAATCTAGATTTTGAATTTATCGAGATTTTTAATGTTTTTAGCCAAAAAAGGGCAAAAACATTGTAATAGGAATTATTATTGCAAATTATAATAGGATGTAGGCATTTTATTCATCTTTTAGCCTTTTTTTAATCTTGTAATTATTGTGAAGTTTTAATAAAGTATTTGTATTAGTTTTATTATTATTATTATATTATTATTATTATTATTATATTATTATTATTATCGACTGTATCTATAATATAGAATAAATAACAACAAAACTTTATTAAGAAATTCAAAGAATCTTAAATTTACAATAATAATAATAATCATACAATTACGAATTTAAACTCTTCTGACTTGAAATAATTTTGTACCTATGTGTCTTTATAAGAAGTCAAAACAGCTGCAAACAAGATGATAACACAGTATAAAAAGAATATTAAAATTTAAAAATCTAGAAAGTTATAAAGTAAAAATGATTTGAACTGGACGTTAACAACAGACTTGGTAATTTTTTGTGGGATTCCTATTATTTCAAAAAGCACTAGCTACATTCATTTTACAGTCTAAAGATTGCTCTATCTTGCTACGAAACGGCGTTCGCGAACCTCTAACGCATGCGTGTACCGATCTTAAGAGTTCAAACGAAATCTGTGTCCTGAGCCAAGTGATTACAATATGATAAGGCTCGGTATCTTTCTGAGCTATCCTGTCTGCGAGATGCTTTAAGAACCACTGACACTCGTTTCCCATTCCGCCGTTGGTTCCAAACACTAAAGGTGTAAACGAAACCATTTCTACATCTAACACCCGCTGCTGGTACTTGCGCTTCTTCTCTTCTTGCTCCTTGAACACTTCCGATGTTGGCTTGCTCTGGTAACACTTGGAGTTGACATGCGTAACTCTGACATCAAAAAATGCCGTAACTCCTCTTGCCCAGAACCCTCCCGCTTTGATGTCCAACCTTGCCTCAGAACTTGTAACAGCGCTCCTCAAACGAAATCGCTCGTTGTCCAGGGGTTGAAGGCGTGGTTTGATTTCAACATTATTGCAGATCTTGTCAATGAATGTCGTTAACAAGTTCCGTACACCATCGTGCCTCTGTGCTTCAAACCCCCCCTTTTTACAAGAGAGGGCATGACCAACGGTGAATTTATCCCCACACACGCAATGACTTGGTAAACCAACTAAGGGCAAGTCATAACGCAAGCGTAGCGAGTCTCTGAATTCTTGCTTGTTCAGGGCTAAACCCTGGTCTGAGAGGGGCATCGCATTCAGCCAAGAACTTGGCTGAATGTGTAGTTTATAGTTTTACAGTTTACAGTTCTATGAAGTGTAGTTGATAGTTTTGTCCCGCCTAAGTTGTTGTTTTTTAATATTTATTACATTTTTACTGTTTGTTTACTATGCTGATCCAACATCCTTTTATATGTATATATATATATTTTTTTATCCCAATTAGCAATATTTGAATTTATAATAATGATAATGATTACTTGAATGTTCTTTTAGCCTTTTTAATTTAAAAAATTATTATTATTATTATTATTATTATTATTAATATAAAAGTGTAAAAAATTGCATTTTTTCTCTTACTGTATAACTTGTTTTGTTCTATCAGCCATAGAAGTCTTGCCCCAATGGTTGATATCTGCAATGAAGTGCCTTATACACTGTAAGTTTGTCCTTTTGAAATGAACATTGTATTAAAATTTGGGAGTTAATGTTGCAGTAAGAGTTCCTATAGAGTTAGGTTAAAGTGGTTGTAATAGATGAATGCAAAAACCACACAATATATGGGCCAGTTGTAAAAGGGGAATCCTTGCTTATAATATCCATTAAGCGCATTGACCCTAACCCATTGACTCCTGGAGCTTTGCACCTAAAACGCATGTTTTGGGCATTTTGGAGATTTTTGGCCTCACAATTTTGCTCTGAGTTTTTCTGTCAAATTTCTGAGCATTTTCATGCATATTTCAGGCTCCACTGAGCCATCACTCCTGCAGAAGTTGAGTACAGATAATGCCAATTTTGGTCAAAGGTGAATTCGTCAAAAGTGAAACAAAGACTGGCAAAGGAGTCAATGGGTTAAAGATCACATATTAAGCTTCATATCTCTATCTGATCGTAAATTATCTATAGGGCCAAATAGTGACTACTCCAATCGAAGCTTTCCGAAGTATGCAGGTTTTGAGCGAGATGTGTTCAAAGCTATAGTTGAGTTCTTTGATGCCAAAGATAAAGGTCCACTTGTCCCAAGACATTTACTAAGGATTTTCCAGAAGACAGTAGGTAAAAAAACTTTATTGACATGTAAATGGTAATTTTACTTGTAAAAATTAATAGAGTTAACAACTTGTAGGGTTTCACGGAGATCACATTTCTGTATCAATCCTTAAGTCACGCTATACTGCAACTCGTGTTTTACTAGGTTTAACACTCAACGCTCGTGGTCAAGTTACGAAAAACATTTATATAAGCAGGCATTGCACTTTGATGTGCGTGAGATAAACATTACTTTCTCCTTAAACTACAATATTAATTGTCCTCTTTGCCTTACATGCTCAATTCCGGTTTGTGTGTCGGGATGCAGGCAGCTTAAACAAGACTATGTTATTATGGGTAATGGATACAAGATAAACAATATCCAGTTATCAGTTAAAATTGCAGCTTGCCTCTTCTCATACCAAACAGCGCCTTGCATTGACATGTTCCTCACTAGTGCAAGTAGCTACATTGCAGTTTGCGATTTGTCTGTAATTTTCCCCGCCTCCCCCGCCCATTGTCAATAAACAGCTGGACTATGGGGTTGGGTGCACACCTGTCACTTAACTTCGCACGTAGCAGGCCGGGTGGGACCCTGACCCCACCTCAGGCTTATATCTATGGGTGTGGCATGTGCCACACTTGTTGGCTCATCCCTTATTTCCAGGTGTGGCATGCGCCACACTTGTTGGCTCATCCATCACTTGCGGGGTGTGTTGCTACCACCCCTATTTCCATGTACCTATTTACAGGGTGTTACTGCCACCCTTAGATTTGCTAGGGAGCACCCAACAACCTTAGTCCCATTTACTGCCAAACAGTTTTCAACTTTGAAAGTGAAGAGTGATCATCGCAGTAAATTTTCCAATCTAA
>CM042757.1:262014-294514 GCA_022496165.2 Catalaphyllia jardinei
GTTTCAAGCGCTAGCCCTTCGTTGGAGCGAATCCTGTTACTCTTCATCAGTTCACAAGGAATGTTACTTGACATTTTGTTTGTTCCTTCCTAGGCAATTACTTGTTTTGTGATTCTTGGCTACATACATAATGCTTTTTCAAGAACTCCTATAAACTGTTTGGACCACGTAAAGGACAGGTGGCCAAGAGATGGAGTACTCAGAGTTGTCATATCAAGAAGTCCTGCAGCTGTTAGCAGATTATCTGAAAATGATACAACGAGAACTAACTTCACTAATTCCAACATTACTGAAAGTATCCATGTAAATATTAGTCACTTAGGAGTCGATGATAATTCATCTGTTGGGAATATGTATGGTGATTCATCTGATAGTGCACCACAAAAGAATCATCGCCCTGTAAGAGATACAGTTGTACCAAGTGCTTTTGAACTGTTAGCACCAATCAAAGTTGAAGGTAGGCTTCAAAAAATTTTTATTTCATTCACTGGCTACCTCGCTTAAGTGGAAGGTGGGTGCCTGGGATATCCAGGGGCTTCCACTGTGGCCAGCCAGTCCATAAATAGAATACCACTCCCATGACTGGCAAATCCCTGTAACCCAGCCATGAGCCCCCATTCCAGGCACTCATCAACACTGAATGAGAATCAGTGGAAGGAAAGAAAGAGAAAGGGTGAGCTGGGGGAATGCGGAGAACCATTGCTAGAAATCTGTTTAAGTTGCCTGCTCCAAAAAACCAACTGCTTGAGGAGACACTAAAGAGAAAAAGAAAACCAGCAGCGCAAGCTGCTCAAAGACAAAACCATTACTTGGAACACAAATGCAAACATGCTGAAACCAAGCTGGAACAAGCCATGTGAGCATGCACTTAAACATGTGACTACTGACCAAGAAAAATGCCCACTAAACTCATGGCAGTTAACTTTGTTAAATATCATTTAACTAAATGTAAGCCTAAAATAATGTATTGGTTAAAATGGGTATGTTAGGCATTGTGCTCAGTAATTCCGAAAATTGAACCTTCAGTGATATTTTTGACAGAAAGAAATGTGCATACAAACTCCTAGGAACTGATTCACCATAAGTTTTCTGTGAATGTGTTAGGAGGAACATAATTAGATTACACATTTTTTAAATTTCTATAGGTGAGAAGAAAGAAGAATATGCTGTAGAATATGCTTTGGAGTATGGATTTCTGAGGCTGTCTTCAGAATCCAGGAAGAAGCTTGGTATTCCTGTCTTGCTTGTTGAACTAGGTAAGTAATAAACAGCACAATCTTTGAAAAAGGAAAGATGTTAATGGGTCTCTACATTTTGGACACTAAGTATAAATGGGAACAGAAACCCATAGGGGGTTCAATTGAGTATTACATGTTCAGTGCTTTTGGCAGTTCAGGTTTTCTAATCATCAAAGAGCTGACATGTACAAGTGTTCACAGTAATTTCAGTTTTAGAACTGGCAAGTTTCAACCACTAGAGAGTAAATTCTTACAGAAACTGACAGAATTATCCAGTGCATCTTAATGGATTTCTCCAAAGTACTGAGTAATAATCATAAACATCAACATACTCTAGAAAAAGTATTGCTAGAAAACAGTGTCACAAATATTTCAGTACTTGGGCCATGTGATATGAAACATGAGATTATTTTTAATCATTTCTCAACCACTGGTAATTGGAGAAACTCTTCCAATCCACCTTATTGACTTGCAGTTCTAAAAGTAAAACCCTTAAGCCTAGCTCTTAGGTCCTGGAGGTTGAAGTGTTTAAGAGTTTGCTAGTCCTCCTGGATGGGCTGCTTGTCCATCGCAGGTTACTCATGTCACTCCACAGCATTCTGTCAGGTTCTGTAAAGTGTCCTGTCTAGCACATTACTCAGTGTCTATTAGCCAGACCTCTCAAACCATTAGACCACTGTACCTCAGATTCAACACAGTGATGAATTGTTAATTTGTTCAGACCCAGCTGTGGAAGAATGTTTTGGGGACAGTTTGAGTCGCTTCTTGTTGGATGAATTCCTTGGTTATGATGATGTATTAATGTCAAGTGTCAAGAGACTGGCAGAGTATGAGGACAACAAAGGTAATTAACTTTTGGTGACACTTATTTTAGACATGCATAACTATTACTTAGCAATTTTTGAATTAAGCTGAGTAGGATATCAAGAATTCTGCAGATCTATGAAAGCAGAATTCAATAATTGCTTTATTATTCATTCAAAATGTTCCCAATTCTTAAAGGAGTTGTGCCATTTTGCTCTTTGTTTTTCTGCTCATATGTTAGCTCAATTTTATGGCCTAGTTTAATGTTTTTCAAGCTGAAAATCCCTATAATATTAAAATTAAGTGGGTGGGGTTTGGAAATGAGTGAGTTGTCATGGGAACAGAACTGTTTCTTGTAGAACTATTAGCCTACCAAGTTTGAATGGTCTGTGCTTCAAATTGGCCAAGATAGCTCTATTTATATAGTCACTTGATATAATATTAGGTTGAGTGTTTGACGTCATGATTCATCTCATTTACATATTTTACATGTTTTTCAAACTTAAATATCTCCAGGACTAATGCAGATGTTTGCAAACGGTAAACAACGTTTTTATCCCTTCATGGAATTCTTACTATGAGATGAATCTAAAAAATCAAGGGGTAAAAAGTTGATCATAGTACCACTTTAAACAGACCTGATGAACATGTGAGCACAGTGTCAAGTGCAATTTACAAAACATGTTTCCAAAGTTGGGCTACTCTTGTTACTTTTCCTATCTGAACTGCAAACCACAACAATAACAGAAAATAACTTATGAGTTGTCTCCCCTTGCATGATAAATTAATTTTTACTAATCTTTCACTGTTGATATAAGAGAAGTATTCTAGAATGTTAGACTTCATTGTCAAGGAGCAGTGCTATTCACAAAGCTATACAACCATTACGGTTCTAGAGTCAAGCATGACTCTAAGTGGTATTCATTCATTTTCTTCATGTCAATTGCGCAGGTTATCTACGTAATGTTGTGACTGGAGACCATTTCCGGTTTGTCAGCATGTGGATGGCGCGCACATCATACTTGGTCGCTCTTGTCCTCATGTTCATATTTGTGAGTAGATTAACTTCATGTAACTTGGAGTCTGTTTGACTTATTCTGACTTGAATTCAGGGGCTTAAAGAATATATCTGCCAACCATTTTAGCTAAAAAATGAGTAAATTTTGTCTTTCACTAAATTCAATTTTAATTTACACTCTCACAAAGATTAATTTTACAGAGGTGTTAGAAAAAATAGTATACATGTAAATATATATTAATTACATATAGAAGATGCAAAAATTACATGTCAACCTTTTATCTTTGGCATCTCAGCGTTAATAGGATAAATGCCTTAGAACAATGCAAGACATTTTTTTAGGTTAAATCAGTTATCATATATTAATTAATGTTGTTAGGTACCCGTAATTATATAATTGATTAATTGAAGGCTTCGGTGGAAAACTTTGTCAAAAACGCTCCAAATTTTGCATGCAGTTTTGTTTACGTGTGTCAAACAATGTTCTGCATTTTTTTCCCCTGAAGTTTGCATCGTTTTTGAGATATGACATATGCAAAAAACCCTGTATTTGCTGTCGCGTCAGCATGTGACCGCAAAGACGGTAATTTCACTTCAAATCCAGTAAATTATTGGTCTTCGCAACGTGTAACCTTAAAAAAGGTTGATTTCAGGTTAAAACCGTTACAATTTTGATTTTATGTTAACATGTGACCGCAAAGACTTTAATTTCACGCAATGCACAAGCTAGACAATGTTGATATCAGGTCATTTACAGACAGTTCAAATTTTGATTTCACATTATCACCTTACCACAAGGACTTAAAGCCTTAAGGGTTAAGAGTTCCCAGTTTTATTAGAGTTAGGATTAGGGATTACCACCCGAAACTAGGGTTAGCGTTGAAGGTTAGGGTGAGGAACAAGCAGGTTAGGGTTACAGTTAAAATTCAGGGTTAGGGTTATTGCTTAGGGTAAGGACACGTTAGGGTTAGCACAGTGTTGAGGCACGGAAAACAATCAATGTGTAACATTAAGAAGATGTTGATTTCAGGTTTTTAAAACCGTTTAAACTCATTTCACGTTATCACGCGACCGCAAAGACGTCAATTTCACTCAAATTACAGCCAAACCTGTTAACTTTACGTGATTTCACGTTAAAGCATGACAGCAAGGGTGTCGATTTCACTTCAAAACGAGAAAACTGTTCATTTCATGCAGCGCGTAAACTCAAAAACAGCAATTTTAGGCCTAAATAGGTAAAAATGTCTATTTCATGTGAAAGCATGACAGCAAGGGTGTTGATTTCACTTCAAAACGAGAAAACTGTTCATTTCATGCAGCGCGTAAACTCAAAAACAGCAATTTTAGGCCTAAATAGGTAAAAATGTCTATTTCATGTGAAAGCCTGACAGCAAGGATCTTGATTTCACTTCAAAACAAGCAAACTGTCCATTCCACGCAGTGGGTAAGCTCAAAAACTGAGATTTCAGGCCTAAATAGGTTAAAATGTTGATTTCATGTGAAAGCCTGACAGCAAGGATCTTAATTTCACTTAAAAACGAGCAAACTGTCCATTACACACAGCGCGTAAGTTCAAAAACGGAGATTTCAGGCCCAAATAGGTTAAAATGTTGATTTCACGTGAAAGCCTGACAGCAAGGATCTTGATTTCACTTCAAAATGAGCAAACTGTCCATTACACGCAGCGCGTAAGCTCAAAAGCGGCGATTTTAGGCCCAAATAGGTTAAAACGTTGATTTCACGTGAAAGCCTGACAGCAAGGATCTTGATTTCACTTAAAAATGAGCAAACTGTCCATTACATGCAGCGTGTAAGCTCAAAAACGGGGATTTCAGGCCTAAATAGGTTAAAATGTTGATTTCACGTGAAACCCTGACAGCAAGGATCTTGATTTCACTTAAAAACAAGCAAACAGTCCATTCCATGCAGTGCGTAAGCTCAAAAACGGAGATTTCAGGCTGAAATAGGTAAAAATGTTGATTTCACGTGAAAGCCTGACAGCAAGCACATTGATTTCACTTAGAAACAAGCAAACTGTCCATTCCACGCAGCGCGTAAGCTCAAAAACGGAGATTTAGGTCTAAATAGGTTAAAACGTTGATTTCATGTTAACCCTTGACGGCAAGCATGTTGATTTGACTTAGAAAACAACAAAATGTTAACTGCCTGCAACGTATAAGCTCAAAAATGAGGGGCTGACAGACTAACAGATTAACCCTTCCGTGCAACATACAGGTCTCCATACATCTGCATGGCCGCTGATCCCAAAAGTTTAAAACACTACAAATCATGCCGATTTAAATAAAATCAATGCAACCTGGATCAAAGATCTAGGTTTCAATCGATTGCTTCCTCTTGGCGAATATTACGTTGGAATAAAAAAGGAAAAAAACAAGCTCTGTAATTAGTTAAAGTGTGAGTTAATAAGTATTGTCTTGTCTTGCCTTACTGATCTTGTCTTGTCTTGCCCTGCCGAACGTGATCGCAATGCATGCCGGGAAGGTTCTGTGCACCTCGTGCGCGGGTAAACATGGCAGATGATACAAGAAAATGTTTATAAGTCTAAAAGCAGTTCTCACTTTCCAAACTTTGATGCTACCAACACTTGGCAAATGGGCCACAACTCATGACA
Source organism: Catalaphyllia jardinei (assembly GCA_022496165.2). Taxonomy (NCBI): domain Eukaryota; kingdom Metazoa; phylum Cnidaria; class Anthozoa; order Scleractinia; family Caryophylliidae; genus Catalaphyllia; species Catalaphyllia jardinei. The sequence continues at coordinate 267,707 of CM042757.1, forward strand.
GGGTTTTATTCTTGGGCAAGAACTGCTCTTGGACTTTGCTGCCTGGATCGACCTAACTTTAAACGCTGATAACTTGCCGCTTATATCAGTTGCGTTGGAAGTTAGAGAACACATTTTGCTTCTTTGAAACGTGTTGGTGAGGTACGGGTTTATCAAGGCTTTATGATGCCTCTCAACCACCAGGCAGGCTACAAGGTACTTAAAAACAATGCTTAAGATATTAGTCGAAAGAGCTGTAATGCATCACTTCTCTCTGCTTTGATGCTCGGTCGAAACTCACGTGTTGTGTGCTTTCGTCACAATAGCCTGTATAAAAAAATGTACCCTGATTCCAGCTCTATGCGCAATTTCTTTAAATAGATATCTTGATTTTCCAAAGAACTAAAGGAACAGAACTGAAAAAAAATTGAGCGACCTTGTATCGAACCGGTGTCTCGGCAAAACAAATTCGAATCTGGCACGTTCAGCGCCTTACCTGCTTGCGCTAACCAAACAGTAGTAAGAGAATGAAGCTATTATAGTGACTTCATCGCTTAGCAAAACAAAAGGTTTCTTTTGTTTTTCATTTAACGAAAGGTCCCCAGAGATCGCCCTTGGAAAAATGTGTTTTTTCGCATACGTATTATTTCAAAAAGCAAGCAAACTTCAGGGAAAAACATGTAGAGTATTATTTGACACATGTAAACAAGACTGCGTGTGAAATTTGGAGCGTTTTTGGCAAAGTTCACTTTTGAGTAAAAACCCTAACGCCCTTTTTCCACCAAAGCCTTCAATTGTTTTTATGTTTGTTTGGGCTTCTGAGCTTGACTTTTGGGCACCCTAGCCTACAAAGTTGGCTCCCTATAATATTTCTTAGAGCAAAGCCTTGACATTGTTTTGCCTTGTTTTCAGACAATTTCGATTTCAATGCTGTTGAGGTATTGTCATCATCAAATCTTTGTCTTCATAGGTAAGTGTCAGGTTGTGGTAGGAATTATAGAAAGTATCCAATAAACAATACTCTTCTATGTAAACATAGTTAGTTCATCTCATAGGAACTCTATTAACCCTTTACCCCCTAAGAGTGCCATATATCTTCTATTACTGCACCGAAATCCAAAGAGTGCCATATGGCACTGTTGTAGTTGCCAAGTTCTAACTATTAATCAAAAAAATTGTTATTGTGGTCCTTTTGTTGCCAAAGCCCCTCAACCAATCAGAGAAAGGGTTAAGAAGACTGTTTTTGCTTGTCACATGACAACTGTTCCATACAAAATATGCAAGCAAATTTAGTGTGAAAATTTTCTTGCGTGGTCCGTAATGGCAGCATTTCTGCCTTCAGATGGATGTGAGTGTGGGAGTGAAATTGCAGAAAGCGGCTATGAAAGTGACATTTCTGTTTCTAGTGTCAACACAGAAGATCTCTCAGACTTAGACTTCTCAGAAGATGACGTAGAAGACGGTGAAATTCCATGGAGTCGTGATCAAGCTTCCATAAATGTAACACCTTTTACTGCAAGAGCTGGAGCTGTTAGTGGAGTTGCTGAAGACTAATGCCCAGAGACAGATTTGATAAACTGACACAGTACCTTCATCTTAACAACAATGAAAATGTGATACTGCTAGGTCAACCAAATCACGACAAACTGTTTAAAGTTTAACCTTTACTCAAAGCTGTTGTGAAAGCCTGTCAAGAAGAATATCGGCCTTGTCAGAATCTTTCTGTTGATGAAGCAATGGTTGCCTTCAAACCGCAATTGAGCATGAAACAATATGTTCCATTGAAACCACCATAGAGGGGCATTTAAGTCTGGGAATGCGCCGATTCATCAAATGGCCATGTTTGTAATTTGCAAGTTTATACAGGAAGACAAGATGACGGCATTACCGAGCAAGTGTTGCTTAAAGCGTAAGCAAAGTGGTGTCAAATGGCTTATGCGGCTTGTGCAAAATGCATTTTCCTGGAGTGCTTTCCAAATCACACCAAGGCTGATTTGTAACAGTGGCGCGAAACTTGAATTTCACAAGCAATGTATTTTGCACTCAAACATCGTCAATCTGTTTGTCACCGGCGACCTTTCGCACGATAAATAGATACAACTTTGATCCAAACAATACACGATCACACTGCTAGAAGAATTACAACTTCCTTTTTATATCCTCAACAGGTTACAGAAAGAAGCTTAAAACTAGGAAGCAATACATGACAAAGAAATCGATGAAAAACAAACCGTATGTGAGTCAGCTTGTTCTGACAAAATAACAAAAATCATAGGAAGGCACAACTAAAACAGAACAAAATCGGGCTACGAATTACCTTTGTCAAGTGACAAGGGTAATGGACTGGTCTAAATCTAAAGGAATCTAAGGAAAATGCTCCATTGTAGAACAGACTAGCAAGACAACTCTGACTGCTCTAAATCTGACGTTCACATCACATTTTCTGCCAACGCATGTTTTTCGGGATCACACGCTAAGAAACTCTGGAAATTACCCAAGTATCACTTGTGGCTTGGCGTTAGCTACATTGTTCATGCAGAACCAGCTGGCATTATTCAGGCCACTTCAGGTCTTATTCAGGTCACTCAGGGATACATGTCCCTACTTTCTCCCTTTGGGGGTAAAGGGTTAAGTGGTGGCTGTTTGGACAGACAATGGGACTTACGGTACCGTTTTAATTTCATTCTACTTCTTACATTTTCAGTGAACTTGCTTCAGATGCTGGATCTGAATGTGACAATTGCATTTCCTGCAGCTCCCCTTTTCACAGTTATCCTCTCCCTTGTAGGTAAGCAATGCACTGTACATGAAATAAGTTTGTGGTAAAACATGTACCAGTCATACATTTGTTATAAATAATATTTTATGACCCCAGTTGGATTTAAAACCAATGAACCTTATCAGCAATACAGCAACCATTTTGAATTAGCTCTTGTGGGAAGCTTATGGGGCGAATACATACTAGTTTACCCTCTGAAAAGCCCATAATAGCTATTTTAAACAATTAACAACTGCCTTGCAAAGTGGAGGTTGGGTGCCTGAGATATCCAGGAGCTTCCACTATTGGCAGCCAGCTCCTAGATGGAGACCACTCCCATGGCTGGCAAATCCATTCAACCCAGCCATGAGCCCCCACGCAGAAGGAGAAAAAAAACAGGCACCCGTCACACTGACAAAACAGTGGAAAGAAAGGGAAGGACACGGGAGGGGAGACAGCCTCCAAGGAGTCCCCATGCTCAGGAGAAACTCTAACGCTCAGAAATGCGCTGACTAAAACGCCAACAAACCGCTACAAGCCCTAAGGAGCAAGGCCACGAGGAATCCTGGTGCATGCGCATATCCAACAAACCACTGACCACGCGGGTAAAACTTGTGCTCCTGGTTGTTAACTCCATTAAATTGCATTTAACTGCATTAAATAGATATTATTATTATTATACACAGCCCTTTTAACCCATTGACTACTGCATCAAACTGTCCGCGACCCACCCCAGATTTCCTGGCGTTTTTTTTTAATATTTCAGAGCAAGCGAAAACAGAAAAATAAACCATATGCACAGTAACCACCAACACAAGATCAGGTTTCAAGACTTTGTTTATTTAAAGTTCAATAAATGAACGGCCAAAATATTAAAAAATATCAACAAAAAGATCTCAACTTGATCTGTATAACTTGTAAGAAAACAATAAATTATATTTTTTTTCTTTGCTGAGTGACAAACGGTGAGAAAATTGCATATGCAAAAACAAGTTAATTTTTTACTTCAGAGGACAAAACATAACCGAATACAACAGAATTTCCATTCTTTTACTACCACAGATAACATTTAAGAAAACACCAGAAAGTAAAGGTGAAAAACACACGTAAAACCAATTCAAAAGGAAGAAATTAAAATTTTTTTCGTCTGATGAAATGCAGCACAGCAAGAGAAAGATAAAAATTGTACATAAAAAGGGCAACAAAAACACGGCAATTAATTTGAGATAAATCGCTTTTCAACTGTGTAAATTTAGTGCCAACTTAGTTCTATCCTTAGGAGTTCTGTAGAAGCTGAACAAGACTCAAAAAAATATATTTGAGGGAAGCCAATAAACTAAACAAACATACCTCAAGGTCACCATAAATTAAATATGGAGAAATCCAGCGTGTAAAACTACTGTTCACTTTTAAAAAGTCCGAAATAAAAGCAAGCAAATGAAAGAAACGTGATAGGAAGTCCAATAACAATAAATATTTATTCAAGATGAGGCAAAAAAAACTTATCTAAAAGCACAAAAGTATTCAAAATTTCACAGATGTGCTTTGCTGCACGCTCCCGTGTTCGAATTAATTATTCTCTCAAAAGCGAAACCATGAGTTTTTCCCTACAACATTTGCATTATTTTATTGGCCATGGCTTTGCCTATCATGCTAAGAGCTGAACTCAACTTCAAACTAATACTGTACATTACTATTTTGAAAGTAATTTGTCCCATAGTAGCAATTGAGTGATAACGGTCATTAATGCAAGTGCGGCCGTAACACTACTTGAACAGAGACCTGAAAAACATATTCAGGCTCTGAGCAGAATTTGAACCCACGACCTCAACAATGCCGGTGCAGTGCGATGTTTCTCCTCTAGTCCTTGAATACGTTATCAACTGTGATCTCAACATATTATCATCCTGGTTCAGACAGAATTATTTGGAGATAAACAGTGCCAAAACTCAGGCAATGGCCATCGGTCCAACGCTATATCATTATGGTTTTCTTGTAGATAACAAGTCTGTGGACACAACAGAGACACTTAAGATTCTTGGAGTTACATTAGATCGTAAGCTTAATTTTACGAATCATGTGAAGGAGCAAGTGAAAAAAGCATGCGCTAAAGCAACTGCCTTGCGAAGAATACGCAAATTCATACCGATGGATGTTATGGGCCGCCTATATAAAGCGTTCATTTTACCGCATTTGGAGTATTGTGCGCCCTTATTGCTTGGTGTGGGTAAAACCCAGGTTAATAAACTAGAGGTCACGAACTATTATATTCTTAGATCGATTTTAGGTTTTGGCAGGCAAACCCCTTATGAGTTCCTTTTGAAGACTGTAGGCATTAGGTCGTTAAAACAGCGTAGAGAATTTCAGGCCTTAGTCCTTGTGTATAAATGTATACATAATCAGGCTCCAAGCTATATTCAAAATTTCTTTAAAATTAAGTTATGTTCCTATAATCTAAGGGGGTCTGGAACAATTTTGGAGATGCCTAAATGTAATTTGGAATGGCGACATAAGTCTTTTTCTTTCATTGCCGCCAGGACTTGGAACTCATTACCTCCATTTATAAGGGAAGCAGAGGATCTTTCAACTTTTAAACATTTATTAAATGATTATTATAAATGAAATAACGTTCTTACATATCTTTTTACATATTTACACAGATTATATATTTTTTTTTTTTTTTTTTTTTTAAAAATTGCATATATTGTATTGTGTTATATTAATTGTATATATTGTTTTGCACGCACATGTTTTAACGAGCGCTTTCCGCTCCTAAATGTAGCGTGGTTAAATAAAGTATTGTATTGTATTGTATTGTATTGCTCTCCCAACTGAGCTATCAAAGCCACATGAGAGCAGTCGTATATAGGTTAGCCCTTTATATGGGGACGTTTAGACTTGGCCCAAGTACAGTAATTAACATTTTGGTTTTCTAAAGTCCAGGCAGCTGCTTTAAATTTGTGATCTGTATTCAAAACTTGTGTGAAAGTGCACCGATCATCTTGTTTTTTTCCACGGTTGAAGGAAGGAAAAATTTTTCACTAGAAAGGTGAATAATTCCATTCTGAGGCCACCTAAACATCAATTTATGTTTTTCCTTTCTATTTTAAATGCCAAAGAAATAATTTGTCCATTTTACGAATGAAAACAAGACCCTGGAAGTTTGTAGATTTGGCCTGCAACGCACTATGATTACCTGCATTTTTCGAACGTGTGATTTAAGACAAAAAAACAGTTTTTCTAGAACTCCTAAAGTCTTCTAAAAATATGCTCAGAAAGTCCATTCTCATTGGTTTAGTTGCCCTTAACAGCAATAGCACACTAGGAGAACCAAAATGTCTTCAGGGAGGGTAGGAAAGGCAATCCACCATAACAAAAAAGATGGTGGCTGTACATTTTACCACAATACCTTGCGAACCAAACTAAGCCCACTGGGAAAACAGAAAGGTATGGTTTAACGGCAGTCATTCCTATACTAACAGCATTGCTCTTGTTGAATTTGAATGACTTGCTCTTTTAGAATTTTTGTACGCAAAGCATTATAGGTAAACGTACCAGTCACCATGTATTTCCTTACGGTGGATTGTCCTCACATGCTTTATTACGGCCAGTTACGGCTGGCACGGGAAATTGGGGGTGGGTTTTTGCACAGCCGGCAGTTACCTCAAAATGGCTACTGTATTTCAGAAAAGGTCAATTAAATTTAGGTCATTACTTTGATATTTATATGACGCTTTTTCTTAACACACTTCGATGTATAAAGACATAACAAATCATCACAGTTATACACACATCTTAAGCTCTGTCAACAAGTTTACCTCGAAGAGAAAAATACTAGGAAAGGTCATATTCTTGACCTTTCAAACGAATATTAATTTTTATATGTTCCGCAATGAATTTTAAGGGAAGAAAGCATGATTTTTGATGAGCAGTGGTGTGTAAAATTTTTTTGCGGGAAAAGTTATGACAGGAATGAGTTAAGTTGTCAATTTAGGCCACCACGAGTGCCAAATACAAAAAATATTGCAAAAACATCAAAAATCTAAACGACCTAGAACTTATATTTTTAAAAGTTGTTTAGCTAGACTTTTATTCTGGCAAAGGTTGTGAAAATCGTTTTCTATCTTGCATGGCCTTAGTCAATCCTTACAGCAAACTGCTCTTAAGTTATGCACATAATTGCAATGATCAATCAGTCTTCATTTGTTTCTCTGCGGTTCAAATATATGATACATGTATGTATGTTCTTGTACCGATCAAAGGGATTGCAGCTTCACATGTGTGTACTACACGCACATTGCTTGCAGTGAACATGCACCTTACACACAAATATACCAAAATGCATGTAATTATACACATGTAATTGTAAGCAGTAGACATGATAGTGCATGTGATGAGAACAAAATATTGAAAGTGTGTGCAACAAAAGCAAAATATTTACAATGTAACATTTGCCATACTGGACTGTGCAGTGATACCTTTTAGTCCTCCGCCTTCTTCTGGTCATCAAATGTTTCCGACAGAATCAACCAGTTTCCTTAAACTGGGTTACTGCTCTACATTCCAAAAAGAAGGGTTAAAAGAGATCTAAACGATAAAACTAAATTTTTGCCCGCTTTCTGTAGCCTTCTTCAGAGAAGTGTACTCAGCAAGTCACGACTTGCAAATATATAGAAAAAGACCTCATTGTTCGTTATTAATGGAGGAAACTAGTGATGCGTAGACCCTGGGGAATGGTACTCTTTCATTGACAGAGGTTTTGTCTAGGAGTGAATGCAACGACTCTAGAAAAAGCCTTTTGTTCTTGGCCTTCATGCCTGTTTCCAGAATGTTTGCATAATGGTTTTGGCATGCTGTTTTACTGCAGAGCCGATATTCCTATTGGTTCCAGGCTTGTGCTCAGCCTCCCTCCCTCCTCCTTTTACTCTCTCTGACGTTTGTAAATGGACATGTTTTGCAACTCACTTTGTATACAATTCCTTTCAACTGTTCGTTTGTCAGCCAGTCCTTAAGTTTTTTGAAAAGATGACCCAGTGTCTTTAGTGGTTTGAAAGCTGTCCTAATGTTCTCGCGGTTTAAAATCTGTCTAATGCAGTACCGCTCTACACTAAAGGTACTATTTTTCTGTTCAGTTTCAACAGGTGGTGCCAGTAACTGGCAAGCTTGCTAAGATTCACTGGGAAAATGGAACATAAACACATTTTTCAATTTTAAATTACAGCAACCAGTGTACTTTAAAAACAATCTGAGGATTCATTAAAACATATTTCTTACTCTGAAGCGTTCAGAGTTTACTGATGTTCAAAAGCTTTACCTGTCATGGTTTTTTCCTCTTCATGAGAAATGAAAATGGAATTAGTGATTGTCAAACTGGAGCTTGATTGAAATGAAATTGAATCTGTTTCTTTAGTGTCATAGCCTACAGTGTAGCAATATCCAGGTAGAAATCCTGTGTAGTGCAAAATTTGTGTTAACCTATTGACTCCCTGGGCTCTTCACCAAAAATGGTTTTTTTAGACATTTTTGAGCCTGTAAATGGTCCAAATTAGTACTGATCTACTGAAAAAGCCATTTTCAACATGGCAGCATGCCTTTCCACTAGCACCATTTTTTCTTGAGCATCTAGGTCTTCATGGTTTGTTTTTTTAATTTTTTTGTGCCTTTCCTTTTTCTCCTTTTGTCTTTTTGCTGCAGTGATTGACCCTCTACCTGGGCTTGTTTCCAGTTCAAAAAATTCTGAGAAAGCATCATAGAGACGGGCAAATGTTACAATGGGGTAGCCAAGTGGAGGTTTCCACTCAAATTTTTGAGCATTTTCATGCATATTTCAAGCTCCAGTGACCCGATCACTCTGATCTGGGTATCATTGGAATGATCTTTTCCTCCTGCAGAAGCTGAGTACAGATGATGCCAATTTTCGTCAAAGGTGATGACCTCAGAAGGGAAACAAAGGCCAACACTCAACACGACCGGTTATGGCCAGCAGAGGAGTCAATGGGTTAAATTAGATACCATATCTTATTCTATACCCGTCCACATATGCTTTGTATTATTTTCTTTAAAGACTCAACTTGACTAATGACAAGTCGAGCTCGCAGTACTCTCAAATCTAGCTAGTGAACTGCATTGTAATTTAAGCCAAACAATTATTGAACAAGCCGGATGTAAACATTGCTGGTTGTCACCAGAAGGTTACACCTTAATCTGATGAATTGAAAATTAACCAATGCTTGAATTTTGTTATGAAAAATAGTTTTCAGTTGATTATTTGCTGTTTAAACAAAAGTGTGGGCAAGTAGTCTGCAACTTTCTGTTTGAATCATTATCTCATTTGTATCGAACAGGAGTTGAAATGACATTTCATGAGTGGGTAAAAATTACATTGTGACATATGTCGTATGTGTTTTAACATAAACGAAAGCTCAGAGATCTTTTAAGGGTCAAGTTTTTTTCTGTAAAGCAGAAGTGCAGGCTGCTACAGATTGCTAAACCCTAAGAGTATTTGTTTGATAGGTGCTTGAGCCTGTCCACTAATTTAGCAATGCTTGTGTGCTTTTAAATTTACTTTCTGTTGTGAGCATTGAGAGTTGCCTCCCATGTTTCAGCTGCAATTAAGTATAGCAGCAGGGCTAAAAATTAACTCCAGTGCTTTATGGCCATACAGGCTAGTTTCCTTGAATTATTAGTGGCCCATCCCAAAGTAAAGTAGCCCTCGATTTCCTCTAGTTTAAAATGAAAAACTGAAATAAACGCCCTATGGCTTTTAATGGAGCGTTAAAAAGAATTTCATGACTGTTGTTTCACTCGAACGTTTCTTTGCAGCTACAATTATAGCTTTTGCCGATTTGTGATTATGCGATTCCTTGTGCAGCTTTATGGACTTAAACTGGCAATTTACGGAGACTTGCTGTGTTGCATCAGCTGCTGCCTCTTTGCAAACTGAGCAAGACATCACTTTATTGTCGAAAACCAGCCATGTCCTCCATTGTTTCCAACTGTGATGAAATGCCCGCTGCCTTTTGTTCTTTTCATAATTTTTAGTACTTTCAGAGACATCTTCCTTACTTTTCACTTTTTTGGCAGTGGCAGCTCACAGCCGGGGAGGACTCTCCACATTTTTGCCCCAAATCCATATTCCAATCTTGGTGTAAAGTCTGTTTTCAAAGCAAAAACATGCACTTCGAAAACCATCCCACAGAAAACTCTGGGTAAGTCCAAAGTGACTTGGCAATCACAAAATCAAAATGGCATCTATATGCTGTGAATGTGGAACACTTGTGAAATCACTGTCAAAACAGTTTGGAATTTCCACCTTAGAACTAAAACTTGACTAAAATGAATGATCTTAGAGTCCAGGCAAACGAAAAGAAAGGTAGTCCAATTAAACTACATATTGAGTTTTATATTTAACTTTGTACCTCGCATTTACATGGCAACTTTTCGAAATTCTGCATAGCCGCACATCGAACATTCAAACATTAACTTTTGGTGGCCCTGGTCAGTTTTAACTCGCCACTGGCGACCGTGTGACCATAAATTTTTAGCCCTGTAACAGCTTTTTGTTGTGCAAAATGCACACAAATGTATGTCTGAATAACAAAGGTTTCTTTCTCCAATTAGAACACATGCATATGCATGAAATTACATACAAATGCATGTAACTACCAGATGGGTAAATTTTACACATGTGTAATTACACGCACCTTAAACACAGCTTACACACACTGTCCACGAATATTACACCCAGACTACATGCATTTTAAGCTTGTGCATGTGCTGCAATCCCTTTGACTGGTACTGTATATTTAATTGTAATTTTGCCTCTAACTCGCAAAAGCTAAATTTTGTTTCTTCCCACAGGTATGGAAGCTATTATGTCAGAGTTTTTCAATGACACCACAACAAGTTTTTACATTATCCTCATAGTATGGACAGCAGATCAGTATGATGCTATTTGCTGTCATACACAACAGAGTAAAAAGTTTTGGCTCAGGTTTGTGTAACTTTTGAAACATGCATAATTTACCAAGTATCGGAATATAATCAGTAATTGCCATTGAATTCCAACTGTTTCAATATGTTTCCTTTCAGATTTTTCTACTTATATCATTTTGCATTTTATGCGTACCATTACCGTTTTAATGGGCAGTACAGTGGGCTTGCACTTGTTACTTCATGGCTTTTCATTCAGGTATGTGTTTACTTATTTATTTTGTTAATAATTTGAGTGCAGAGAACCTCAGCCTAACTCTTTATTTTCTTTTTGGGAGGTGAAGACAGGGCTCGAAATTGCGACTCACTGGTCACATTAGCGACCAGAAATCAACTTTTTGCAACCGGATATTTAGAACTGCTTGCCACTGGGCAACTCACCTTCAAAGAAAAACAAAATTTGCTTTTTGATGAAAGATACAATAGATACAGCTATAATAGTACAAATCCGTGATTCTTTGATCGCAATTCTGGATCACCCTGTTTGATTACTAAAGCACACAAAAGTAAACAACTCTCTCATTGGAAAATTTTAAAATGGCTTCCCCCATTGGAAGTCTCCCTATAGTGCATTGCAAACCCTTGAGCACTGAGTATGTCACACGCGCCTACAGCTTGTGTCTCTTCTATTTGATTTTGCCCTCTCACAACTAAAAACTTGGTCGCCAAGTGGTGATGTTTTTTTTTTATAAAATTAATTTTGAACCCTGGTAGTGGTCAATGGTCAATGTGTTGGACTAAAAATCTAGCTGCTTTTGCTAGTGGAGAGAAAGGGAACAAGGTTGAGAAAATACAAGCAAAGTGAAAGGGAAATCTGTAGCCACAGAAACCGCACAATGGTGGTGGGAATTAACCCTATAACTACAAAAACAACAAAAATTGAGCTCAGAATACTAGCAGCCATAGACAGCTGTTTCGCCCTTGTTAGACCTCGTCAACATGGCATAGCTAACATCTGAGCTCAAAGTTCCCACAGAAAGAATAATGAGTTATGTGAAAATGGTACACTTGTGGGATGTGGCAAAAAATGCACAAGCAGAGTGAAAGGGAAAGTTATAGCCACAGAAAGCACACAAAGGCAACAATGTTAAAGGGAATTAACCCTAGAACTACAAAAACAAAAACAAAAATTGAACTCGGAATATTAGCAGCCACAAGGGTTTGAGAAAACACCTTTGATGCTGATCTAATGTGGCTTTAGTTGGTCCAAAATCAGTTACAGGTTTATTGCTTAACATTACAATGATGTATATGGCATGTGGTTATTTTTCCACAGCATTCCATGTTATTTTTCTTCCATCATTATGAGTTACCAGTGATTCTGAGTCACCAGGCTGATCCTGAAGAAGACCTGTTAGCAGATCCTATTGCCGCACTTACTGATGAAGTTAATGTGCCAGCAGCAGATGAACCTCAAAATCACCCTCCCCCTGAGAACTTCCCACTACCCAATGTTCCATTTAATGATGGTATGTCACCAGTACATTACAAATATAGATAGTGGGAAACTGTACTTCTATCCATTAAACTAAACATTTATCTTGCTTAGTTGCAAAATTTAAAGAGCTTAAAGTGCACCTAACCCCCAATTCTTTTCTTTCACTAAAACAAATCTATTTGTTATGTGAAATACTTCTGTAAAAGTTTTAGGAGAATGGGTCCAGTGGCTATTGCGATCTCTAGTCAGGAAGGCTGAGTTTCTCATGTCCTCTTATTTCCTTTTGGGTGGTGCAATACACATTCGAAAAGTGTGCAGAATTGTAAAATGGTTGCCATAAAAAACATTCAGTTCCCAAAAAAACCTTAAGGGGAGGACGCTTCATGACATTTTACATGAATGGCTAATGCGCCGAACAGTTTTCAACACTTCACTTTGCTACAGTAAGGGAAGGAAGAGACTGATGTCTAGTCGCAAAAACGATTTGTTACAACAGTACAAAGCTGCAGAGCCCAGGTAACATTGCCAATGGTGCCACTTTGAGCCACAGAGGTTTATGCATTCATGTAAATTTTCTGAACAACGAGAGGGGGAAAGAGAAAGACAGGTTATCTTGCTGCTTGTACTATTGATTAAATTCGTCCTAGTATTGATAATTTTTCAAGTAAGTTTCTCTTTTTAATCTGTTGGTCGCCAATTGCCAACTTTCGCCAGAATTTTAGTCACCAAATATTTTTTGCACTTGCCATGGTAACCAAAATGGTCACAGCTTGGAGCACTGCATTAAGAAATGTGCCCTGCTTTCCCAATATTTAAGTTGCCATGGCCTCAGCTTGAATAGCATCTGCTTGGCTACCTTTTTTCCAAACCCTTTTTTTCCACTGTCACTTAGTAGCAAAGAAAATAAATTGGCATCAGAGAAGCTTGAGAATGTTTTAGCTTCAGTTAATTTGGATGGTTGGCATAATACTGGAGATCCAGAAACAGGTCCACTGCAGTTAGCAATCTGAGCAAATGGCTGGCAGACTCGTCACCTACAAGTAAAACGGATGCTGAATTGAAGAGACAGCTTCCATCAGTAGTTGCTTTTAGTACTTTCATTTGTTCTGCCAATTCTTCCTTTGGAATAAAGGCAGCAGAACACAACTGTGAATGGCACAAATTGTACCATACAGAATGCAGCAACTAGATGGTGGAAACTGCTGTCCAACATGTATCAAAATAATCACTGCCTGCATTGCTTTCTAGATAGAAACTGGAAGCAAACTTTTAGTTTTACTCAAATGTTGAAACAAGTACTCTGCTTGAATAACAAAAATCGAAAACTTCAGCTGGATTAACAACAGTTGAAGTGTTCAAGCTTTACAAACAATTCAAGCATGTTACTTCTCAAAATTACTACACTGTAGATCCAGTAACTGTTGGCCTTTCCAAATTTCCATTCAATTTCAAAGTTTTTACGCTTTCTCTTCTTTTTGAATTGTGTGCATGATCTTGCATTCACAGGTAAAATTATCATGTCCTAATAATGTCCACTCAAGTGAAACGAAGTTTGTCGCATACAAAATTAGGCATACTGACACTGATCTTGGGTTCTTGGAATTAGAAAGTTTTATTTTATTTTAGCTGGCATTTTCATTTTTGTGTTGTTTGAAACATTCTTTAGAGACGTAGATATAGCTATCAACTTTTGTGGCATTACAAGTGAGAGTCTCAATTTCAGTAGGTAAAATGGCAGACAAAGTTGAATGTAACAAGTGAATTCATAATGCTCCCAGCATTTTTTTTCTTTCTGGACTTTTATCATGTTGATTTAGTGGTTGGGCTGGCGACTTAAAATTGTTGCAACTTAGAGGGTGTGATGATCAGTCACAATAGACGTAAACGACGGTTGATTTTGTCGAATCGAAACAAGCATAGTGGGTCTGTGAGAACCATTGAAGAACTCTCACTGGAATTTATTCTGCAGACTTTAAAACACTTGTTTCAAAATTTTGTGCTTAAAGCCAACCAGTGATTTGTAGAAATGCTACCGACAACCTACATCTTACAATCCCACAGTGTTTGTAACATAGTCGGCAAAGTTGTGTGATCAACGATCGATATACTGACATGTAAGTAGGTTGCAACACTTATTTCTCTTTTAATTTAGATAAAAGTCAAAGATTAATTCTTTAGAATTACATGATAACAAAATTGTTAGACTCGCAGAGTTTTTCAAAGGTTTGGAAATCAGCAGTGCAACAAACTTTCTGTGCAATAGCATCAATGATATGACCGCATAACTTTATCTCCTGACCGCTTAGGGAACACATCCTTTTCCCTTATCTGAAAAATTTCACTGCAAACTTTGAGAAAAATTTAAATTCATTTGGCTTATTTGGAGTTAAGACTAAAACATGTGACAATTTCCTTCCACCTTGCTTCCTGCAGCTTCAAAAATACAAGTCCAAACAATTCTATGATTGTCAATCAATTGAAGCCATTGTTTTAAAGGTCATTAAGTCTCTAAAACACAAACTGGATTTAATAGAACAACCATACCTTGACAAAATACATTCTCACTGGGGTCAAATGTAAACAGGCTATAAACATGTGTGGGAATCTTGTGTTTAGGCAACAAAACTACTATCTAAGTAGTCCTTGAGTTTTCTTTCCTGCTCCTCCACTTTGTATCTAGCTTTCCATTTCTAATATACAAGCAGCTCGTCTTCCCCGCCATTGCTTGAAATACTGCAAATTGCTCTCAAGGCTCTAAGCAGTGGGTTGTTGAATGTGCTCAATAAAAAAGTTTATTTTGGAGTCTTCTGAATCAAAACTAAATTCTGACTGCAGTAATAAAAAAAGGGATGATTTTGAAAGAACACTTGGACGTTTTAGTCCCGAAATATATTGGAGCAATAGTATAGGTTTGTTTTTAATTTTCGTGAGCAAATACAGAGAGCTGACTGAGGTGCCATTGTGTTTGGTTCCTGGGTATACATCATCAGTGACCGCCACCCCAGACTCCCTAAAATGCAGCCGTGCAACACTTCACTTTTAAAGGACATATAAATTCAAGGATTCAACCAAATTAAAAAATGTTTGGGGTTAGCTGCATTTTAAGTGCCAGAATAAAATAATTTATATGCATACAAATGGAATAATTATATAAATGAGAGTTAGCAGTGGCAAATTCTCCACTGTGGCCATTCATTGGCTGTTTCCAGATTGGATTGGAACTTTCTGTGAAGGGAGGGAGAACCCTTCACCTGGGTCAGAGCACAGTTTGACATGTGCAGTTATCAGGCATGGCTTGAGTGTTATAAACTGTACAGGTCATTGAGAGAACTTAGAAGAGTTCTGAAGATTGTAGAGTGGTGAAGTTTTATTTCAAAGTTGTCAAAGAATATTCAGTGTTAAGTTTTTTACAATAATTATTATAGTTCCAATTTAATAATCCCTGTGCTATAATAGCTAGAAAAATATGATCATTATTTTGGAAATAATTTGTTTTCTTGAATGTTTCTTAACAGATGATGATGAGCATGTAGTTGACAGTAGTAATACCAGAGAAACAGTTCACTTAACAACTGAAGAAGGTTAGTTGCCTGGTGATGCTTTCAAATCCCCAATCAGCACATTAAATTTTGTGAGGAGTTACTGTTCAAAGTTTGTGAGTGTTAAATAATGGCCTTACAAATTCAAAGTTTTCAAAATCAAGATAATCACACTGTCCAGGGTCCAAAATTAACTTTTTTAGGGAGGCACCAACTGGCGACTGAATTTGTCAGATCAAAAAGTGTTGTCGCCAAAGTGTCAATAAATTTTTTCTTTTACAGTGAAACACAAACATGCAAAATTTTTCAAGAGGTTTCTTTGGGTAAAATATTCCTACACCTGAGCGATAGCAAAAGAGTCAGATTCCACATGTAAAGGCATTAAAATATCTTGTAGCTTACGATTAAGTTGAAATGGAGTTTTCTTCAAATAAATAACTTTCTTAGTTTATAGACTGAACATATCATTTTTGTCTTATGTGTCATCAGTACGAAGCGTTCCAGAAGCCACGCACAAAGCAAGCAGCCATGTTGCTCAAAAGCAAAGCACATATTTCTAACATGTGCCCACAGTATGGTTAGTAGTTGAAACTGCTGACATGGTGGCGTTAAAATGTTGATTACAGTGTTTGGATTATAACTGTTTTGGGGGTCATTTAACAGTGATCTTACCTTCATTTCTTATCTAAATTATTTTCTATGGAAGTAAAAAACTTCAGAGACAAGGGGTAAGTTTCTTGCTTGAAAACCAAATACGAAGTTTTTCGATTTAAAGCAAAACCAATTCCTTGAATGCCGGTTATTCTGCTAGTTCAAGTCGCTAAAAGGTAGTCGCCTGTTGGTGACTAGCCTCAAATTCTAGTCACCAACACTCAATTTTCAGCCTCATTGGTGACTATAATTATTAGCTGGTCGCAATTTCAGACCCTGCTTTGCTACTGTTAAGCGCACCTGCCTTCAGATATATGTTGTATCTTGATGATGATATACTATGTAAAAGGGTAGTTGATGACTTTCAAAATGTGGTGGTCTCATCGCTGGTTTTGTGAAACAAAAGCCATCATTTCCTTGTTTACAAGTGTCTTAATCAGTCAAGCAGCATTCTTTGCAAGTATGAACATAGTGAAAGGGAAAGTTATAGCCACAGAAAGAAGACAAAGGTGACAATCATAGAGGGAATTGACCCATTACTACCACAAAAAAAAAAATTGAGCTCAGAATATTAGCAGCTGGACAGCTGTTTAGGCCTTGTTAGGCCTCATCAGTGTTGTATAGCTAACGCCTGAGCTCAGGGTTCCCACAGAAAGAATAACAAGTGACGCTTGTGAAAGTGAAAGGGAACGTTGAAGCCACAGAAAGCACACAAAGGCGACAATGGTATAGGGAATTAACCCTAAAAATACCAAAAAAAAATTAAGAGCTAAAATTGAGCTTTGCAAATACTGAAACATAAACTTTTATTTGAATAATTGCAGAGTTAAGAGGTCAAGGTGACTCTTCCTTAACAAGAAGATGGTGGGTGCGATCTGGGGATGCCACGACTGATGATTTACCAGAAGGACACAGTTTTCATCTTCCTGATGATGTTACTACAGCAGATGAATTTGAGGGTTTTTCCAGGTATCTCACATGGCCACAGCAACACCAACCACAAAACCTGGCCCTAGCACAGAGAAGAGAAGCTGGTGCCAGGCCATCGACTAATCACTCGTCATGATGATCTAAACAGGTGAAGTCTAGATAGCAGTTCGCAAAATTCCCTTGCTGAACCATTGCCTAAGATAATTTTCGTTGACATTAATATTTAGCAAAATAGTCCTGTAATGGCAGGGCAAAAAACATGTTTTTCATTTCACTTGTCCATCAAACTGGTACTATCCAGATTTTGATCATCCAAATATAAACTCCACTTGTCCAAAAATAGATGACAAACAATATGTTGCCTGCTACAATGATGTGCTAGTAAAACAAACTACTCTATCCATATAATATTGTTACTTACAAGTTCAATAAAAGTAAACTTTGATATTTACCTCTTACTAAGGGAGCATGAGGGTCTTACAGGAAATATTGGCCAGAGGTCATGGCAGAATGGATCCTGCTACGCTCAGTCCATACAAAAATGACTGACAGCCAATATTTCCTAGTTTGGTGTGAGCAAGCTAGGTTTTATTTATTAGATGACACTAAATACACAAAATACACGCGTCATGGCAAAATACTGACCAAGAAAGAACCAATCAGACTGCATTAATTTATCTCAAGACTTCCTAGCCTACCTAACAATGAATAATTTTGGTCTGTTAGTGTAAAATGAGTTTTTCCTAAACTTAAACAGAGAACTATTAAACAAGAAATGCTGTAGTCCTTAATGCTAAGTCATTGTTGGGTTTTATCAAAATAATGTACCAAAGTTATATTGTTGTTGTTGTTGCCAAAAACCCGCTGATTTACAGCAGGCATCAAAACTAACTTGTCTCAGATGTGCAATGGGGTAGAAGTTTTTTGCCCTTCCTTTTTGCAGTCTACATAATTATGTAGCTGTTCTCTTAAGGAAGAAATGCAGGTGGTTTTGATAGAAATCGGTAACTTAAAGGTAACAAACATTTCTCTTTTTTTCTTCTCAAGGTGATACAGTCCTGTTGATAAGAAAAGGTAGCAGCAGTGCAATGCAAGTCCAGTTGTGAAGGTTAATTACAATCCTAAATCTGAGGAAGCTGATATCAGACCTGAAAAATTTTGCAATATAATATGGCCATAATATCCGCTTATCTGATTGCTAGATCTGTCTACATTCAAGGACAACTTCTGATTGGCTTATATTATGACTCCTCTTATGATAATGCATAGTCTTGTCATTGAGTGGATTAGA
The DNA here is from genome assembly GCA_022496165.2 of Catalaphyllia jardinei. Taxonomy (NCBI): domain Eukaryota; kingdom Metazoa; phylum Cnidaria; class Anthozoa; order Scleractinia; family Caryophylliidae; genus Catalaphyllia; species Catalaphyllia jardinei. The sequence continues at coordinate 286,285 of CM042757.1, forward strand.
AAATTATCTCATTTCCCCTGAATGGCATTGAGTGAACTGTTTTAACCAACACTGCTGCAATGCAGAAGAATATGTTTGCCACCAATGTTTGGCATGTTGCAGTTATATCAGGGCTACAAGTACACTGGTTAGTAGTCTGGATGAGGTTATAACTAAATGTAGGATTGCAGCCCTGTTGTAACAGTTTTTCAATCACCTCTTAAAATTGGCAGAAAATCTGCCTTGCAATTGAGGATTGGTGTTTTACCTAGGGAAAGGAAGAAACTGTATTTTGTGTGTAAAGAAAGATTAAGATCCTTTGGAATACTAGTGATATTATTGAAAGTATCCAAATGGAAGCCACGTTTGGAAGAAAATTACCATAATTTTTATTATCCACAGGTGTTTGGTTGTTTGGGGAAAATTACCATAAGGATAGACTCTAGAAAATTTACCAAATATGTTGCAAAAACATGACACCAGGCATGCTTCTGGCACTGGTTAATGCTCAGCTTATGTCTGGCAATGCTTTACTTGCATGTTATAGTGATTCGCATTCTGTTGATGGTGATAGCATCAAAACAAATTGTGTTTTTGTTATAGAAGAGATTTTAGGTTTGATTTGGAAATTAGATTTGACATTCACTGTAAAGACAATCATTTCAACCAATGACACTCTAAAAGTAAAAAAAAAACATTGTCTCTTTCATCATGTATCAACTGGACTTTACTAATAAAGAACAGTGAAGAAGGTACATGCAAAAAGGTATTACTTAGTTTGCAGTTGATAACAACATTATGATTATTTGTAATTAACAGTTCAAGACTGTTTATGAGAACAAAACTGTATGCATTTTGTGTATGATACTAGATACTGCTTGTCAAAGCTAAACTGTACAGGAAAAAGGTTGATTAACTATAATTAATAACTACATTATGAAAAGTCTGACTTTTAAAGGGGTCGCCATGAAGCTCTACGGAACATCTCACAGGATTGGCTGAGGAAATTATAATTGTGGCCCTGAAACACTACAGCTTTATGCTAACAAGATCCAATGAAATTAGAGGTTCAAGAGAGCTTCATGACAACAGTTTTAAAGACAGACAGTAGATTTGTGGCATTTGTTTACTCCTTGTGAAAAGATTCTCATTTGTATACAATGACAAGGAAGTCCTGAAACTAGTGTTCTTTGCAAGAGCAGAATTTTGAAAGAAAAACTGAATAACAGAAACAGAAAATTACCCTGTTACCCTGACAATTTATCCTTTCAATCCAAAAATTATTTGTTTGCTGTAAATAGTTTTATGCTAGTACATACTATTTCAGTACCAAAAGACGTTTAGCTTTCTGTCTCTCTACCTTCCTTCTTAACGTTTGGTGTCTGAGTTTTAGACAATATTTTAACTTCTTTACTCACTAGTTAGTCTCCAATCAATAAATAGAAATCATGTACCCTGTTTCTGTCGAGCTTTAGAAACAAGAGTGGAAGTTTGGGAAAACGAGAAACGCTGTGGGAACACAAGCCACAGGCAAGTGTTTCCACGGCTTTTTTGAGTTCTCCCAAACTTTCAAGAGTGTTTCAATAACTCAATAGAAACACGGAGAACATGTTTTCTTTTTCATTTTAGAAAACACTGTGCCGAAAAAAAGGAAAACAACTTGTTAACTTTGATTATCAACATGTAAATTCTCTTTACTTGTGCCATCATTACGTCAACAGCTCGTGCTAGTTCTGTGGTTCTATCAAGTTATAGAAACACGATTTTTAACCATTCAGTGCACGTATTTTCCTAGGAGTGTTTCTAATTTTAAAATTTTAGGGTTGGTTTTCATTCCTAGGTAATGGTAACACTATTTTAGAATTCTTGTTATTAGATTTAAACAGAACATGGTGCATTCCTTTGATCCAAGACCCTTCTCCTTTCCCAGAATAGATTTATTAGTTTCTTTGATGTACTATGATCCAAGGGTCTTTTATCATTTGACCTCGATCATTGCAACAGAATGTTTTTTACTTGTTTTGTAGTAACGACTCTAAAGCTACTTGAATAACATTATGTACTGAAGGAAATGCACCCTTAATAGCTTCCAAATCTTCTGAGATATTTTTGGGAAGAAAAACTTTGCAAACTATGTTGTTTTATCAAGTGCTATTCCCTGAAAATGGTCTGCATGATGGTTTTGTGGAAATAAATTATTTAATTTTCTGGTTTGGAACAATGCTCTCAATGGATGCTCTTAGAACATAACCTTAACGTGAATATCTTCCACAACTATCAATTTCTATGATTACCTCTTAGCCAGTACCCTGACTCTTACGACTTGTACTTAGGTTCTAAATGTAAAAACCAGCATTCAAGACAGTTTATTTTCTTTATTCTTAGACATATCAGTCTTAATAAAAATCAGTGTTTTGGGATGTTGTTCCAGATGGCAGGATCTGTTTGAAGGTGGCTGATTATCATCAGATCATTAGCATTAATGAAGGAATGGTGATATTTCTGATGAATAAACAAACACTTGTGACAAATTGTCCAATTCATATGTCCGTGAGGAAAGGCAGTCTACAATTTGCAAGCCTCCAACACTCTGGGGGAAAAAACAGAACTTAGTTACTGTTACACAAAACCTTATACACTGTATTGATCAAAGGGAACTTTAACCTGGGAGCAGAATCACTTTTGGGTAGGGTATCATGGGCGAAAGCAGGCAAAGCCAATGAGTAGAATTTGGGCTTTGCCAGCTCTCGATTGCAGCCCTTGCCAGCAATACCCTACCCAAACAAGTTAGTCTGGCAGGCTAAGGGAACTTTGTCGGTTGACAGTAATGCTAAAAAAAAGTCTGAATTTATTAATGGTTGTTTTTCAAGGGGCTATCCTGTTTTTATACTTATTAAATGTCCCCAATGTTCCCTTCAAATAGTGCATTAATGACTAATGATAACTGATTATCAAGTAAAGAAAGAGGACATACTTGCATTCCAGCAGCAAGTGCAAGCAGATTAAGTTGTAACTCAACTGAATTTCCAGGAAGGAGAGGACCTAGCGTCTGAATATGACAACATAATTAGGACCAAAACATCACATGGGAAAAGAGTAATTTCACTGTTAATGGCCTCCTAGGGACCCTGAATGGTTCAGTTATGCTGTGGTGTCATTCAAAGGTTCTCATATCAGTACAGACACGTTTGGCCATTTCTTGAAAGCCCTGCAAACTTTTTAGGTCTGAAAAGCCAAATTTTAATGAAAACCTTTATTCATTAAGAATAATTATATGAATAAAACAACTCTAATTGGAAGGTTTAAGATCTAGCTAGAGCTTTCCGGGCACAAAAACTCTGTCAATTGGGACCTTTGAGAAACAGGCCCCTGCTTGCCTGCCTGCTTTCGCTAACTTGTAAAAATAAAAATTATGATCAATAGTGGTTGAGACTGATGCTATCTGTACTCTGCTTCTCCCCCAAAGGTTTGCGACAAGACATGAGTGTGATTAGAGCTGTTATTATAAGCGGTGAATAAATTTGATTCTATTTAATTTTACCTTGCCAGATGTACCACACCACATCAGTCCACCATCTTTACTTTTTGTCATGAACAGTTTCAAGTCCATCTTTCTGTCACTAGTAAAAAGACCAAAGCCAAGTCAAGGGTGTACTATTCCTGTAAACAAGCAGTGATCCTATCATAATTTATGCACATCCCTCCATGATCATCTAAGAAGGGGTGGGGACCTATTCCATATATGCCAATCAAGTAGTGTAAATAAAGATATTAGATAATGTACCGGCTATGAGGAATTGTGGTTACCAGTATAAATTTCTTTTTTACTACCCTATTGCCCCCTCTGGAAAATTCAAATTAAGCTTCAAACATTTCTCTAACTTGTTTATTTGGTCTTACAGAGACCCCACCCAAGGAAATTCCTTTGCTTTCTATGGAATTACACATTTTCACAAAAGTGCAGTTTCCACAGAATGTGTTCTCATGAAATATAATACTGAACCATATTTGGAGTCGCTGATGATTTAAAACAAAACACCTTATAAATCTTTATTTCAAAGATCTTACCATGTGTTTCTTAATTTAAGTTTCAATGGAAACCTTTTCTCCACTAATACTGCATCTGGGATTTGGACGATACTCATTTTGATATCTAATACTGGAGGAGACTAGAACAACAGAGTAATTTTAATATTGATCTTAAACATTGGAAAATGAAACTAGACAATATTAACAACACATGAGCCAAAGTGTACTCAAAGGCTAATATCACATAGTACTAAATCAAGTTCCACTTTAACATGATTGTGCTTTGTAAACACAAGCAGCCAAGCAAAGAACCAATTTGCTAACACTAAAATCTTTAGGGACTACAACCTTCGACAGAATAAAATGCAACAATTCTCCCCCTCCCCCCCCCCCCCCCCCCCCCCCCCCAAGCAATGATGAAGATGTGCAAAGAGCAACACATGCCATTTTGGCATCACTGAAATGTAGGAAGGGGTGGTCCAGATGTTCCATTTATTTTGTCCAAGATTGTACCTAGTAGCAAAAGAAGGCAAAAAAGGCCTCTTACTGCCATAGCTACTTCAGACAATACTTTTTTGTTCTGACCAATAACTTTTGTTCTGTTATTATTAGACTTCTTGTACAGCTGGTATCATACACACCACTCTCTGCAGTTGACTAGTTTGAAGTCTTCCTCTTTCTCCAAAAGCTGTTCTCCAAACAATATCCAATTTCCCAACAACATTAGCCACCTGTATTTTTTTTAAAAAAAAACATGTTCATTTTAATTTATTAACACTTTTACCAACCGGTAAAACGCAGTTAATGGAACATGACACCCCTTAGAGCAAGGCAGTTTTTCGTTTGTCACGCAATCCAGTAAGATAAATAATAGAACAATACTGAATGCTAAATTCATGAATGAATGTTCCCTTGTTCTGGCAGTTAGCACAAAAACTATTCATGTCTGTATTTTAGCTTCTATCTTGCCGTGTAATCTAGTGAAATATCCTAACTTCTCCTAGATTGGCCCATACATTTGTTAGCCCCATTCATGGCTGACAAGCTCACCATGTTGCCTCTATTTAGCTTATAGTACAGCTGTACCTATTGGTCGTACTTTGAGACACTGTCTTGCTGTATAATTTTGAATATACTGTCAGGGCATAATCCTGGCAGCTTGCAAGAGAGTACACATTTTGCAACAATTTTTCTTGAAAATTTCCCACCCTCCCTTGGAGAAGGGCTTTTTATTTGTTATTTGCCAATAAACTGGGGTCACTCCTTGTGGTTCGGTTATGTCTGCGTAGCCACTTCCCCCAAGTTTTGGCATTGCTTGTGTCTCGCCATCTTATATCCTTGCCTTTAGCTTGTCTGATCCAGCCTCTGCTGTGCTGGGGAGATAAGAAAGGCTCTGCCAATTCTCTTGTTCTATTCCCACATTAGTGGGGGGATAAGTGAGGCTTTTGATTTCGTGCAACTGTCATGAAGTCACGTCAAACTTGCCACAGGGCTGTGTCCCCCAAAATTATGCCATATTGTTGTTTGCTTATTTGTTGCCGTTACCTTACATAGTTGCAGTACACTCTGCTCTTAGTTTAAATAGTGGAATAGTGACATAAACAAATAAGGAAATTACATTTTGCAATTACAGGCAACAAACAAGAAATCGTAGGCACAAATAAATTTAAATTGCTTGCTTGGGTGAGGTATGTTGTGAGGTTAAAATTCTTCAAACTTGAGTGAACAATAATGTCAACAGTCAACTAGTTAAATATTGTGAATTAAGGTAAGAAGTACATCACTTATTTGATGTTTTCAAAATTATTTCTACACCACATGGTGTGTCAAATATTTTACAAAATTTTCAAATTATGCAGTAATTTTTTATACCTTGGTATTCTTGTCCAAAGGTGCTACTGGAGTCAGCTTGTACAGATACTGTCTGGTGTCATTAGGATTCATGTATGACCCCTGACCAAATATACTTTTTGTACCAGTTTCCTCTCTAGGCAAGTGAAAACAAAAATTGCACTTTTATTTTAAATTCCTGCAATGAGCCGGTGTATTTTGAAAATGATCATCAAGCTACGGCAGATTGTAGGGAATTTGAAAAGCTAGAACAGTGAACAAAATGTCTGGTATTCAAAATGTACAGAATTGTTAGTTTCAAAATACTGGAACAGGGTAACATGAACATGAACTTATGGAATAGATTAACCACGATTGCTTATAAATAAGCTAATTCACTACAGACTGCAAAGTGTCTCACCCAATTTTCTGTTCAACTGGGATGACATTAAGATCTGTGACAGTGTATGCAGATGATGGCTCCAACTTGACTGACTCCATAACCATTGGACTTGATGTTATATTCTGCACTTGAGCCTCAAGGAATACTTCATCATCCTGTGAGAAGCAGAGTTAACTGCCATGATTATAATTAACATAAATTACAGCACTTAATTTGTGTACTGAATACCATAATGGAGACTCATGGCCCTATTGCTTACCATAGCATTGTAAAACTTTGTTTTGACATCAAGAGGTTTTAGAACCTAGTAGATGGATAAAAATGCAAATAGGAATAGTTAAAAAATTTGTACACAGGTAAATTGTGAAAGCATCGTCTATTCAGGGAGAATGCAACACTTTTCCTCTTCAAATCTTTGTAGTCTCCATTGCAAAGAGGATTCAATCAAACAATCAATCAATAAACTTTATTTAAATGTCGAAAGACCGCCTAGCCAGGGAGAAATCTCCCTTACTAATATGGGAACATTCTAAAAATTAAATTAAAATAAATAAATAATTACTAGTAAAAAAAAACTATGTACGATAAGATGTAAAAACTATTTACAATAAATTACAATTTAAGCCTAAAAAGCCATAATCCAGATTCCCCCTTTCCCACCCCCTTTCCCACCCTCTCTTTCTGCTGCTTCACCAATTTAAAGGGCACCCGTTTTTTTTCCCTTTCATGTGACAGTAACAGTGGAAATTGTAATTACTTCTTTCATTGTTTAACTGACATTCCTATAAATGACATTGGATTGATTCAGATTATACAATCGCACAATAAAATACACTTCTTAAAGGTGATGCACGGCATTCTCACAAACATTACTGCAGATAATGTTATTATCATGATGCAGGGTGGGTGGGGAGGTCTGGGGTGAAGTGGTATAAAGGAGAACTCAGTAATTACCTGGAATTTAAAGAACTTCCTGAAGTACATTTTCTCGCCTGTTAAGCATGCATAGCTCACAGCACATACAAGACTATGGAATAAACGAACAATCATTATTTAAGAGCTAAAATCCTTAGGATAACTGAAACATCTACTTGCCATACAGATTTGAATTCTACAACAAAAACAGACTGGAAAATATTGAGCAACACCCTGACAACAGCTTGGTCAAACTTACATGTGTGTTCCTAGTTCTTTGACTTCATGTTGAATAACCTGATCAAAACTCTCCTCAGGATCGAGTTTAGCAACTGGCATGTTAGCTGTACCTGACAGGGTCAGTCTCTGAGATGATGTCTGTAGATCAGTCTAAAAAAGGAATTCATCCAATTATGGACAACATTCTTCACTCAAGAGAATGTTCTAAGAAGGTCACACTGATTACTAGTGTACAACCAAAGGGGACTTGCTTTGGGTAAAATCAAATGTTACACACCTTAATGACAATATCTTTAACTGGTTGGTTACTATCATTATGAACACTGACATAACTTGAAAACACTTCACCTAGGAATATGTTTCTGTGAAAGTAAATAGACAACATTAAAATTGTAATGGCATATAGAGGATGTTAAAAGTATGGAGTTGTAGATGGCCCTTAACATCTCAGATGGTTTAATGATAGCCCATCAGTGTAGCCGGCCAAGAACTTGAAGTAGATGGAGATTTTTGCTGGCAGCCAATTCATTTTGACAACCCTCTCTGACTAATGTATGCGCACTAGAGTCCAGATCAAGCAGTCTTAGTTCAAAACAGGGGTTGAGTCTTAGATGTTATATGCAGTCCTCTCCAGGGAGCAGTAAAAAGCAATACAAATAATAACTCTCTGTATTTGATGAACATACAACTCCACTGTTTAGATTGTTAAACATCCTTAAGCTAGCTGATCTGCTACCATTTTTACATTGCTTTGCTATTTTGATACTTTCTTCAAACTGGTATCTGATATTCATGGTTATAATACAAGAAGTGCAGCAAAACAATCTTATTATT
>CM042757.1:299514-325895 GCA_022496165.2 Catalaphyllia jardinei
AGGGAATTGGCCATTACCATCGATTGCATTCACCCATGAACGCACTTGCGCAAAACATGTCTTCATGTTACATCAAACGTCTGAGTTTCAGGTGTCAAATTTAAGTTTTCCCGCCCAACTGTGAAGTTTTACTTCTCAACACTACTCAAAGGGAAGATGATTCTAATTAACAAGGAAGGAAGAAATTATCAGAAAGGCATCCCACTTTCAATGATTTGTGGAACCAAGTGAAAGAACTTGGGTAGGATTATTCTTTCTCAGAAGTTGGGCGAAGATTAGGTTTCAAGGGATTTCAAAAATCGTTAAGCACTATACTTCACATTTGGGTGGGAAAACTTCAAAGTTTGACACCTGAGACTGGGACATTTGACGTCATGTGAAAACATGTTTTGCATGAGTGTGTGCATGGGTAGATGCAGTCAATCCATCAAAAAATTTTGCTTGTGTGTGGTTGGTTGGCAACTACATTGTGTGACTGAATATGCCCAAAATAAAGCTGGGAAATATATGAAAGATCTTTCCCAGTTTTCAAAACTGTGTGGCTTACAAAAAATATTTTAAGGATACTGAACACAGTAGGGTCCATTTGGCTGAAAAATATGTTCGGATTTGGTTATAATTTCATTTGGTTCACTTTATGGCTTTTGATCAGTTCCCAGAATACTAGGCTGTGACTAAAAGTGGGACGGGGGTGTGGGACTTGGGACATGAGGACTCGGGGACGCTGGAACATGGGACTCGAGGACGCAGGGACGTGGGACTCGAGGACTCGGGGACGTGGGACGCCAGGACATGGGGATGTGGTATTCGGGGACGCGGGGACGTAATAAACAAACAACACTCAAATGTTCCGCTGAATTTTCAATTTACAGTTTTCAGTGGTTAAGAGAATGGTATATGATGAAGCATGTTTGTCAGCAGGGCCGGATGTTAAAGGAAAGTCCTCCATGACTGCCCACGAGGTTTAAGACCCCCTGCGCTGAAAATATTCTGTTCCCAGGGCTCTCACGGTAACTGTAGGCAAGCAAACATATCGGGGCGACCAAGGACGCTGGAAATCGTCAGTTAGTGGTCAGAGCCAGGTTGTTCAAAGCCTGTTTAAGCTAACCCAGGGTTAGCCAGAACTTTGATTTCAGTTTTGTAACTTTTTGGTTAGGTAATCTGTTTATATTATTTGCCCTTCAGTTTTGAGCTGTAGTAATCTCAAACTACACCTAATGTTAGAGGTGACAAACATTTTTAAACAAGATAAAATAACTCGTCAGTTAACATTTAATCCTGGGTCAATGTTAACCGTCTTTCGAACAACTCGGCCCTGCCGACAAACGCTCTATCATATAATACCTTTCTCTTAACCACTGAAAACTGTAAATTGCAAATTCAGCGGAACATTGGAGTGTTGTTTGTTTATCACATCCCCGCGTCCCCAAGTACAACATTCCGGAGTCCTTGAGTCCCACGTCCCTAACTCTCACGTCCCCGCGTCCCATGTCCCGGTGTCCCCGCATCCCACATCCCTGCATCCTCGAGTCCCACGTCCCAGCATCCCCGAGTCCTGGCGTCCAAAGTCCCATGTCCCGTCCCACTTTTAGTCACAGCCAGAATATTGCATGTATGCATGCAGCTAAAAAATAATAAGATGCTAACATACTGTAGGCCTTGAAAGTCCTTGAAGATATCTGTATCCTTAAAGAGTCCCTGAATTAATCCTTGAATTTATATATTAATTTCAGGTGTTAGAGTGTCGTGTCTGTGAAGATGTATTTACACTTCAAGGTGACAAAGTTCCAAGGTTGTTATTGTGTGGACACACAGTTTGTCATGACTGTCTAACCCGCCTTCCTGTACAAGGGTGCCTGCTTTACTGTCCATTTGATAGACAGTCTACAGAACTGGGTGACTCAGGAGTTTGGGGTCTGAAGAAGAACTTTGCATTGTTGGAATTACTTGAGAGACTTCAGGTGTTACCTGAACCTTTGACAAAATGTGAGAATGAGAGCAGGGATGACACTGTCCGATGTGATGAAAATGATGAACACATAGCCAATATCTATTGCACTGTCTGTAACACTAACTTGTGTAGTGATTGTGCAGAGAGCACGCATTCAACCAAAACCCTTGAGAAACACCGGAGAATTCCTGTTTCTGAGAGACCGAAGGAGAAACCCAAATGTGCACAACATTCAACACATGTCATAGAGTTTACATGTTTAGAGGAAGAATGTCAAGATAATTCATTGATGTGCTTTGTGTGTCGTGACTATGGTAAACATCAAGGACATAAACATACTCTGCTGGAAAAGGAGGCAGAGAACATGCGTGAGTCAGTGATTAATGTTATACAACATGTCAGGACTTTCACTGACGAAGTTGATGGATTAGCTGGGAGGCTGTCCTCGGTTATTGAGGCAATTGAAGGTTTGTTTCAAGTGATGTTTCAAGCAATCTGAAATGTCAAAAGGTCTAGATAGTAGCAGATATCGATATCTTGAGAAATAACATGACACTTAACTTTAAAAACATGTTTCGAGAGAAACTTCTGTCATCTTCAGTTTAAAGTACGAAGTACAGAGTTGAATATATAGTGTGAACCAAAAATGCTAAATTAACTATAAAAACAAAAGGAAACATGACAATGTAAAATATTACAAAGAAAGTGATAAAGTTGATGATTACCGGTAAGAGAAGGTTTTTCCCATTCAATATGAATGGCTTCTTTTATCTTAAGTTGGAACATGGAAGGAGGGGGGCAAAGGGTTTATGCGTGATGCATGATGAGCGCTAAAATTTGAACGTGTGTGAACGCGTGAAAGTTACTTAAAAAGAAACGTGATTCATGAATACCTGAATGCATGTGACGCGTGATTTATCGCCTGAGGTATGCGTGATTCATGAATTATTTGTTTCAGGTCATGAAATTTCATTTTCCTGAGGTTTTTCCAACAATCACTGATTTAACCTGCGATCAGGCGTCCCTTTATTTTCCCTTTGTTTTATTTTTTTATTTTCCCTTTACTTTCTCGACGTGCGCACGCTCTTCAAACTGACAGAAACTTTCCAATATACACACTTCACCTCCTGCCACCCTCCTGGCATCCACAAAGGCTTTTTCAAAGGCGAAGCCTTAAGACTTCTGAGAACCAAATCTTCAAAAGCTACATTTGAAGAAAATATTACACAGTTCAAACGCAGATTACGCAACAGATGACCTTTTAGAAAATACTCTCTCAGAAATTAAATCATAAATGTCGGCTCTACAAAATAGACAAAAAACGCTCAAAAGAATTTTGCTGTTTGTTACAGAATATCACACATCTGTGCCTAATCTTTAAAAAATTCTTATAAGTAAATAGCATTTAATAGAAAATCAGCCTCTACTAAGAAAGATCTATAAAGACCCTCCCCTGTTTTCAATACAGTGGAAAAGGGAGGTCTTTGGAAAACGTACTCGTTAGAGCAATGCATTGAGCGTCAAAGTTTTCTTATCTTGACCAGTGGTAGTCTTGTTTGGCCTGTCAACCATTTCTATATTGAAGAGTTGGTTCTCAGAAGTCTTTAAGGCTTCGCCTTTGGTAAAGCCTTTTTGACATGTGGAGGGTGACAGGAGGTGAAGTGTGTACATTGGAAAGTTTCTGCCGGTTAGAAGTGCATGCGCTCATCGAGAATGGATTCCTTCTTTAATCTTTTGCCTTTATATACGCATGTATCCAGGAAAGTTATTTCAGTATCTGAAATTTCTGCCGTGAATTTTATGGTCGGATCATAGCAATTTACTAGCTCCATAAACTTGCTGGAACTCTTTCTTTGAATATGTATGAAAAAGAGTTACCTATCAGGGATAGAGTAACCTTTGAAAATAGCCATCAGAATCAGCAGAAGACCAAAGAGAAGATTCCTTTGACCTCAATGCGATCAACGTTTTATCAAGATCAATTCGTACTCGCTTTTGGCAGGGTTATTTCTTTATCACATCGAGCTCTCGACACTTTTGTGCCTTTGATTTAGGTCGCCGGTTTCAGGATTTTATTAGCACGTCCACCAAACCCGGCTACTATTCGCTTTGGGATTAGGTACACTTTACAACACCACCACCATCGTAATATACAGCAAATGGTGTCGCGTAACGGGTTGAACTCATCGCCTGATAAACAACGGAAGCAGCAGAAACATTGCAATCTACACCTCAATTGACTACATCGTGAAACAAACATGTGATTATTGCAGTATTTGCTATGATGAATCATGAACCACAGCCTCTTTCTGGGCATATTAATATGGTCTCTTGGCTCGTTTGTTTTAATGACAGCGGATAAGTTAAGAACTTCAATTCATAGCTATCGATTTATGTTGAATTTCGTGATTCGTGGAATTTTGTTGCAACTGTGCGTGATGCGTGAATTTTGTTAAAATTTGTGCGTGAAACCGGATCATGCCCCCCCCCCCCCCCCCTGGAAGGTGATGGCAATCCTGACCTTAAGTTAAGCAAGACCAAACTTAAGAGCCTTTTTTCCGTAGCTACTGCTCAGACCCATTTTTTATTTAAGGGTTCTTTCTACGACCAGATAGATGGTGTAGCTATGGGCTCCCCCCGCGCTCCTGTTCTTTCTAATTAATTTATGGGTCATCATGAAAAATTATGGCTGCAAAATTCCCAGGACTCTGAGATATTGTGTTACCAACGTTATGTTGATGACACATTTTGCTTATTTCATTCGGAGAACCAAGCACTTCTATTTTTCAACTATATTAAGTCCAGACACCCAAACATCAGATTCACTATGGAAAAGGAAATAGACCATAAGATACCTTTCTTAGATGTTTTGATCAACAATGACACTCATTTTCCTGTCACTAGTGTTTACCTTCACAGGGCTTTTGACTAATTACTTTAGTTTTACATCGCGTTCTTACAAACGGGGTCTCATTCGCACGCTTGTTGACAGGGCCTACACTTGGTTGGGTTTTCATGAGGACATCACGAAACTTACCAAAAGCTTTCAGAAGAATCTTTTTCCAGTCCATCTAGTTGAAAACATTATTAATCACTACCCCGCATTTACTAGCCATGACTGTAATTTCCTGGCTTCTGTCTCTGACACTGCATGTACCTTTTACTTTAAATTACCTTACATTGGTCCTTTTTCTAATATCACGCAGAAAAAGATTTGCCATTTCTCTTAAACATTATTGTAATAACACTGATATTAAGCTAGTTTTCACATCCTTTAAAATCGGCAACATGTTCAGTGTGAAGGATCCTGTCCCTCGTGGGCTCCGTGCGGGTGTGGTATATAAGTTTTTGTGTGCGGGCTGTAGTACCTGCTATGTCGGCGAAACTACCTGGCATTTTTCCACATGCGTACGCAAGCACATTTTCAGTGATAGGTCCTCGCACATTTTTAAACATTTACAAAATTCTGAACATTGTTAGCATCCTAGATCATGCTTCCACAACCTTCCAGCTTAAGATAAAAGAAGCCATTCAAATTCAATGGGAAAAACCTTCTCTTAATCATCAACTTTATCAGATTAATTTAAAACTTTCTTTGTAATATTTGACATTGTCATGTTTCCTTTTTTTATAGTTAATTAGCGTTTTTGGTTCACACTATATATTCAACTCTGTACTATGTACTTCAAACTGAAGATGATAGAAGGTTCTGTCGAAACATGTTTTTAAAGTTAAAAAGTGTCGTGTTATCTCTCAAGAAATCTGAAATGTGTTTTTATTCCGAAAATTTTGAACAATTATTGGATGAGGTTTTTGTGATATCCAGAATAATCAAGGTCTAGGTAGGATTTATCAGCCAAAGTTGAAGGTTGAGGCTTAAATAACACTTATGAGACTATGATTATTCTGGTTATCACAAAAACCAAATCAAATAATATTGTTTTATTATATTCTGAATGAAAAAAATGGAAATCATCTTTTTGCTTCCTCAGTGGCGGCAAGCAACATGAAGCACACAAATTGGATATGATTACTCATAGAAAATCATGCACCGCATTCATGCATGACGTGATTACACATTACCTTGGGTGTCCTTGACATGATTATTATATAATTATTTATATGCAGCTAGGTGACATCACAGGTGCTGATTTCCAAATTCACTGCACACTTTCAGTCAAATTATCAGAAAAGGGATAGCGAGTTCTGTGCATAATAATTAATAATTAATTACCAATTATCCCTAAATTAAGAAGAATTTATTATTGTTTAATTTATTTTGGAACCTCACTTGAAATTCTTAAAAAACTTTATATTAACTAAGATTTTTTAACAATTTATTTTTCTGCATTTAACTTCTTGCAACACACCTGAAAAAGTTTTATAAATAGAGGGAACTTGAACTTAAAAAAAGACACCACTGTTTAAATTACTCTGTAGGTGGTATTGTAATGCAAGAGGAAGGACAGGGTGTTGTTACTGCACACCACATTTCTGGTTCTGCGGAAGATGCTAGAAATAAAGTGCGAGCATATTTTGATGATCTGCGAGAGACAGTCAACAGGCAAGAAGAGGCTGGACATGCTGTTGTCAACAATTATGTGCGAGAGAAGTTGCTGTCACTAAGACAACAACAGGAAGACATGGCTGTTCTAATGTCACAAGTGACATCAGTGTGCATGGAGTGTGAGAGGGCACTGAAGAGGAGTGATGCTGAGGTGGGTCAGGAATTCGCTCAACTATTACCAACAAAAATTTCTTACAGCCATTTGTCCCTGAGGTGCTGACAGTGTCTTAATGTACTTGTCACTCTTTCTCCCATATCTTTTTTTTCCTTCTGGTAAAAATTTTTAGTTATTTTTAAATTAAGGAAGATGATATGTACACTTTTGTCTGCATTAAAAAAATATAGGTTACCACGCCCATTCAAAAGAAAAAAAGTATTTTTTTCGCTATCGAACTTAGCTTGAGGAAAATTTCTTTTGTTTATGTGCATGTGCTCATTTGCTTGTGCTAATGACACGAAACTCGTGTGCAGTAGGGATGCGCAATGCAATACTGAGGAACCACCTTAAACTATTTTCTTTGCCATTTTAATGTGTTTGCTATTTTAATGCATTTGTGTTGTCCTTTCAATCAATCTTGTCAAAGTGTGTGTCAGAAAAGTAGGACTTTGCATATTTCACTATTAAATGTTAACCAATCTTTGAAAAGTCCAAACCTTTAGTTGGGGCTTAAACTAAAAATTCTCCCCTTAAACCCTTAGCTGTCTAATTCCCCACATCTCCATGGGGTTTGGGGGAGGGGGTTCCAATGACAAGTGCATTAGTGTTTTTTTTTATTCCATGGGACTGGACTTAGTTAGCAATGTACATTTCTGAATGATGAAGTCTTTTTGAGATTACTTGGCTTGACTTGTTCACTTGCCTGATCATTCATTTGAAACTCTAAAACCTCATTTCATCTTATATTTTGTCTTTCTAGGTAATAGAAGCCAGAAACAGCATCCGTAGTCTGTTGGAAACAGTACAGGAGCAACAGGAACAGTTTACCAACATTGCTAGCCTGTGTGATACAGATGCTGCTATCCCTGTGGCATTCACAAAAGACAACAGAGTACATATAGGGCCTAAAATGGAGATGAGAGTTGTTGCCTTGGGCCTAGATGGGGCTGGAAAGACTTCGATTTTATTTAAAATGAAGCAAGATGAGTTTGTCTCACCTATCACAACCATTGGTAATTCTCTTTTCTTTTCATTTGATCTTTTTTTTTCTTTTTGTACAGCAAGTTGGGGGATGTCATGGAATTTTATGTTAAATTGGTGCTGCTGCTCTTGGGTTTGTGTTTGTTATTTAGGAGAAAATGTAGACAGTAAAATTGATTTGGTATCTGAAAAATTAAAGGAATTTTGGTTTTCTTCCAGATTAGAAACCTCAAACAAATTCAGTGTATTTTAACATACTAGTTAATTGTGTTCATTTTTGTTTTTTGTGGTCAGGTTTTAATGTAGAGACTGTTGAACATCGCAGCCTTAAGTTCACTCTTTGGGATGTTGGGGGCCTGCAGAAACTCCGTCCACTTTGGAGACATTACTATCTCAACACACAAGGTTGGTTTATAAACAGTTGGGAGTCTTACTAAAGCCATTCAGAACATGTGCATCACGTACTCTCTGGAACTTAGTACATTAGTAGTAATGTACATGTCAAGTTCTGTATTTCAATTCCAGTTTTAACCATACAGTAGGTCCATTATTTTATTAGACAGTTTAAAGTGGTACTATGATCAAATTTTTACCCCTTGTTTTCTTGAGTGTATCACATAGAATTCCATGAAAGAACAAAAACGCCATTTACCGTTTGCAAATATCTGCATTAGTTCCAGAGATATTTAAGTTTGAAAAATGGGCAAAATATGCAAATGAGATGACTGAAGACATCATACACTCAACCCAATATTATATTGACTATATAAATAGAGTTATCTTGGCCAATTTGCAGTGCAAAACCTTGAAACTTGGCAGGCTAATAGATCTACAGGAAACACACCTATGACAACAAAAAAATTTTGTTCCCGTGGCAACTCACTCTTTTCCAGGTACCACCCATTTGATTTCAATTTGTTGGTGATTTTCAGCTTGAAAATGTTAAACAAGGCCACAAAGTCGACCCAACACATAGTAGAATCTTACTGCAAAGAATCAAACATTTCTGTTACAAACTGGTTGAGATACCTCTTTTCATCATACTTGAACAAAATCTGGTTGAGTATATGACGTCATCACTTGGCAAACTTAAATATCTCTGGAACGAAAATAGATATTTGAAAAAAGTAAACAGCTTTTTACTTCTCATGCAGTCTACTTGTTTATGTTTCAAAATGGCTTAAATAGGAAAGGTGCGATTTTCGTCATTGTTCCACTTCAAGTTTTAGGATGCAAACAGATTTTATTTTCTGTTGTATGCAGTCATTATTATGAGGATGTTCTTTTAACCAGTGGGAGGTGCGGTGGCTTCATGGTTGGCCCGGGTTCTAGCCCTAGCTGTTGACATTGTGTTGTGTTCTTGGGTAAGAACTCTCACATTGCTTCTCTCCACCTGGGTGTATAAATATAGGTACCAGCAAATTTAATGCTGGAGGTTAACTCTGACAGATTAGCATCCCATCTAGGGGGGAGTAGAAATACTCCTAGTCACTTCATGAAACCTGGATAAGAGTGTAACTAATGTGCTAGCCAGAGCTGGAGCTGCAAGCCTATTTTGTGAGTCTCTGAGGATTTTTTTTTACTTTTGTCGAGTCTTTAATAATATTTAACATTCAGTGAATGCTACACTTGGCTGTAGAAACAAAAGTTTTTGATTTTCCTTTGTGCATTAAATTTTGTGCAAGTTGTTTTTCTGTCTGTATCTCATTGAACGGATTTTGAAGGTCAGTTTTGGGTTTCAGATATCTGAGTTTCCCTTGCAAATATCTGTCAAAATGTTGATTGTATTGACTAACATCAAAATATAAACAAGGAAATGTTCGTGTGGGGCGAAGTTTAGGTAATTGAAGATGATATGTCAAGAACATTAAACAAGCATTGCAAAGAAGGATTCATAATTTACTTTTTTTGTCTCCCAGGACTCCCAGTTGTGCATTGTTTTGTCCCTTGGGAAACCAAGCTCTTTCTATTTTTGACAAACTGGTTCATCATTGCCATACTTCTCCTCACTTCTGTAGGGAGTTTGAGAAGGAATAAAAATTGGTAAGAGTCTGATCACTCTTGGTTAGCCCCCTTTCATCAGATTCCTTTTTCCTTGATCCTGGATGTTTTAATATCTTATTAGGGCATTATTCCCTTTTTTTTGGATTTTCTGGCAGCAATTTTTCAGGGCTCGCAAAAAAAGGCTCGTAGCTCAAGGCTTGCAAAAATAGTCCCCCACCCTACCACCCCCCCCCCCGGATAAGCTCCGTTCTGATGAGCCAGATGGCTTGTTTGCAGACTTTAACTACCTACCTCCTCACAATCACCTTGTTAGGTGCCAGTGGCTTTTATACATTCCCTGTTCAAGTACATAACAATAACTACGCTTAAAACATTTGAAATTGCTACACAAATAGACATTTCTTCTTTTGTATTGTTAAATACCCACTCAGTTTATTTTGTCCAATTAATTGTGTTTTGTCTTGTACACTGTAGCTGTGATCTTTGTGATTGACAGCAACAATATTGAGCGCATCACAGAGGCTCATGAAGAGCTTGCAAAATTAATGGCAGAGAAAAGACTAAAAGATGCTTTATTGTTGATATATGCCAACAAACAGGTACGACTTGTACAGCTTGTTCTTAACTGTTATCAGAGATGTTCTCAATACAGAATGCCAATGGGTCAACTCACTTCTCCCTACCAAATCACTAAACTTATTCTTGACTAATACTGTAACTAAAACTGTAATTTGTTGGATCATGTGCATGTACCTGACCTTGTTGGGATGACCTGAGACCAATTGCTTATTTGGAACTTCGTGTTATGCATTTTCAGATGTTTAACATTTAAACAAGGTTCGTACAGGTCCTGGAAAACCTGGAGAGTCCTGGAATTTTATTTTGGCATTTTTCAGGACTGGAAAGTCCTGGAAAGTTCTGGAAATCTGTTAAACTCAGCTAAAAAATATGAAGTGTATGGAAGACAGTAAGGAGAATTAACATTGAGATCTTGGGAGTGTAGGGGTTAATGTTAATTTTAAAGCCCTTGAAAAATCATTCTGAGTCCTGGAAAAGTCCTGGAAATTTGTTTCGGAAAATACAGTGGGTCGGAACCCTGTTGAAACATTGACTATAAATATCTCCACTTTGAGTGATTTGACACACCAGTCATATGATCTAGATACCACAGAGCTAATGATCTAGAAGAACTAAAATATAGCTGTTTCCCTTCAGGACTTGCCAAGTGCTCTAAGTGTTGATGCCCTCACTGAACAGCTTGCCCTTCACAAGCTTTGCTGTGGTAGAACCTGGAATATATTTGCCTGTGATGCACACTCTGGTAAAGGCTTACATGAAGGTCTAGATTGGCTTGCAAGACAGCTCATGTCTGAATTTGCTCAGTGACTGGAGTCACTGAACTTGTCAACTGAGTTCAGTTTAGATTAGAAAATTAGACCAGATCAGCTAAGGATCAAGGTATGAAGAAAGATTAACATTTGTAGCTACATGTACTGGTAGTCATTTCTAGTGTAAAAGAATATACTAAACAGACACCTAAACATAGATAGACAGTATGAAAACTGTGCAGGGTAGTGAATTAAAAATAACTGAATGATGTAATTAGTAATTATAATGCATGTGCTCATGTTTACAGTCATTTATATCATAGAATAGTTAATCGGGAACAGGGTGTAAAGGAACAAGAACATTTCAATTACTGAGGCACATGGATAACAGGGGTTCTTTTCAAAATGAACAGCATTGTCACAATTTTCAACTTGAACAATTACAGCCCCAAAGAGTGTGCATACTCTGTAGGAGGTGAATCTTTCTTGAAGGCAACTATCCTATTTAAAGGTCACACTGCACACCACCTAAACCTATAATAAGGCAACGAAGTCCTGCATTCTTTGAAGAAAAACATCAAACTTTAATGTATACTTTAGAACTACAAAAATAAGCAGAAAAATTGCAAACATGTTATACAAACTGTACAAACTTTGCAGTTTCACTGCTTCTTGTGATTTGTTCTTTATTTTCAAATATTAAGTAATTAAGTTCTAAATACAATCGAACCTTGATTATGCAGACTCCTTGCGACTAGATGAAATAGTCGGGATAATTGAGGATCCGGCTAATAGAAAATATGGATATCAATGAATAACAAAACTAATTAAATTAAGATAGCAGCATTTAATTGTGAAACAAGACCCTATCGAGCTGTTCATCATGTGCAACTGTTATTGATTTTTGCTTCCGTCCCTTGCTGGTCTCTAAGTTGTTGGCAAACTTCATGATCTTTTCCTTGTTCTTGCGGATATCAGAGATCTGCTACTTACTAATGCCATATTCAGCTGAGAAATTGATTCCTTTTTTTCCCTCTTGTCTCTAGTCACAAAATTATATGTCTTTAATCAAAAGAACATATCGCTTATGCTTCAAGGATATGATGATTGTGAAGAAACATTTGTGATGCTAGCTTGTTTGTTTTGCATAACACACTGAATGAGCAAATTGAGCGTTAAATTTCACTTAGCAACAATGCAACTCTGAGCCAATCAGAACTCACTTGAATGTTCTTCATTAGTTCCCATGCATGCGAGTGCTGCTTTTGCTATTTCAAGACAAGACAAGACAAGACAACTTTATTTAGCCAGGGTAGCCCAATCAGCTGCAAGGCTATCCTTAGGGGACTAGTTCATCTTGATGAAGGATTTAAATTTTTAAGAGCATTGTGAGGGTCTCCTCCTTATTTTGAATCTGCTAAAAAAGATCTCTTTGCAATGATAAGACAGTTAGGCCCAGCAACACTGTTTTGCAGTGATACTTAAAGCGATTAAAACTTTTATCCTCTTTAACAACACACTTTTGTGCATATGAGGCAATATTTTTGGCTTAATAGGGAAATTCTTCAAAATAAGCAAAAACGAGACATGACCAAGCTAAAATTGTTTTGGCCGGTCAACATGACCGGCCACCGTTCAAAAATTATTTTGAGCCCTGCATATCCAGTTTGTGTTGTCTTTGGTAATCATAGGCTTTGCCTCATTGCACTCTAAGCTTGTGACAGGAAAATTACTGGCTGGAATGTTAATCACCCCAGAAATTCCTCACACAATTTGTAAGTTTTCACACACAACCAAAAAGTAATTTTAATTATGCTAGAATCAAATTACTTAGGATGGTGCCAAGCCCTTTCAATGTTTAGAGTTTGTATTTGAATACTCTCATCCAAAATTGACCATTCTTGTCGTCAAGTCTACAGAATTTTCAACTTATGTCTATGCTACAAATAGAGTGACATCAAATCAGTCATCATCCTCATCAGCCTCGTTGTGTGCAGTGATCAGCACCAGCATCACTAAACAAACAATACTGACCACCAGAATAACAACTCCAAACATCACATTTTGTAACCTGAATATCTGAAAGAGCAAATACAATTCAAATTTAAAGGTACCAAATTTAATGTTCATTTATTCAATTTTCTCTGCAATTACATGAAAAAAGGTTGCATACAATATGGAATGGAAAATCTCACACTGATCTGCATAAGCCCTTGCAATTGCTATTATTATTGTGAATTGCATCTGACCTAGTCACTATTCAGTTTTAAAAATAGATGATCAAGCCCAGAACATCTGGAGCAAGGTCATAATTGTTATGGGGCAGGAGGGGTGTTCCCAGAAGGCACACTCCAGAGTTCCTGGGCTAGATTGTGTAAAATGTCGAATGGGTGCTAGACAGATCCTAAGCAACTTTTAAATGCAAAACAATTATAAAACATGATGGGCTTTCAAACATTAAAAGCTACGTCATAATTAATCTTAGGAAAAAACATTTAGCCTGAACATTTCAAGTTAAGTAATATATCTTGACCGCATTGGCAAAAACGTGCCTGCCAGGTTTTCACCTGGGTTTGGGTGAAAGTTGGCAACTCTAAACCTAGGGGGGGCTCCATCAAGGCTGGGTCTTGTGCACAGCCCAGTCAATGGGCTGCCTGCCGGGGGCCAGCTATCAAAAGCAGGGAGGAGGGGAAGGTGTCTTGTACAGACACCTCCACTTAGTTAGACTCGGGCATTTGAGTGCCAAATAATTTTGTTACTGACTGTGTTTGTTCAGTTATTTAAGCTTGTTTGAATGTTGTGTGTTGACATGGAACCCTGCTGGAGACGTCCCTACCATGTGCATGTGTGAGGGGAGGGGGCATTCTTCTAGCCAGGGGGTCTGGCCACTGGGATTGTCTTAGAGTCAACTGCGGCATGTTTTTGGAAATACAGTCAGATATATTTTTAGCACAATCTGGTCAATCTCAGCGATCACTGGTCCTTTGCAACTTAACACAGCATTTAAAAATTCATTGCTACTGCTGGTCACACTCTCTAGCTCACTCGTCCTCTTCGCTCCTGTGAGTGGAGCATAAGGCTACCTTTACTGCTGGTTACAAGTCTTACCTTTTTAATGTCAATTCTGCCGACTGGTGCTGAAGTGAATTCAACCTCATCATCCTGAGGCTTAGCAAGTATGCGATAGTTAGCATCTTTTGCTTTCACAAGAGCCAGGTAGATTTCAAACACAACTACAGCTGCTAGTACAAGGAGGTACACTATCATCACATACACAGCAGAATCGTCCAGGTGAAAGACTGGTAGTACAGAACCCAGGAAGATATTTATCACTAGAGGAGAAATAATTTATCAAAAGGAGTTTCATATTTGCTGCTGGATCTACAGTAAACAAGACCATACATCTATCTGGTCTTTGTTGTACTGAGACCTTCACAACACCTGCTTGTTCTATTTGACTGCATGTCCTGGTTTACCATACCTAAATTTGCAATTGATTACCTAATCAGTGGTCTGGCATATCCTAGTTGACATCAAGTGACTGACAAGGTTTTAAGCTATTCAAAGTTGAATCAAACGACAAGATACTGCAGCGTTTGTACCTGCTAGTGCTAAGGCTATTATTCCACAACTCCGGTGAGCCCAGTTGAATTGCTTGCGTCTTCAGGAACAAGATAAAACAACATTAGAAAAAGGCAGTCAAAGTGGAAAAAAATTTATATGAAACAAACTGTCCCATGCAAAATTCTAATTTATAATAATTATATTATGTACCAGTCTATTCAATATTATTAACATGAATTAATTCACAGTGCATTTTATTTACTGGAACATAAAGATTGAATCAAGTACCTTGGCATATTACTCAATGAAACATTATCCTTCAAACATCCTGTGTCTACATGAGAACCTCAAGAAATAATGGTATCCTAGCTAAACTTAGGAACTTCTTCACTCTTTCACAAATGAAACAACTTTATTATAGTATCTTCCCTTGCATTTCCTATGCCATCTTAGCATGGGGAAGTGCATACAAAACACAAATTAATAAAAGTAAAAGCTAAACAAAATCATTCCATCATGCTCACATCCTCTGCAAGAACTTTTGGTGACCACACTGAAAGTGCACTCCCCTTGCTAAACTAAATAATGTTTATACACTGTAGACTGCAAGCTCTAAAATTCACACAGTCATTCTTGTAAAAAGGCCTACTACCAAGCTTGTTTCATGATTTCTTTCACTACGCCACTCAAGTACATGGATACTACAACAGATATGCATCTAGACAAAATCTATGCATATCAAAAGTGCATACCAATAGGCCATTACCAAGTTGCCTTTTGCCTCTGTATCAAAACAAGTCTAAGTGCAAAACTATTCACATGAAAATGATTTCCACCTGCAGCCAGTTCATTTTCACGCAAATCAAACACATTTTCATGAGAATGATTTCGTACTTAGACTCATTTTGAAGCAGAGGCACAAGGGAACTCGGAAATGGCCTATTCTGGTAAACAAACAATTCCTTACACAGTGGTTATTCTCTGGGGCAATATTCACGCTCATCTTAAAGACCTCAATAACATCAACTTCTTGAAACATCTGAAACTTTTACTGTCTGAACGTCTGTCTGAACATTCTGAAAACTAGTAATATTGCTATATGCTCCTTTTCTCCAATTGTATGCACATATTTCATTCTTTTAATAGTTCTCTTTGCTCTGAAATATCCATAGAAACACAGTAACTCAAGGCTGACTAGAAAACCTTATTCACATTTCACTATTATAAAATTGTAAATGTACGAGTAAATAAAGTTATTATTATTGTCATTGTTATTATTATTCTTATTGTTATTATTGTTGCTGTAGTTGTTGTTCTTGTTATTATTATTATTATTATTATTATTATTATTATTATTATTATTATTATCATTAGTCTGAAATTTAAAATACTCAGTAATAAAATACCTTCTTCCATCTGGGGAAGGTCTGAAAAAAGCTACAAGTGGCTGAACAACTGCTGTTGACAGTACAATGATGCCAATGAATGAATGAGCACCAGCATCCTACATAAATGACATGCAAAGGAAGCTGAATTTACATATCAAGGGTTTTTGATTTTGGTTGAAACATGGGACAAGGTGTCTGCTAGAAGGATTAATGGATGAAAATAGTCATGAAATAAACAATTGACTGTTGAGGCATGCATCAGTGATTTATGATGCAAGGAGAAAGTTTGGGAGTTACTCAAGGTGCAGCCCAGTCACGAGTTACTTCGTTTTCTGAGTGCTCTAAAAACTTCCCAAGAGGTAACCTCAAAACACTGACTTCTGGTTCATGGAACCCAATATGGACCAGGTTGACAGACTACCCTATGGACTGGTCTGCAGACTATCTCTAAAGAATCCTTCCACATTTTTTATTCTAGGTATTTGTTATTGTAAAATTTTCATATAGTTATTATTACCTCAGACCACTGACCAACATATATAAAAGCAAATACGACTCCTGTTACAGTTAGCAGTGCTGTAATGATCATGAAGGCTTGATGAACCTGATTGATAAATCAAATATTGGCTGTAGAAATTCAGTTTGCAATGAGATATAAGCCTTAATTATATTTTTTTCTTGTTCAGGGTTGGCTGAACTCTTGATTTTCCGTGTCTCTTTATACATGACTTGTATATACCCAAGTAAGGTGCAGGGAATCCTGACAATGTTAGTGTACCTGAATGTGTACAGTACTGCTATGAGCCTGACTAAGATCTGAAACAAATTTGACTTCTACTTTGAATGCATCAATGCAAGCAAAGTTATCTAGATCACCAAGCAAGGTACTAGGAAAGGTTCAGGATCTGAGGCAGCCTTCACTGGCTCACAACAATGTTAGTTAGCTACATTTTAGTTCACAGCTGAGACTGTAAAAGGTGGTACACTAACTGCACAATACAAGCCTAACCTGGAGACAGAAAAGTATGATTGGAAAGTACGCTCGCCTGTTAATTAAGGCTGCCAAAAATAAAATGTTAAGTGATCAGACAGTACATTGCACTTCATCATTTAACCTGAAAAATTCCCAACAAGCCAAGACTACTAAGATAAGGTAAAGACCTTTATTAGGATGATTCAATGCTGTCTAATTCATCTAGATTACTGTGATTTACCTGGAACCACACTCGCTTTCCACAAACATTCTTTTCACCCCACACTGGCCGCATGAATCGTGCTATGAACATTCCAACTGTTGCAAATCCTACCCATGCGATCACCATCAAAACCGCTTCAGGGGAAAATTAAATACAAAAAGTAGCAATGACTTGCATGCATACATCAATTGTTTGCAGCACAGCTATCAACAGCCATTTAATTACTAGGGAGCTTAGGAAACCACAACAGCAAGGACAACATCAATTTAAAAATGATTCTATATTTTACATATGAATCTTGCAGTACCCTAAAGTTCATTATTTTACTTTGTTGATCACTGTCAAGGCTATCATGAAACTGAATCTAAAACACATTGATAAATTCTCTAGAAAATGCAGAGTTGGGCCATTTCTGTCTTATTTGAAGAGGATGGAAAAGAAATGTACCAAGAATTATAAGGCATGTTAGCAACCTTGCCATTGCTATCGTAGTTTTCTTACGCTCACTACTGTATACAACCTTGTTCCCAGGGTCTCTCATCTTACACCCCCCCCCCCCACCCCCACACCACAGGGGGCAGTAAGATGAGAGACCCTGGGAACGAGGTTGTACTGTATAGTCCTCTCAAAAAGCCTCTCTCTCCCTTTTGTTCACAAAATAGAACAAGAAGACAAATTGTTATACATCTCAACTAAATGTCGCATGTTGTGGGTCAAAACTCACCAACCCCTTAGGGAAACAACAACATGAACTTTCGACCCACATGTGATCAGCTTTTGGTCCTTAAAACCACAGGAAATTTGTAAGCCAGTCAGTGTAAAGCAAACTTTTAAGCCACAAGAGGTATAACAAAACACTTCATTACTGGCCCTACAGAGCTGCCCTACAGGTAACAGTGACTTTTGTTTCCCCTCAACCTCAATGTTCCCTCCAGCTTTGCCTCAGGGAACAGTGAGAGTCTCAGGGAAGAAAAACTCACTGTTTCTCTTGGGGTCAGTCATTAAATGCTTATTGTTCTATCACTGGATTTTTAATAATTTAAAACAGTCTCACAGGGCCGAAATTTACATACAGTATTGGCAGTCTATGAGAAACTACAACAGATACAGTAGAACCCTGCTCTTTGGACACACACTTATCATGGACAGACAGTTTTGCTTGTCTCAATCAAGTATTATGTGCCATTTGCACCCTGACAGGAAATAAAAGTTTAGGGTAATGAGATCTGATAGACAAAAAACTTCCTGTCTACAGAGGATTTATAAATGATCAATACTCACAAGATCAAGATTATTAACTTTGAGTGCATCTTTTGGATATTTTGGAGATTTTATGCCTAGATGTGAGCCAAATTAGCTCCAATCTACTCAAAAAGGTATTTGCACCATGACAGCATCCCTTTCTTTCCACAAGCACTGCATTTTACTACATTTTTGTTTGGGCATATGCAGAAGTCAAAATTTTGAGAGATGAGAAATTGACCTACATCTTTAGGCTTTCTTAATTTCTCCTTTAACTTTCCTTTTTCTCCTTTTTCTTATCATTTTGCTGCAGTGATTGACTGACTACTGGGCTTGCTTCCAGTTAAAAAAATTCTGATAAGTGTCGTTGCAGGAAATTTTGCTCCACGTTTTTCTAATCTGGGTATCAATGGAAAAGATCTTTTCCTCCTGCAGAACTTGAGTATATATGATGTCAATTCTGATCAAAGGTGACGACATCAGAAGTGGAACAAAAGCCAGTCCTCATCACGGCCAGTTATGGCTGGCTGGCAAAGGAGTCAATGGGTTAAAAGAGCATAAGTAAGATGTTTTTTTTTTAAATTCAAATAACTAAGTGTGGATTTTTTTTAATTCAAATAACTAAGTGTGAAGTTGTTAAACATTGTTCTGTTATGTTTACTTTGAAGAATTAATTGATTAGATGAACGAGTTATGTTTCAAATAAAACTAACTTATTAAACATGTCTGTCAGATTTCTATAATTACGGTTTTTGAGCTAAAGTACAGTATATATATATATGTATTTTTCAAATAGCGTTTTAAACCACATTCAGATGTAAAGTTCATAAAGAAATAGGCACCCTTTCTCTAGTAAGTGCTCGCTCTCCAATAAGTTTCCTTTCTTGGTTACCAGGCACTAACTAAACTTAAGTAACTCAGGGGCACTAAATCAAATCGTTACTTGAAAAGTTTGCTCTGCTGACAGCTTTACAGCCTTATGTATGCCCTGTACTATCAAATGCAGAGGAGTTACATTTATACGTAGACTACAGAATCACAAATAAGTCACAAGTATGCATGTTACCCTGTAGTGAAAGCTGTTGTCAGGTACAAAGTTATAAACCTTACATAAACAGCATCATGACAGTGTAAAGTTATTTACCATGTATTTGAATGAATGACAAGTCATAAACAGAAGCTTCCAGGATCTGAATTTCAGCTAGATTTACTGGGCTCATGGAGTGAGCTTTCCAACTGTGTTCATGAAGAGAATTATGAGGACCTGAACATGTTGAAACATCAGTTGAAGCAATCACAAAATATTTGTTCTTAAAACAATTAGTTGCATTTATAGATTTTAATTTAACAAAAGCGGATTACGATGGAAAATCTATGTACATGTACCTTAGGTGCAATATACCTTCAATGACCTTCACAAAGGTTGAAAGTATATTTAACTGATTAGCTACCGTAAAACTTGTTTTAACATTGAAGGCCTTCATGCAAAAAGGGCGTATATCGGTTTTTGGCCAATTTTCATTTTTTGCAGGATTGAGCTACCAGTAATTTTTGACAGACTGACTTGTTTTGACATGGAACGCATTGTTCCGTAATTGTTTTGATCGACTTGCGCTTCGTTCTCCAGAAATAATGTTGCCAAAAAACTCAGTTTTCCTCTGGAGACCTTTTGTTAAACGAAAAACAAAAGAAACCTTTTGTTTCATTTAGTTTTATTATTTGTATAATTACACTGATCCGGGCTTCGTTAGCACAAGCTATTAAGGCGCTAAACGGAGCGGATGTGAATTTGTTTTGTCGTGACACCGGTTCGATACAAAGTCAGTCTTTTTTTGGTCTGTTTATCTACTTATTTTACAAACCAAAACACCTATTTAAAAATATATGTGCTGTCGAAGCTGCTAAAAGTAATCGTTTAAGTTCGCGTCGCATCAAAATCCACCTTCGAAAGATTTGCTCATTAAGATGCAGCTTCATGCAAAACTGAGTTTTTTGCATACGTCATTTCCGGAGAATGAAGCATAAATCGATCAAGACAATTACAAAACAGTGCGTTACATGTCAAAACAAGTCAGTCTGTCAAAAATTAGCTTGATCCTGCAAAAAATGGAAATCGGCCCTTTTTGCACGAGGGCCTTCAATTAATAATATTAATAAATTCATAATTAATAATAATCACTCCATTGAAGTCTCAAATTTAACTGGCTGAGCACAGACACTCTACTCATTGGGGAGACTAAATCAAATCAACCACAATCAGATGAAATCAAATCAAATCAAATGTTTTTTTGAGGGGAGTGGGGGAAAACCGGAGAACCCGGAAGAAAACCTCTCGGAGCAGAGTAGAGAACCAACAAAGTCAGCACACTTATGACGCTGGGTCTGGGAATTGAACACGGGCCACATTGATGAGAGGTGATCTCTCTCACCACTGGCCCATCCCTGCTCCCCAAATTCCCAATGCTTTGAGAAAAAAGATAAATTTGTCCTCATTTCATCTGGTGTTATTTTTGGCAGTTATATCTTCTAGTCTATATAATGGATAGTATCAGAGAATATAAATTAGTATAATCTTCTATATTTCCACTAAGAATCTTCCTTACATTTCAATCTATTTTTGTCAATTATACCTGTTGGTCCCATGGCAAATATGATAAACAAATGCTTAGTTAGGTCAGCAGTCATGATTTCATCCTGTTTTTCTCGTCGAAACCTACAACAGTAACAATGCCACAAGACCACATTTAAGTTTATATCAAAAACATTGATTTACTGATAAGGAAGAGTAAACATTCTGTAGTGCTCAATACATGACATTGACAAAATTGATGCTGATAATCACAGAATGCCACTGAGAGGTCTACAGAGATTAAAACAAACAAGTTAATTAGTAACTTGAGCTACATCCATGATATAATGAATAATATATAAAATTACTAAACACTGGCATTTTAACAACAAATTAAAAATTATAATTATATTTAAGAACAGAGTTTAAAAATTGTTACCTGCATTTGATAGCTCCATCTTCATAAGATTTTTGCTCAACTTTTAACCCTTTTACAGACTGAAAAAAATATTGTCATGTATATCTTAAAGAAACACACCATCCAGTAATTATGTAACTCAATAGTAAATAAACTGGAGGTTCTTTTGACTTGACAAAAGAATGATGATGATGACGATGATGATGACGATGATGATGATGACAATGACGATGATGACAATGAAGATAATGATGACAATGACGGCAATGATGATGATGACAATGAAGATAATGATAGTGAAGATGATGATGATGATGATGACGATGCGGCTTTTGCTCTAGCTGATATTTACTTTTCCACTGAAATTCTAGTTCCAGCGTGGCTGGTGCCTAGGTTCTCTGAAGTTGTGGGGGCTTGTGGCTGAGTTACAGTAGTGACTGCCATGTTAGCAGTCTTACATTGTGAGGCTGAAAAATAATCATAGTTTAGGGCCTAAGAAATAAACTGTTTCACATCCAGTTATGTCAGAGTTTTGAATAGCACTGTCCGGCAACACAACCAAACTTATTTCACAGTAAGAGAAAATACAACAGCGTGGCTTTCAATTAGTCAAACTGGTTCAGTTGAAATTAGTGTTTACAATGCAAACTCCAAAGATGTCTGGAATTAAATCATGTTGAACAAGCGTTATACATAAAAAATATACATTTTTGGCAAACATTTAATGAGTCAAAATGAAGTCAATTCAGTTCAAAGTGATAAAAGTACACTTCTATAATTACAGCTAGTATATATTCTAGCACAAAAAATAATGTAGTTTACCTTTATTGTTCTTGCTGGTGTATTATATCCCTTTATAGGATAATGATCAACTAAAGTAGTTCCATTTACAAGGGAACATATAATGGCATCTGTTCCGTCCTGAAATGAAAATGTACCAGTTGTTATTACCTTGATTTTTTTCTAATAAAAATAAATAACAAACATACCTTGCACTGTCTAATTTCTACATGAGGGTCAATTGATCAAATATCTAAATGAGGTATCAGTGAAGGTGGCAATAAAGCAAATATGTAAAATCTACATTTAGACTAATCAGTTCACAATTAAGTAAATTTACAAATTTTACATCCACTACACTAACTGTAATGTAGTAAATTTTGTAATTGTGCAATTTTGCATCAGTTCAGTACCATCCTGAATCCAAAATCTCACATGTAAAGTTACAAAAAAAAAAATGAAGTACATGATATGCATTCAAACAACTGTAGATCTTGCTATGTACAGGAAAGGAATTTGTAACAATTATAACTCTGGTTCTTTTACATGTGAAAGGAAGAAATATTTAGGGAAAGGACAGCTGATATCTAAAATATACCTACAAAATATTAAAGAGTATCTTTGATTACCATTACGGCCTTGCGGTTAAATCCAACTGCTACCCACTTTTTATTGCTGCTCATCTCAAACATAATGTTTGATCCTTTAGGTGTGTATGTCAGGAAGTAATCACAGTTGCTTGGTGATGAGCCACAAGAATCTGGCTTAAAGAAACAGCCTTTTGTCTTTCCACAATCATCTGCAGAGAACTGTTGAATTAGAATTCCATAAAGAAAAAAATATAAATAAGCTCTAAATCACTCACACTTTTTATATTCATACATTGGTTTAATTAACGACTGCAGTGGTACACCAACTAAGCTAGACAGCATTGCCGGTAATAATGTTCTCTGAGTTAATTATTTGCACCTGTCGATATGTTTCCTTAGATGTATCTTATAATGAAAGAAGATAATTATTGCATATATACCGTAAGGGATTTAGATCATTTCACTGCAGATTAAAGTCAACCTCCCTGTACTCATAGTTTGAAATATTCTATTGTTTTTCACCTCTGGCAAGCAACCACCAAAATGTCTTCACATGATTTGACTTCACTATGGGTAACAAGATCCTGGTTATCTCTTGTATAACATTCTCAAGTGACTATCGTTTCATCTTCAGGGAATACTACTTGTATTACAACTTGGAAATAATGTAACACTAGTACAGTGCAGCAATAACACAATATTCCATATCAATCTAATTTTTTACCAACTTACTAACAGCCGAGGAATTGGAGGCTTTTGCTGTGGAATTCTGCCGTCACTGACTGGAACTATTAGGAGCAAAATTTCTAAAGTTACAATAGAGTATTGAGATTTTCCCCAGCACTATGAAAAGTGCATAATCAATTGTGAAATAATTTTATTATTTGCCACTGATGAATCCTATTTTTAACTTTATAGGCCTCTCTGCCTTTGAGATTTAATGGATTCCAAAAATTACTTACTGGTACATTGTACATTAATGTTTTTGACAACTCGTGTTCTTTCTTTTTTTGAAACTGTTAATTTTACCATGGAGTTTATATACATGTACGGGATTTTCAGAACCCAAAATCAACCGCTTACCAACGTAAACTATCTTGGGCATCTCCATAACTTAGCTGGTGATGCAACATGCTGGTATCAAAAATGGGATCAAATCCTACTGTAAACTCAAATCCTATTTTACTTTTAACAAGTGGAGGTTAGGTGCCTAGAGAAAAAAAACCCAACACTTGCCCTGTAATGCCAGTCCCATGATGGAAGACCACCCACGTACATGTAACAGGCACTGCCCCCCCCCCCCCCCACTCCCAACAGCAGAGAACCCAGGCACCATTCATACTGAAACTAGAATTTCAGTGGAAAAGTCAAAGAGAAACTATTAAATATTCATAATTAATTTTAAATAAATCCAATAAAAATTTCCTGGGGGAGGGTTGGGAGGGGAAAAAATGCAAAGAACACACAAACATCTGCCTGATAATCTACACTAACTTCACAATATTATTTAGCACAAGTTGTCAAAAACACTAATTATAGTATCAGTACTAACGAAGTGACAAACAAAAATCCAGGCTTGAAGGTGATTTGATACCGGCCCTTACCTCTGCAAAACTGTTTTTTCATGTGAGTCTGTTAACCCCCAGGCCCTTAGCCCTTACTATACCCCAGGGGATGAAGTAAAAAACTTCAGCATATTTACAGTAGTGTTTCCTAGACCTCATCAGAACACTTCTTCTTTAAGGTATGTTTCCCCGGTAACGAGACAGACTGACATCAATATTTTTGTGTGTCTGGTGTCATGTCTGGTAGGTGGGATACATTTATAAACAATATTAAGACCTTCAGTTCTTGAGCTGTTTTATCAAATCGAGCCTGTTTAATCACACTGATCTTATTGTTTGGGTGATATGAATGTTAGAACGCTTCAGGAGTGATCACTTCAAAGGACAGTTCATCCATCCTCACTAGTACGACTTTACAGCCGGCCCATAACATAGTCGCTGGACTGTGTGCCAGTTGATTGCTGTAAGATCTACTGAGAGTCCCTCACCTTCAGACAGAAAAACTACAAATACTGCGGTGATCACTGATCTGTGAAGCACTGCGGAGCGTTCCATCCCTGCAGCTCAACTCGATGATCACGAAAGCACAACTAAAGAATGCAAATTAAACTTTGGCAGAAACGCTCTCGTCCCCAGCGCCTCCTGCTACTCTTAGCGACGGGGCCTTGGCACAAGAATCAAACATAGGCACGCAAGGCGTGCAAGAGTTATTTTTTGTGAATAACAAGTCCCTGGAGGTAGTGAATAGACCCTATGCATATATGGCTGCTTTATATTATTCTTTTGTTTGTATTAAAAATAGCCTCACTAACCTTGCTCTTGAAACAAAAATTGCAAAGAATTTATTATCCCGAAAGAGGTTAGTGAGGCTGTTTTGGATACGAACAAAAGAATAATTTAAAGGTAGCCATTTTTGCATTGGGTCTATAATGCTTGTCACTCGATGGTGTTACCAGTCTGGTCCGTTAAAAGTGATTGGTCAGTAAAACGTTAATGGTATTGGCTGCAAGATTCGTGTTAAGTTTGTCATCGGTCATCCGTCGGTTTCGATCTATATTTTGTTAGGTATTAGAAGTCCGGTTGTCGGTTTCATTTTTGTCTTGGATAAGTCATTTGTAAGGCACCTGTATTTGTTGACATCTGTTAAGAGGCTTTTGTTGTAAGTTAGTGTACCAGCTTTCCAGAGTCAGTCGTTGAATAGTTCGTACTGTAAGTTCTCGCTGAAACGCCTTTCATAATTTGAGGTGGTTTTTGACGGCAAAGGTTACAACAGAATAAGAACGTGCTGTTCCGTGACTCGACCTGTCAGATATGATTATCTGATGATTAGATAAGTGTTTTGTTTATCCGTGACATGAAAATTAGTGTTTTGCTTTTTCCGGCACATGGTAATACAGACTCTTACCAGAGTATGCTTATCTTTCTTCTTCCTTTTTTTTCCTTAGATATTTATCCCCAGCAGTGAAGAAAAAGCACATCGCCCTTAAGTTTTCGAGAAAACAAGGGGATCATGTTGTATAACTTAACGAAAAAAAAACAACAAGAGTATCAAGTTACAAAGGTTCGCGTGAAAAGTAAGATTGTCACGTTTTTACGGGTCAACGTATAATTGAATCTAACTCAGTTTAAAACAAGATCCAATGCATGTTCTGATGCCAACAATGATTGCAGATTTTTTTGCGGTTTTGATATTCCACGAAACCATTTCAAATTAAAAGCGAGCGAGCGATCAAAGGAGGAATAAACCCATACATCGAGTGCCAGAAACATAAGCTCGATCAGATAGCGGCAAGAAACAAAAATTTCTCTAGACAAGCGTATAGCTTTCTCGAAGTAAAGCCATGGCGGCGCCGATGAAAAACTTACGAAGGCAAACAGTTGAAATCACAAACGAGTAAAGGGGGTAAGTTTCTAAAGAAACTGTGGCGCTGCGTCGGTGGGAGTATTACAAGATAATTTGGTTTTATCAACTGAGTTGATAATGTGAATTAGCCACCGTAAAGAGATTCAGAAGCTAACGTTTCGAGCGCTAGTCCTTCGTCGGAGCGAATCGAGGAGTTGTGGGTTGTGTGTGGTTTATA
>CM042757.1:345895-355704 GCA_022496165.2 Catalaphyllia jardinei
CCATAAGGTAACTTTTGTCAAGAACCTCCTCGAATATAGTGATGATTTTAGTCGATCAGTAGCCAAGAATAGTCTCTGGTATTTGGATACCACCAATACGACTGTGGTTGCTGATAATGCTGGGTTTGCGGCAAGAAAAGCTTTGATGACAGACGAAAATGTTCTTAAAAATGTTAATGTGATCATACCTCTCAATCGTTACAGTTTCTTCGAAGAGCCGAATCAACTAATGTTAGTCCCAATGCAACTCCAGTTCAATATTCAGTTGCAGAATGACAATGAATTAATCTATATGAACAAAGGAACAGATGCCGGTTGAGTGGTCATTAATAGATTCCTACTATGGGTCCCAAGATTGATACCAAAGGACACTCTATATAATAAGTTTGTTGAATCGTTTTTAACAGAGAAAACATGCACGTATAACAGAGAAATGTATGAGGTTTCCGCACCAACAAATAGCAGTGGATTCTTCCAGATCTCCTCCAGTATTGATAATGTTAAGGCTATCTTTGTATATCTACAACGAGCTAAAACAAAGAATGCAGAGAAGAATCCATACATATTTGACACTTTTAAACTGCATTCAGCTGATGATGTTGCTGCTAATTTTCGCACT
Organism: Catalaphyllia jardinei; assembly: GCA_022496165.2. NCBI lineage: Eukaryota > Metazoa > Cnidaria > Anthozoa > Scleractinia > Caryophylliidae > Catalaphyllia > Catalaphyllia jardinei. The sequence continues at coordinate 346,515 of CM042757.1, forward strand.
CTTACAACTTGTAGATTGGAATACGGTAATGGAGTATTTTACCCAGAGACTGAATATGATTCAGAATCAAAAGTAAGGATCTTCAACGACTTGATGTCGTATAGTTTTAAAAGGAATAATTACAACAGCGGCACACAACTCAACCTAGCGAATTACAACTCTCTTTATCCTCTCATATACTTCGATTTATCATATCAAACGGAAAAAGTATCAAGAGATCCAAAGCAGTTGATTTTCAGGTATAAGCTAAATGCTAATACTTTAAATACCGATGCTTTCAGTGGCCATGCCATCGTCTTATATGAAGAGACAGTAGTCATCAATAAGGTTGGAAATGAATTGGTCATAGTATAAAAAGTATCAATAGTAATAAGATATTCCTCATTTCGTATATGTTTTATAATCAAAAATTATATAACATATATTATATACAAAAAATGACTCAGCTTTTCGAAATCAATGTCAAACTATCAGAAAATCAGAAGAAGAATATCAGTGACGCTTACCGTAAAAAGGAAACGATTGTAATCAGGCTTGCAAATGACTCTCTTCGCGGAAACGACACTCTACATGTCCCAGCTAGAGTGAAGAAGAGATTGGAGAAGAATCGGAAATTGAATAAAGGTATGGATATTAAGCTTGCTAAGACCAATATCAGAAAGCAAGTTGGTGGTAGTTTGTTGACTTCAGCTCTGGCTCTTGCATGTGCATTTGGACCAACCATTGCGAAAACCATGGGATTGGCAGCTTTAGCAGGGGCCTCCAGTGCAGGAGCACAACAAATTGTCAAAAAGATAGCTGGAAAAGGGGTACAGACAGGAGGTTTCCTTATTCCACAGAATAAGATTGACAAACTCATCGCAAACAAGCATCTTCTAACCACAAAACAAAAGAAAGATATATTGGATGCCCTTCAATCAGGTTCAGGTGTCCGTATAAAACCAACAAAAAAACAATCAGGTGGTTCCCTTGGCACTTTACTCGCCAGTATTGGGATTCCAATGGTGTTGAAAGCTTTGACTGGAAGGGGTGCCCCCAAGATTGGATCACCTACCCAACCTCCTCCAAGGGGAAGAGGAGCTCCGAGAATAGGTGTATACCCCCATAGTCCACCACCTTTTCTTGGCACATGGAAACAGGTTGGTAGAGGAAAAAAAAAGACAAACAAAAAAAAGGAAAGGGGCTACTGTTAGGACCAAACAGCCCATTCAATCAAATTCCACTTCTGGGAGCAATACTGTGAAACCGAAATTCCATGAAGATATCCCGATGAGCAATCATGATCTGATGAAATGGTGTAGACATCTCAACATCTCAATCAATGATGTTCTATCAAGGGATAAAAGAGTTCCACATGATCATAACCAAGCATTAATTATTTACAATCTTGAACCGTCATATATGAGTGGAAGCCATTGGGTAGCTACTTTTGCAAAAGACAACATCATCAATTATTTTGATAGTTTTGGTATGCCTCCTTTTCAAGAAATGGTAAATCATGCGAAAAAGAAAGAATGTAACTCTGCTTCACCAAAATAATCAGATTCAAAATATGAGTACAACAACATGTGGCTACTTTTGTTTATACTTTTTGAATGAAATGAATAAAGGAAATTCATATTATGATTTATTAAAAGTATTCAATATGGATGATACAATGAAAAATGAAAGATTCATCAAACATTATTTCAAAAATATCTAACTTATATATATATAATGGTAAAATAATATTGTGTTAAACAGAAGAAACAAACTGAATGTGTTCCAGGGAGTGAACGATATGTCAAAGCTAAAAATAGGCGTATGATGTTGAAATGGACTTGTGCTGAATGTGGGATCCAACACATAGTGGTAAAGGAATACCAATACCATTTCCATTTGTTGATTGGAAGAAAGCTTGGAATGTTATCACTGCACCTGGATTATTCAAGGGACCTGAAGTGAGTGCAAAAGAGGGTAAAGCTATGGTTGCTGAATACAAGAGACAATACAAGGCTTACAAAGATGCTGGGGGCAGCAGATCATACAACTCATGGATTAAATGGAAAGGTTATGGTGGAGGGCTGGATATTCACAAGGCTATATTGAAAGTAGCGCCTAAGAAGGGTTTTGTGATGTCTGGGCATAAATATACAGGCCCTGGTAACCCTCTTGAAGAGCAACTGACGTATGATCCCAGCACCGGTTAGATACTTGAGGTATATCAACAACCAACAGGTAGAACAGATGCAGTCAGTCTGCAGCATGATGTTGATTACTCAGTTTGTGGTAATAAACCAAAAGGTGACCAAGTGAAGTGCAAAAATGAAGCTGATCGTAAGATGGTCAAAGCTCTCGATGCAATTCCTTGGAAAGATCGACAATGGGGTCATACTGTGGCTAGGAACGCCATAGCAGCTAAGTCCAAATCAGGTATGGGTGTTAAGAAGCCAAAAAACGGGAAAAGCCCTCGAGTGAGGAAAACTGGCAAGAAAAATTAGCAGATGAGTTACATACACCCATAAAACGCAACTTCACTCGGCGGCGTGTAATCACAAATCATATCGATGAAATATGGGCAAGTGATCTAGTTGAAATGCAACAGTTCAGTAAATGGAATAGGGGTTACCGATATCTTCTAATGGTTATTGATGCATTTAGCAAATATTGTTGGATCATTCCATTGAAGGATAAGAAAGGCGAATCTGTCACTGAAGCATTCAAAACAATATTCAAGGAAGGCAGAAAACCACAATATATTTGGGTTGACAAGGGAAAAGAGTTCTATAACAAACATGTGAAAGACCTATTAGAGAAAAATGGGATACATATGTACTCAAATGAGAATGAAGAGAAGTCATCAGTAGTTGAAAGATGGAATAGGACAATTAAATCCAAAATGTGGAAACAGTTCACAATTCAACGTAATACAATGTATCTGGAAATGTTACCTGAGTTAGTAAAATAATACAACAACACAAAACATTCAAGCATAAAAATGACACCGGTTGAGGCTTCAAAGAAAGAGAATGAGGGTACAGTTTACTTCAATCTATATGGTGATATGGAAACATTAAAACAGAAACCAAAATTCAAAATAGGTGATCAGGTCCGAATATCTAAGTATAAACGGAATGTGTTTGATAAGGATTACACACCAAATTGGACAGAAAAAATGTTCACAGTTGATAAGATCCAATACACTAATCCAATAACATACAAAGTAAAAGATCTCAGAGGTGAAGATATTCAAGGGAGTTTCTATGAACCTGAATTATTAAAAGCCAAACAGGATGTATTCCGCATTGATAAAGTCATTCGCAGAGATTATAAGAAGAAACAAGCTTTGGTGAAGTGGAAGGGATACAGTGATGATTTTAACAGTTGGATTCCTATGAAGGATTGAAACGCACTATAAACTCACATAAGAATACATAAATATATAGTATATACAATGGTAAGACCAAAAAATATTCAGAAGAAAGAAAGCAATCACACAAAGCAAGACCAAGTACATGGTGAATAAAGAATGGCAATGTCCTGCATGTGGAAATAGGAATGACACATTAGCCGGGAAATGGAACCATCTAAATACAAAGAAACACATGAAAAATGCCCAAACCATAAAGGATCAATAAATACATAAAAAGTATTCTTGTTTGTTATGCGTTTAAATGTGAAAAGTCAGATTTAAACGCACCATTATTAAGACTTAAGAATAAAATTATATAAACATAGTATATAGAATGAAAAAAAGTATCTCAACCTATAGTATGAACACACGCGATCTCTCAAACCTAACCAAATCGCAATTGATTAGATTACTAATCAAACAAAATTCGCAAATCAAGAAACTGCTGTCACGCGACAAGAAGCTGCAGGTTGAAACACAAGACAAACCAACAACTGAAAAAAGGAGAAAGCAAACAACTCATTTCAAAATGACCAAGACTAAATATCTCTCAATGAGGTATCTTCCAATTGCCAAACATTTGGGATTCACTTGGAAGGATCTCCGTAGTAAAAACACTAGACAAAATGTTATCAATCAAATATTGGAGTATGAAAAAAATATGTCTCATGATGATATCATCAAACAAGCTATTCGAGACACTTCGAACAATAATATTCAAAATGCTAAACACCAACGACGTATTAATAAGATTAATAGAAATTGGAATCCTATAACCATTCAACCACAATCAGAATTTGGAGATGATAAAAAACCAGTTCCACCACCAAGGACTAAAATAGAGGAAACTGCCAGAGCCTTGAAGGGTTACACAAAGTCCTTTGAAATAAGCATCAATAACAACAAAGACCCACTTGAACAACTACAAAACACAAGAAAAGCCATCGAAGATCATATCACAAACATTCTCACAGATGTGAAAGGTCTAAAATTCGTTGAAACGCTTACGGTAACATTCAAAAAATCAGCAAAAGATGAAACACTGTACAAAACCGCATATTTCAATAGCAAACCTCTTACCATCATCAACAACACAGAAATCCCAGAAGCATTACAATTATCAAAACAGCAAATCTTAAACATGACAGCTCAATGGATATCTGAAGGTTCCGGTAGGACTATTGAATCTGTTTACAATCATTACTTCTCAAACTCATTAATAATTCATTAAGTTAGAACAAAAGAAATCACAAGCGTGAAGGAGGTTTGGATACCTGGTCTTAATTAGCATAGATCTTGACGATTTTACTTCTCCCTTTACTCCTTAGTTTTTGCTTCGATTGAGAAGATATATCAAACTCTCGAGACAGCATTTCATCGGCTATCCAAACACCTCGAATTTCGTCAAAAATACTCCGCTGCGCGTCGTATTTTCAACTCTCTTCTCGGTGTTTGGATATCCCGATGAAACACTGTCTCTCGTGTTTGATATATTACATCAATATTGTACAATATGAGCCAATGAAAGGCTCATCATATATTGAACTTCCCCTAGAACTCAGAAACAGTAAAAAAGGATTGATCAACATGAAAAATGAGGATAATGAATGCTTCAGATGGTGTCACATCAGACATTTAAATCCACAAGATAAAGATCCACAGAGGATTAAAAAATCAGACAAGTAATATGTTAAAAATTTAGATTATTCAGGAATTGAATTCCCAGCAACAACAAAGTATTATAATAAAATTGAAAAGCAAAATGAGATCAACATCAATGTATATGGATATGAAAACAAACAACCATATCCTGTCTATGTGTCAAAAGAAAAATATGACAATCATATGGAACTATTATTAATAACTGAAAATGACAATAAACACTACGTATTCATCAAAGATTTCAACAGGTTTATGTTCAACAAAACGAAGTATGAGGGAAAGAAGCACTTCTGTATGTATTGTCTTCAGTGTTTCAGCTCTGAAAGAGTCTTGAACAATCATAAAGATAATTTCATTCAAGTCAATGGAGCACAAGCAGTAAAAATGCCTAATGAAGATAACAACATCCTAAAATACAATAATCATAATAAACAACAGCCTGTGCCATTTGTGATCTACGCTGACTTTGAAGCTATAACAGAAAAGATATCTAGGTGTCAACCTAAGAATGATAAATCATATACAGAGGCATACCAGAAGCATACAGACTGTGGATACGGTTATAAGATTGTCTGTCGCTATGATGATAAATACAGCAAACCTGCTAAAACGTAGAGGTGAAAAGGCTGTTTACAAATTCATGGAAGCCATGTTGGAAGAAGTTAAATATTGTAAGAGATTGATGAAAAAAGAATTTAATAAACCATTGAGAATGACGAAAGATGATGAAGAGAAATTTCAAAAAGCTGACGAATGTCACTGGTAAATATAGAGGCTCAGCTCATCAAGATTGTAATTTGAAACTTAGAGTAAACCCACAAGAATTAAAAATACCGGTTATATTTCATAATCTCCGCGGGTATGACTCTCATTTCATTATGCAAGAGATTGGAGCAATTGTTAAGAAGAATACATTCATAAATAAGAAGGGTGAAAAATGTCAAATGAACATTAATGCCATACCGAATAATATGAAGAAATATATGGCATTCATGCTTGGTAATAGCTTAGTGTTCCTTGATAGTTTCCAATTCATGAGTTCCAGTCTAGAAAAACTAGTAAGTAATATGCCAAGAGAATCATTAAAATACACCTCTCAAGTATTTGAGGGTAAAGAGCTAGATCTAATGACTAGAAAAGGAGTTTACCCCTATGACTATATGAACAGTTTTGATAAGTTCAGTGAAAAGCTGCCGCTGAAAGAAGAATTCTACAGCATACTAAACAATGAACATATATCAGATGAAGACTATGAACATGCCCAAAATGTATGGAATACATTCTCTCTAAAAAATATGGGTGAGTACCATGACTTGTACCTTACATCTGACATCCTCCTGTTAGCTGATGTATTTGAAAACTTCAGGAGAACATGTCTTGAATATTACAAACTAGATCCATGCCATTATTTCACATCTCCTGGTTTGTCATGGGATGCAATGTTAAAGATGACGAATATTAAATTAGAGCTTATGACTGATATTGATATGTTCCAGTTCATTGAAATGGGACTGCGTGGTGGTATCAGCTATATAGCCAATCGTTATGGTAAAGCAAACAATAAATACATGAGAGAATACGATGAGAAGGCGCCATCAAAGTATATTATGTATCTTGATGCTAATAACCTTTATGGTTGGGCTATGAGCCAGTATCTACCAACAGGTGGATTCAGATGGATGACTGAAAAGCAGATCAATAAGATAGACCTTGCCAAGTATAAAGAAGATAGTGATAAAGGTTTCATAGCAGAAGTTGATCTTGAGCATCCAGAAGAATTACATGATCTCCATAATGATTACCCACTTGCAGCAGAAAAGGTGAAAGTAACCAATGATATGTTATCTAAGTATTGCAAAAACATATCTGAGAAATATAATATATCAACCGGTCTGGCCCACAAGCTCATACCAACCTTGGGGAAAAAAGAAAAGTATGTTTTACATTACAGGAACCTCCAATTATATATTGATCTCGGTTTGAAGGTTAGCAAAGTCCATCGAGTACTTAAGTTCAATCAATCCCCTAGGTTAAAACAGTATATTGATTTCAATACCGAGAAACGTAAGAATGCCAAGAATGCCATTGAAAAGGATTTCTTCAAGCTTATGAATAACAGCGTATTTGGTAAAACGATGGAAAATATCAGAAAGCGAGTAGATGTTAGTTACTGATGAGAATAAACTGTTAAAATTAACCAGTTAGCCAACTTCTGTTAGTAGTAAGATCTTCAATGAGAATCTGGTGGCTGTACACAAAATCAAAGAAACACTTACTCTAAACAGGCCAGCATATGTGGGTATGTGCATCTTAGATCTTAGTAAGACGTTAATGTATGATTTCCAAAACAAATTTATCAAAGAGAAATATGGGGGCAAAGCCAAGTTACTATTCACTGACACTGACAGCTTGACATATGAGATTGAAGCTGAAGATGTGTATCAAGACTTCTGGAATGATAAGCATAAGTTTGATAATAGTGACTACTCTGAGAGCTCACCTTATTTCGACAAGACAAATAAAAAAGTAATTGGTAAATTCAAAGATGAAGCCGCACGAGTCCCCATTTGTGAATTCATTGGTCTAAGATCGAAAATGTATAGTTATATTAAGGATAATCAACAAGGAGGAAAGACAGCAAAAGGAATCAAGAAGAATGTCATTAAGAAGAACATCACATGAAAACTATAAAGATACACTCTTCAATAATAAACAGATGTATCATAAGATGAAAACAATCAGAAGTGAGAAACATCAATTAGGAAGTTATGAAATCAACAAAGTATCACTCAGCTGTTTTGATGACAAAAGATACTTGCATGAAGATGGAATAACAAGCTATGCATATGGACATTATAATATCAAACAGTCATTCCTTAATTTCCATATTGGTCCCAATAATTTTCATATAGTTTCCAATAATTTTCATATAGTTACCAATAATTTTCATATAGTCACCAATAATTTTCATACAGTTTCCAATAATTTTCATACAGTTTCCAATAATTTTAATACAGTTACCAATAATTTTAATATAGTTTTCATAATTCAAGGTTTTGGTTCCAGACCGATGTCCCGGGTTTTGGTTTTGGTTCCACATTTGATTCCTACATTTTCATTCCTAAATTTGGTTCAACATTTGATGATAAGGTTTGGATTATATTTTTTGTTTTAGATTTGGTTTCAGCATTTGGTTTTTAACATTTGGTTTTTCCAGCAGTTGATTAATTGTTGGACAAATAGTTGAGAAATCCAACGCGGATAAAAAAGTGTTAGAACCTCCAACAATATGGAAAATGCGCCCCAACCGCTAATTACTATACTACTGGCGTTATCAAACAAAAGAGTCAAAACAGAAAAAATAAAAAGAAACGAGCTATAGAAGACCATAAAAATGACTGATTGACTGACGCAACTTGTTTAAAACTAGTCATGAAAAACAAATGAACTAGATCATCGTTTTAGTGCATAATCTGGAACGGATTATTGAGGTAAGGACTTAAGAAAATATGACCGGGATCGGGATTAGCCAGTAGAAACCGTCGGGATTACAGGATTGAGGGAAAATTCTGGCCGGGATGGCGGGATTGAAGAACCCTATTGGGGACACTCAATGCAACGGCATTTTTACAGACCAGTGTGTTTTTAGATGTTTTTCAAGCGAAATAGGCCAGTTCCAATCTACGTGAGCACGCTTCGGTGAGGATAAAACAATGCAGCCTCACGCGTGAACATGTCGAAATCATTTGGACATGCCGACATTAGTCCGTGCTTGTGATTGCAATTGGTTACTGAGATTCCCGTGGGGATCTGAATTCAAGATAAATTCAAACTAAAAATAGATCAGTCTGTGAAAAAGCCGTGAGAGGAATATGGGGTAGTTGCAGGCTCCAAGTGATGGGCTCCTGTCTGTCCCTAGCACTGATCATCTGTCCCTAGCACTGATCATCTGTCTCCAACACTGATCATCTGTCTCCAGCACTGATCATCTGTCCCCAGCACAGATCATCTGTCCCCAGCACAGATCATCTGTCCCTAGCACTGATCATCTGTCCCCAGCACTGATCATCTGTCCCTAGCACTGATCATTTGTCCCCAGCACTGATCATCTGTCTCCAGCACTGATTATCTGTCAGC
>CM042757.1:355714-371873 GCA_022496165.2 Catalaphyllia jardinei
CTCTTCCCAGCACTGATCATCTGTCCCTAGCACTGATCATCTGTCTCTAGCACTGATCATCTGTCTCTAGCACTGATCATCTGTCCCTAGTACTGATCATCTGTCCCTAGCACAGACCATCTGGCTCTAGCACAGATCATCTGTCCCCAGTACTGATCATCTATCTCTAGCACTGATCGTCTGTCCCTAGCACTGATCGTCTGTCCCTAGCACTGATCGTCTGTCCCTAGCACTGATCATCTGTCCCTAGCACTGATCATCTGTCTCCAGCACTGATCATCTGTCTCCAGCACTGATCATCTGTCTCTAGCACTGATCATCTGTCCCTAGCACTGATCATCTGTCCCTAACTCTTCAAAGAAAAACAATTAATGATCTCATATGACCTTTCGTCACACGTTCAATTGTCTCAAGAAATGTTCTCCCAACAATCTGCTCATATTAAGAGGAAAAGCAGTCTCTCCAGAAGAAATACTCTAAGACGTTAGAATCTAATTTGGCCCTGCAGAAGTCATGCAATAAACTCCTAACAGAAGTCGATCAAGTCCGGGAGCTATGGAAAAAACCTTTGGATATTCATAGTAATTCAAATGCAGCTATAGATGCTGATCCACAGGCTCGCATCCGTCAGCCACGGTCCACGAGAAAACAGACAAAGTACATCCACCTCTGCTTCTGGTGGACATTCCAGCCGAAATCAATGAGAAAATTCCCTCGCTAAATGCACAACAACAAAGAAATCATGGTTCTTCCGATCAACACCGTTAAACCAAATACAGCGGCATTTTATGTGACTCAAACCGAAAATTCCTTAACATGACGAAACTGTTTCGACCCAAAACAAGAACTCAAATACTTCAGAATATCAATGGATTATCTTCCAGATCGTTAGGTGATAAATTACAGAATGTCGATTTCTTAAAATTTACTAATGGTTATGACTTTCTCATCTCCCTCAAAACTTGGAGTGAAGCTAATACTGAAGTAGCATGGAGGGTCTGTACTGACTGACACGCATGCACATCAAAAACAGCAAAAAGTGGTCGCAACTCAGGAAGATTGGCTTTACTTTACAAAACTGAATTTTATGATTGGATTTCAGTTGAGAAAGCTTCTCAGAATTTTTTTTAGTTTAAGATAAGGAAAAAGTATACGAAAACAACAAAAGATATCTCGGTATATAGCGTTTACATGCCACTCGACAATTCTAATTACTTCCAACCTGTTCGAAGATCTCGAAAGTGATATTGAGAACTATTCTTCCCAAGGATCGGTTCTCCTTATATGGCTGATTGAAATTCTAGAACAGGAAAATACCCAGACTCGTAAATAAAACTATACTGAATGATAAAAAATAGGAATATTGCAATATTAAGATCTCTAAACTCTGCCCCGTTTGGGATCGCCACCTTGTCGCGGTGGGGCGGCTTGCGTGCCCCAGTGACCCCTAGAGCTATGTTGGCTGGAGTCTTCTACTCCTGGCAGGGACACCCATGCCAAACAGGTCGACGGGTAGGGGCCAGACGAAGAGTGATCCCATTGGCCCTCCAGGTTGGGGGTTGGGCAGAGGGCTGATAACCTTCTCCCGTAAAAAAAGAATTATTACAGAAACCAGAAGGCCCTATGTGCCACGAGCCACGAAGAGGATAGGTGAAGATGTCTGAACTAGAGGATACCACGCTCAATTATGATAAGAAACGCTTCCGGAATTGTCTAAAATCAATGGATTACTCAGTGTCTTTCAAGAATCTGCTCGGCGTATTAATTGAAAAGGTTTCAGAAGTAGCTAAGCTTGGAATTGATGTGGAAACCTAGGAAGGGTCCCATCAGTTACGAATGTGCTATTCCCCTGGAGTGTCATTGTCACTACAAGGTAATGATTCTCATCAAAACCTCTGAACTAGGTCGACGATAGTGAGAGTGCAGACGCATTCTTGTCAGATCTGTCATACAAATTTTGTTTATTGTTTTAGTAAAGTGGCATCCAAGAGAGAAGTTTATAAGAAAGCTTTAAAGAAAAGCCCATATAGGGGTACCAGAAAAAGTAAATAATCTAAAATTCATGTTCTTCTCAGTTCTGATAGCCATTTAGAGAATCAGAAATTCTGGTAACAAACGTTTCTCCTGTATTCAGCTGTTCACCGCCGCGTAGATTATTTTGAATCTTTGACAAAGCTAAGCTACATTTTTCGAATGCTGAGAAAAAATGAAGCAAAAATTATTTAATTTCATACTTTTTTATAATTGTCTGTTAACATTTGAACTACATGTATTTTGCTAATCTCAAGGGTGACTCACTGAATGTAAATCATATTTATAAGTTTTTCGATTTGCAAATTTACAGCTAATTATGCATGCAATTTTTTTTTCTCACCATGCCATTTCTTGAGAAAGAATGCTGCCGTTGAAGTCGTTCAAGCTACGGACTCAATATCTCAAAAGCTACAGGTTTACAAAGCTTAACTCAAAGGCAAACAGCATTTGGAAATGTTGCCGGTTATCAAATTCGCCAGCTTGTCCAGTTTTGTTGCGGAAAAGCGAGGGAATATTCTGCGCAGTTGGAACAAGAACCACTCGTGCTTGTGATTGCCTGTGATGCCAAGTTGAGCATCCGTTACTAGCAGCAAAGTTGAAAAGGTAGGACTTTATTTTTACTGAGAGAGGTTTTACAAACTATGCCCTTTCTTTCATTCTTATCTGCCTTCTTATGACTTTAATAAGTTAAAACTGGTTCTCGACTGGTTCTTGCACTTAGATTCTAAAGTTAATTTAAACACTGATGATTCTAACCCTGTAATATCCCTGATTCCATTACACTCTTCGAGGACTTTTTCAACGCCTTCGAATCTGAAAATATACGAGATCCTTTTTTCCCAAGCAACTCAGCGTTGAAATACCGTAAAATTGCAACAAGTTCTGCACCTATCTTTGTTCAAATTATGCAATATTGCAATAAATTATGTTCAGCTCTGGAGTGAATTTTTTTTAATGTTAAATGAAACGGCCTTGGGCAATACATATTTTTTTCAAGTTTGTTTTCGGAGGGAAAATAATTTTTCTTCAAAGCTAAATCTGCAGAACTTACGGAATTTTGCTGATCTACAGAGAACTTGCCATCCGGGGGGGGGGGGAGGGGGGATCGAGGGGTGGTCCCTTATATCGGTTCCAAAGGGTATGGTTTTTCAGTCGTTTTGGTCATGAACTAGGTGTCGATTTTAGCCATTTTGATCATTAAGAGGGAATTAAGTGTACGGCAGGTCTAAAACATGTCACGTCATAAATAGGATATTGAAAATCGCAGATTTTGGTCGCAAATAGGATAAAGCGTTTGTAAAGCGTGCAGGACGCCCACCAAATTTTTCTAGGAGTAACTCCCCTGGGCTTGCTATCAAGGGCTCTAAAACTGTTGGAGGTGGGGTGAAGGGTGGCACAGGTCAACGTTATCGAACCATTATTGTGTAAAAGAATGTCTGGGATATCTCAAAAAATCGAGTGCTTTTCCTTGTAAGGTGCACTACTAATCGTTATTTGTATACGTGTATTTTTTTGATAGACTTCGTCAGCCCATCGCTGGACTAGAAATTTTTTACCGAAGATTGAAGCAAGCCACGAAATCCTTCAAACTCCATTTCCTCCAAGGAATGGTGAGTAGTGAATTTAAGGTTATTCCATTGAAAGGAGTAACTGCTGAATACCCTGCCACTCTGTACCACTATTGTTTTCGTTGGTCGGCGTTCTTTGAAGAACGAAGCAGGACACAATAGATGCTATTCTTATTCAATGAGATGCAAATAAGTGGCAGGATATTCTGCAGTTAAGCCCATTGAAATAGAACCCGAACTGAGATTTTTGTGAAACTTTGCCGATTGTTTATATTATAGGACCTTAAACTTTTCAACCAAAATGAGAGGTCCCCATGTTCGTTTCGGAGCAACAGCCCCTTGTTTGTATCCCAGAAGTCCTTAGAATAGCACCTTGAGTATCGTCACGATTGCTTGTTAAATTCGCGTTTCCGACGATTATTTTTGTTCGACACTTAGAATTGGTCCATATTTATTTTACAGAGAGACATTTATTATTCAGTTCAAAACAACAGAATAAATGATAGGTCACCGTACTCGTTTGCACGAAATTGACGATTTACCTTTATGGCGAGGTCCAGCCGTAAAAGAAGACGCCATTTTTAAATAAACTCGCGTGTTGATTACGAATGAAATTATGCGCAGTAAAGATGCGCAATGAATACTGCGGAATGACCTTAAGGAGGCTGCGCGCGCACAATCTACACACGCCATAACTAAGATGCACGCGTCAGCTGAATGAATCAAACACCAGAACACCGGAAGTTAAATGCTGTGTAAAATCGCTCAAACCGCAAATAAAGTCTGCGGAAAACATTTGTTTTTAGCTAGAAATTTTGCTCGGTGTCCTATCTTGATTTTTTTGTGTGCGCGTACCATTCACGATGGCACTTCAATTATCTAGTAGAATTTTATGTAAGCCACAAAACGCGTTCTCTTTAAATGTATTCTACCAGATAACATTTTTCCATAGTGTCTCAAAAGTTTAATTAATTAGGAAACTTTCCAACAAAGAAATAAAAACGGTAGGTCACAGAATTAGTTTTTCAGATAATATTCAAAAACCAAAATTTAGAGAACGTTTCTGTGAGATTGCGCGTTGGCATGGTAACCGACATCACAAGTATCCTTCAAGTATAGCCCAACAATAGAGTTGCAATGAGACATGTAGTTTGCCCACACCATTAACTAAAATCCTTTAAGTAAGTAAAATCCTTTATTTAAAGTAAGTAAAGTCCTTGAAGTAAAATCCTTTATTTAAACAAGATCAATACTTTATGCTTGAGGGGTCGTGTATTATCTTTGAAAAGTACATACTTAACAAAGTTTAATTAAAAATATAAATTAGTTTAAATAATAGACACCAGAAAATGTACACTGACATAAAAATTCAAGGAATTAAATACGGATTTACATAACAATTCAGAAATTTAAATGTAAAATCGCACATCTTCTCCTTGGGCACCGACTGAGCAAATAGACTGTTAAAATTAAGTATCCTAAATGATGGGTCCAGTTTCACTTTTCTGATAAATTGCATAAAATCATGAGAATCATTTAAATAATCGGAAACAAAGTTCCACAGTACGGCGCCTCTAAAACGTATGAAGTGTTTCATGAATAGTATTGAAAATCTTGAAACAGTAGCCTTCCTTTATTTATTTCTTTGAGCGGGCGGTATCCCGAGAATCCTGCAATCTGATTGGTTCCGGGAGCGGGCAGTATTTTCCTATGTCCTGACCACGGTCATGGTAACCAACTACGCTAAGCGCAGAGTGAAGTTGCGATTGCTTAAAATATTGAAATGTCTTTTTCTACATTTCGCCAAGTTTGTTGACTTTTGAAAGTGAAACTTCCCACAGTGTAAAAATATTCCTGACCAATTTATTTTATTGTACATTTGTTGACACGTTGATGATACAATGTGTAAAATAAAAACATGACTTTTCCAGTTTTTCTTAATAGTTTCTCCTACCTTCTAAAAACAGAATTTAGAAAAATTCGGCGTTATTGTGCTTATCAAATACTGTGCTGTTTTCGAATTATAAGCCCCTAAAGCTGAAATGAAGGGTGTTTTGAGGGGGTCATACTGTTGCTATGGTAACCTATTGTGTAGCGGAAATGGTAACCTGGTCACCAGTAATTGGGCAGTTTTTTGATACCATGGTTGTTGCATCAAGTTATAAAGAGTGGTTATTTTTTTAACAAATGATGTAACAGAAAAATAACTCTGAAGTGTAAATTTTAGTGCTAATTTAAACTATGAATAACCCACTGGGCGTTAGCCCTAGTAAAGGGAATCAGGGAACCACACGAGGCAAAGAAAAAATCTCTTGACCCGGTGGGAATCGAACCCACGACCTCCACGATCTACCGTCACTCTGCCGACTTAGCTACGAGGTCGGACAGAGAAAGTCGGGGTAGATTTAGATGGTGAATCGCGGCGAAGAGAAAGTAAGGGTACATGTGAATGTTGTGCCGCGTAGCACTGTAGACACAAATGATGTAACAGAGAATTAACTCTGAAGTGTAAATTAGCACTAAAATTTACACTTCAGAGTTAATTCTCTGTTACATCATTTGTGTCCATAGTGCTACGCGGCACAACATTCGCATGTACCCTTATTTTTTTAACACTCTCCCTGTTTTTATTTTTTAAGAAGTGCCTTTTTTCAGTCGCGATCTCTTTTAGAGTTTGCAGTTTTCCGGTAATGAACAATAGGAAGTTTGAAAAACCACGACATCTCCGAGAAGGCTTGTGCAGAAAATACAATACTTGGCCATCAGTAGACAATAATTCAGGACTTGCCAATGCTTTCACCTACCATGCCAGCCATAAAGTATACGACTTGTCGATAACTTTATTGTTTCATTTGTTTTTTTGGTAACACCAAAATCGACTGTTAGTGTGCAGTTTATTAGCATGTGATGTAACGTTTGTTCTTCTGCATTGCATAAGTTTTATAGGAGACTTTCTGAGATGCAGCCTCGATAAAGTGTAGCGCCGGTTGGAAGCACGTTATGAATCACTTTATACTGAAATATTTTTGTGTGTGTGTTTTGACAGAAAACAGATTTTTCAAAATCTTTTTTTTTCAAACAGATTTTTCCGATATTTTCTTATTTTCTTATAAACATTGCACTTTTGTACCATTTTGTGGCGAATTTATTAGCTCACAAACAGAAAATGACTGAGAAATCTGTTTTCCGCAAAGCTTGAAATCCTAAAATGACGTCACACTCATTCCCAGTCTCCTGTTTTTGGTTTCTCGGATTTGTACCCCGTCGAAAGTGAAATTTGACGCTTTTGGTTCGTCAAAACTATCGAAATATTTTTTGGCTGTTCTTATCAGTACATTGTGGAGATTTTATCGAGCAAGTTAAAAAATCTGTCATATACACTTTGAACAATTTGTACATAAAAAAGGGTACACATAAAAAGGGAAAAAAAGAAAAATAGAGGGAGGCAAAGAAGCCTATTACATTATAAACAGATATCTACATACACCATCACAAAAAAAACTAGATTAACTGAAGCAAGGTAGAAATTTGTTTTATTTTTAATTTTTTTTTTGTATTTTATTAATTTTTTTTCATCTTAGAAAGTTAAATACACTTACAAATACATGTACATACAACACACGTACACGGTGAACCTCTTTACACATATTACATTCATTTTTAACATCTTAACAACAAGCGCAGTACAATATTATAATGACTATAATTGCATTAGTTTTCAGTGAACTTGCTCCACTTTTTACGATGGAAGGGCAACTTGTTACAAGATTTGGCAACCGTCATTTCAAGTTGGTGAATCATTTTAATCCTAGAGATTAATACCATAATGGATGGTTTAGTTTTGTTACATCTGCAGGAATAAATGTATTTTTTCGCAATCAACAAAATATGGTTTACAAATGAATCTCTATTACAATCCATTATACCAAACATCATATCTTTATTAGATAGAGGTTCAATTTCAATATCTTGGTTGCCAATCCATTTTATAACTTCTGCCCAAAATTTCTTAGTGTAATGGCAAGTTACAAAAAGGTGTTCGAGATTCATCTGCTTCTCCACAAAAAGAGCAAGCTGAAGATGGGATTATCCCAATTTTGCTGAGGAGGACATTCGTGGCAAGACATCTGTTGAGAAGTTTATATTGAAATTCGCGTGATTTTGCGTTTAAGGCAACACGATGTGGTAGGCTGTATATTTTTTTCCGATCTAATTCATCGGATGCAAATTGAGCGTTGTATTTGAGTTGAGCTGTTAGTGGAGTAATGCTTCTATTACGAATTTCCTTATAAATGAGCTTTGATTCGGCTTTGCCAAGTAAGACATTTTGACCATTTAAGTGTAACTTAACTTGATTTTGTAAGTTGAAAGGTATAACAGAATGATTACATGTTTTTAAAAATGTCCGCCATTCAGTTGGGAGAGCATCAATTACACAAGTAAGTCTGAAAGCATCTAAAAGTGAAATATTCAATTCTCGAGGATGGTTAGTCAGAAGCTTATTGTCTTCATAAATCAGGTCTCCTATTCTGAGAATGCCTATATTTGCTAACCTGTTGTAATAGACAGACTTACCATCCACACAAATAGCTTTGTTGTTCCATAAAATTATTTTTGAAAGATCTGGATTGGTGGGGTCTTGTAAACTGCCTTGATTTGCAGCAGAGCATTCTGCGAAACATTTAAGGCATTCCTCATAAAACATTGGAAGCTTGATGGGCAAGGTTTTTATATTATAGTTGCAACATAGGATAAATTTACCTCCAACTGGTTTTAGATAGTGTAAAAGTATAGTTTTCCAACTGCTTAGTTGCTCATTTGCGAGTCGTTTGCAACAAAGTATTCTTTGGGTTTTAATTATGGAATCTAGGTGTGGAGCTTTGAGCCCGCCATTTTCGATGTCACTAATAAGCGCTAGGCGTTTGATTTTGTCTTTTCCTTTCCAAATAAAGTTAAAAATAATTTTATTGGCCTCTTTCACAAATTCTTTGTCTGAACAGATCATGCTTGCTCGATAAAGGAATATTGGGATAATGAATGTCTTGACGATTTGAATCCTGCCAATAATAGTGAAGTCTCTCCATTTCCATATCCTTAACTTATTCTTAATCGAAGTGATTAATTCGTCAAAGTTCAACTTTTGTTTAACGCGATAATCATATGTAAAATGAATCCCCAGAATTTTAACATAAGTTTTTGTTTTAATAGTTTTAAAAAGGGCGTGGCTGAGTGACGAGTGAGCACAATCTCCCAGTGACATCATTTCCGACTTATCGTGGTTTATTCTCAGACCAGAACACTCTCCAAAGCTGTTTAAAAGTTCTAAAAAGTTCAATAAAGAAGTATCATTAATCAAAAAAGCGGTTAAGTCATCTGCAAAGAGTTCCAATTTAATTTCTTCTCCATCCACCATAATACCCTGAACATTCCTGTTGCTCCGTATACTAATAGTCAAAATCTCTAAGACAATAATAAACAAATAGGAGGACAGCGGATCTCCCTGCCTAACCCCCCGCTGAACTTCGAACGGGGCAGTGGAAAAACCATTGTTCAAAACACAGCTTGATATATTGTTATAAAATGTTTGAATCCATTGTCTAAAAGATGGTCCGAAATGAAAAGCAGACAGAGTGCGAAACTGGAAATCTCTTCTTACAGAGTCAAAGGCTTTCTTGAAATCAATTGAGATCAACCTTCCTTCAATTTGGTATCTTTTTGTGCAGTCCAAAATATCCTCGATAGACCTTACAGCATCACAAATAGTTCTGTCCTTGACATATACACATTGATTGTAATGAATGACGCTAGGTAGGACAGCCTCGAGTCTTTTGGCGATAGCTTTGGAGGCGATTTTTACATCAACATTGATTAGCGATATTGGTCTCCAGTTAGCTATAACTCTCCTGTCTTTGCCTTTTTTTCTCAATAAGTGTAATAATAGCGCGCTTCTGTGAGTTCGATAATTCTCCATGATCGTAAGAGTAATTTAGACTTTCCACCATTAGATTACCTACGATATTCCAAAAAGCTTTATAAAATTCTGCAGTTAAGCCGTCATCACCTGGCGACTTATTGTTTTCAAACAATTGAAGACTCTTAAGGCATTCATCAACCGTTAATTTCCCCTCGCAAGCCTGCGCATTTTCTGCAGTGAGTCTTGGTATTTCTGGATTCTCTAGAAAAGAGCTTAGTAAATTCTCGGAGGGCGTTAGAGAATCAGCCTTATACAGGTCCGAGTAAAACTTCTCAATCTCTTGCAATATTTCTTTAGGGTTAGTAATTAAAATACCATCCTTATTGAACACCTTGCGCACGGAGCTTTTAGCTTTCTTATGTGATTCTAGATTTAGAAAGTATTTATTACTCTTTTCTCCTTTTTCATACCAAGTTGCTCTGGATCGAACAATCGCTCCTTGAGCTAAGTTTTCATATATGCTGTTGTACTCTAATTTTAAAATTTCTAATTGTTTAAGATTTTCCAAGGAAGGACATCTCCCACATTTTTCCTCACAAGTCTTCAGAGCAGCCTCAATGTCAGCAATCTTTTCCCTTCTTTTGCGTGCCTTATCTTTGCCATATTTTATTGACGCTTGACTTATTCTGTATTTAATTAAATCCCATAATACTCTTTTGTCGCTAATTTCCTTAAACTCTTCTAACCAGGTTGGCATGCTTTCATTTAGCAATGTAACAAAATTGACATCTTCTGCTAAACTAGCATTGAATTTCCAGAACGAAGGACCATGCTTTTGTCTATCTATATTATTAAAATGGAGAAAAATTGCCGAGTGGTCGGAGTTAATCGATGAAATAATGTCAGGTTTTTCTATGTCCTCTTGACAGACATCGCTTATTAACCAATAATCTAATCTCCTCTGAATTAATGGATTTTTTGCCTCCACGTGAAACGTTTTGTTTCAGGATTCCTTATTCTCCATATGTCTACCAAATCGTAGTCTAGGCATAAGCCTTGGATGTATTTAATTGAATCTTTTTTAGAAGGATTCCCACCCGAGCAGTCGAGATCGGAATCAAGCGCGATATTAAAATCTCCTCCTATAACTATATTTTGTTCATTATCGACGACAGAATTCTCAATGATATTATTTAGATTATCAAAAAATAAGCATTGTTCTTGTACCTTGTTGGGCGCGTAAATATTTACAAGCAAAAAATTTGAACCTTGCACAACAACTTCCGTTACAACATAGCGACCTTGAGTGTCTACTTCGACAGATTTCAAATTGAAATCTAAATCACTTCTTACAAGAACCATTACTCCACAACTGTGATTAGTACCATGTGAAGAGAAAAGCTTACCTTGCCATTGTGTCCTCCAAATATCTTCAACATCCACGGTGCAATATGTTTCTTGAAGAAAAATGATATCATATTTCCGCTCGTTTAGCCACATGAAGAGGGCTTTTCTTTTCTTTGCAGAACGAATCCCTCGAACATTTAGCGACAGCAATTTGAAATCAGCATAATCCTTCTCGAATGAGAAAGTTAGTTAGTCGTTTTGCCAGCTATGCGAAAAATTTTCCACTAAAAAACTGCGCGTAAAATAAGAATATATGAATTGACTTATGAGTTGTAAAGAGGTTTCTGTTGTACAGATATACAATACACTTAACACTAGGCACAATAGTAAATTATAATGACTGCGGATACCTTTATCCAGCGTGCAGCCCATGGGATTTGGAACTTTATAAGTACTCGTAAATTTGAATACGAAATACAGAGCAAAAAGAAAAACAAACATTTCTATAGCGTCTATAATTTTTCACTCTCAACTAGTTTTAGCATGGCATTACATTACATTCTACTAAATAGGAATAAAATGTCCATCAATATACAGCTTCTCGGGTTCCTTCCTATCGAACGAGGCTACTTTTCCCTCTTCTCTGGCCTTTTTTTAATTTTGGTCATTGCTTCTTGCGTCTTTCCTGAATTTCCTTAGGCAAATCTGTGAATACTCTCACCTCTGTGACATCTCTGACTTCGAGTGCTCTTCTGAAAATACGCTCCCGGTCGGGGAATCTTAGGAAGCGCGCGATAATCGGTCTAACTGCACCTGCTTTTTTCTTACCAATGCGATGCACGCGCTGAAACTCAACGTCTCTTACGCCTTCAAGCTCCAACTCCCTCTCCAAGAACTGATAGATAGTTTCGCTTGCAACTTCTTCATTGCTAGTCGCTTCGGGGAAGCCCAAAAAGCGCAAATTCTCCCTTCTGTTGTAGACTTCTTGATAGAGACAGCGATCGTTCTCGCCAATTTTTTTACACAGTTCTTCCACCTCCGTATTTAAGTTGTTTAATCCCGCCTCCATGTCGTCAGCAACTTTCTTCATTTGAGTTGCCTTGCTTTGCAGCTCAGTTATATCTGAGTTGACGCCGCTCAAAGCAGTTTCTAGACGCTGCAACTTCTTGAGAACTCCATCTAGTTTGCCTTCTACGCTCGTAAGCCTTTCCAGTACCTGTTGAAGTTGCTGAGTAATGATTTCTGTCATGGTTGAGGCTGACGTATACTTCTTGCCGTTGTCGTCAGCGCTTGAGTTGATTTCTTTGCTGCTTCCTTCACAAATTCTCTTGCCGTCAGGAGAAACAACTTCCGAGCCACTACTATTTCTTGTTTTCCGTTTCAAATTACTGGGCAGCTCAGCCATACAATAAAATTGACGCTAAAGATTTTTTCGACATTCAAACGAAGCGGAGCGAATGAAAGCACGTCCTCACTCCTTCATGGTCGCCCCAATCTTCCTATTTTTTTATAATATTTAATCAATTTTTTTTTAGTAATAAACACATTTTTATTTACACTGCAATGGTAGTTACTAACATGGTACATAAATCTACTTACAATGCGCTGCGTTACTCAATTTACATTCATCATTTGCAAATACTTAATGTTACATTGCCTACTTACAATACACTATGTTACTCACTTATAAACATCACTTATACGACACTAACTGCCTACATTACATTACGTTACATTACATTACACTACAATACATTACAATACGTTACATTACTTGCTTACTGTATGTTGTTATCGTTTAGGCCTTGCAAATTGAAACTCTGACTCCTTACATTAATTTATGAAACTTGACCATTTCTTTAAAAATATATTTTATTTGTTTGATGTAAAAGCTATGTTACGTTCAATTTCAATTTTGTCATATACAAGATTTAAGAAATCTGCGAACTGAAATTTAACGCTATTTAATGATTTGCAATAGAGGAAGTATTTACCTATGAGAATTAGGTGGTTTAGGGTTGAACAGGAAGACCAATTCGTGAGAACTCCGTAAATAATTTCATTCTTGGAAAGGCTAAGGGTCTTTTTAGAAACAGAATGATACCATTTAATAAAATCCGACCTGAAAGAACTAGCAAAAGGGGCACGATACGAATAAGTGACCGACTGTTTGGTCTACGTTTGTGCAAAAGGGACAATGAGGGTCTTGGATATCGAAACCACATTCTATAAGTCTATCAATTGCCGGTAAATTAACTGTGGCGGCTTGCTGTTCCTGTTTAAGGTGCTTTTTCCATTCACTCGATATTGCTGAGAGGAGGCCGTGATACTGTAGAAAATTACATTTGACCTTAAATTTTCGCGAGAATTCGTTGAAAGACAGAAATTGGTTGTTATTCTCATCGAGGAGACTGGAAAGTTTATGAATACCGGCATGATGCCAGTTTCACCTAGGCTTTGTTGATTGTTATTAATCGATTACTCCAAACAATTTGGTCGAGGACGTCTTTCTTTGTTGTAGGAACAACTTTATTCAATTCTTGCCAGTATGAGAGTATGTCTTTGTCGAAAGTGGGTAGTTTTGCACTTAAGTTCAAATATTTCAAGTCGTAATTACAATGAAAAACAAGTGTTCCACCGACACCAGATAGAAAGTGTAGTAGGATGAATTTCCATGGTTGATTGCCTTCAGAGCAGAGACGTCTCACCCAAGATATTTTTAGTGCTTTATCAAATAATGTGAAATCAACCATGTTTAGACCTCCGTTCTCTTTTAATCAAGGTAGATTTTTTAATCTTTGAATTTTTGTACTTCCATATATAGTCAAAAATCAGTTTATTAACTTCAGTGGCGAACGTGTCTGGCGTATTCAGCACACTACACACACAGTAAGTTTAGAAATCGTTATTGCCTTTACTATATTGATTCTGCCATATATTGATATATCTCTTGACGACCAAATGTTTAGTATTCTTCTTAAGGGGTCAAGTCGATCAAAAAAGTTCTTTTTGGCTGCAAGTTGTTCCTCGTACGAAAAAATGCACTCCAAGGGCATAAATGGGTTCTTCACTTAATCTTAAATTTAGAAGTGTATCTTTTCGATATCGTAATGATCCTAACCACAACAACTCTGATTTAGTTTGATTTATTCGTAATCCAGAACAATTTTCGAATTGGGCAAGTAAATTAAATATTTTTTTAGTAGCTGGACATCTCTAAGAAAAACAGTAGTATCATCTGCATACTGCGTAAGTTTTCATGTGTTTCTTTCATCGATTTCGATGCCTTTTATTTTATTTGAACACCTAGTAGCATTACCCAGAATTTCTATTCCAATAGTAAACAAGATGCCAGAAAGAGGGCAGCCTTGTCTGACACCTCTTTTCCAACTTAAATTTATTGCCGGTAGCTGCAATGTTCTCTTCAATCTGGCAAGTTGCTTTTACCTTGGCTATGAAGACTTTTAGAGAAGGATGTATGATATCTAATTTACAGTTATAACTTGAAATATAATATTTAGCTAGTAAAATAATATGATTTAGAATATGGAAGTCCTCAACGACACTACTAAATACTCAAAAGATAACATTTTCTAGCGTTAAGGATGTTGAGATTACTTTTTGTTCAGAAATCCAGGAACAAAGCAACTGCCAGAAAGATTTTGTTATATCACAATGAAAGAATATATGCTCGGGATTCGACCTCTGTTTGACAAAAGACGCAAAGTGGAGAATCATTTTAAATCTGAGTAATTTTTCATTTGTAAAAACAATGTTATTTAACAATTTATACTGAAATTCCCTAGTTTTTGTGTCATGTGCGACAGTGAACGAAAGAGAGTAAATTTCTTTCCATTCCAGAAAAAGATCTGGATATTTTAGCTTTTTTTTCTTTTAAGCATAAGACACCATTTGCTTTTTGCGTTTGAATTCATTGTAAAGCATTTTCAAAGTAACTTTTAAAGCATTTTCCGTAGCGTTTTCTATGTTAATTTCAAACTCGTCGTTCGAGGGGGGACAAATATGTTGCTGACTTTGTTTGATGACAGGCTTCCATTCATTAGCTGGGAATAGAATTAACAATGCCCATTAATTTAAAATAGTGAACAGGAGATATTCGAACTTGTAATAACTTCTCGCTTTCGAGAAACGTAGCACTGTCAGATATGAAATCTCCTATTTTAACAATTCCATGGACGGTCAGATGTTTAACATAACACGACTTGTTCTGAATAAGGATAAACTTATTGTTCCATATTGTTTGGTTTACAACATCGTCATAAGAAAAAACGCTTGATCTCCATGGCACATAGTTGTATTATACTATGCTATTAAAAGTGACAAGCAGTTTTGCCTGTCCCAAAATTGTAAACACAATTATAAATCATACAGTTTATTTAACTATACTTACGCAGTTCTTAATGACTGCAAAAAAAAAGAAAACAGCAACATAAGGAGTACTCACGTCAGATTTTAAAAGACTTAAGACCTTCAGAATCAGTTTCTTTACACAATGTGTGCGGGAACTGACCATGCATGGGATGAACGCAAACTGAACTCCTTTCCTTTCTTTTAGTTGGGTTAACTGGTCTCTTCGTAGTTTGGCTCTTGCACTTGGAACAGATTTTGACATGTCGTCGGATATCAATATCTGCCCATCGCAGAAAGGGTTATTTTCCAGTGTGTTCGTGGCTGCCTTTAACTGATATGACATCACAAGTACCCCTTAAGTATAGCTTAATAACAGAGTTACAAGGAGACATATAGTTTGCCTACACCATTAGGTAAAACCTTTAAGTAAGTAAAATCCTTTATTTAAACACGATCAGTAGTTTATGCTTGAGGCCGGGAACGTGTATTATCTTTGAAAATTACATACTTAACTAAGTTTATAAATATAAAGTAGTTTAAATAATAGACACCAGAAAACGTATCCTGACATAAAAATTCAAGAAATTAAATACGTATTTACATAAAAATTCAGAGATTTAAAAAAATAAAATCGCACACCCTCTCCGACTGAATAGACTGTTAAAATATAACTTTCTGTAATAGCTGATGAATTGCTCATGGTTAAATAAAGGTTAACTGGGGGTGTCTCGCGTTTAAGCCATGTAGCGCGTCCAGTTTAAACTGTAGATACATAAACTTCTATATCAAATTAAAGCTTACAGAAGTAGTATAGTAAATGGGGGTTTAAGCGCAATTTTCAAATATTTTTTTCAATTCTGAAATCAGCAAAATTTTCAAATATTTTTTTCAATTCTGAAATCAGCAAAATTTTCAAATATTTTTT
>CM042757.1:372248-382821 GCA_022496165.2 Catalaphyllia jardinei
ATTTATGAAAATCATTTATGAAAATTATTTATGAAAATCATTTATGAAAATTATTTATAAAATTTTTTTAAATATTCTTATGCCCATATGCATAGCTTGTTATTCCATTATCATGTATATATCTTTTATCATCAAAACAACTAAGTGATACTTTATTTATCTCATAACTTCCTAATTGGTGGTTTTCACTTCTAATTGTTTTCATTTCATGAAACATCTGTTCATTATTCAATAATGTTTCTTTATAATTTTCATGTGTGAGGTTTTCATTAATAACATTCTTTTTAATTCCTTTAGCAGTCTTTCCTCCTTTTAGATCATCTTTCATATAACTATACATTTTTGATCGTAAGCCTACAAACTCAGTGATTGGAACTCCAGCTGCTTCATCTTTCATTTTACCAATCACTTTCTTATTATCTTTATTATAAAATGGTGAGTTTTCTGGGTAATCACTATTGTCAAATTTATCTATATCTTTCCAGAAGTCTTTATAAACATTTTTTGCTTCAATCTCATATGTTAAGCTGTCAGTATCAGTAAACAATAACTTAGCCTTACTTCCATATTTCTCTTTAATGTAAATATAATGGAAATCATACATTAAAGTCTTACTCAAAGATGCACATACCTACATATGCTGGCCTGTTTAGAGTAAGGGTTTCTTTTATTTTATGTACAGCCACTAGATTCTCATTAAATATCTTGCTACTGACATATGTTGGCTTACTAGTTAATTTTAATAATTTCTTTTCATCAATAACCAATCTAACATCTACTCGCTTTCTAATATTCTCCATTGTTTTTCCGAATACGCTGTTATTCATCAGCTTGAAGAAATCCTTTTCAAAAGCATTCTTAGCATTTTTCCGTTTCTCAGTATTGAAATCAATATACTGTTTTAACCAAGGGGATTGATTTAACTTAAGTACTCGATGTACTTTGGTAACTTTCAAACCAAGATCCATGTATAATTGTAGGTTCCTGTAATGTAAAACGTACTTTTCCTTTTTACTTAAAGTTGGTATAAGCTTGTGAACCAAACCGGTTGATATATTATATTTCTCAGATATTTTTCTACAGTAATCAGATAGCATATCATTTGTTACTTCTACCTTTTCTGCTGCTAGTGGATAATCATTATGTAGATCATGTAATTTTTTAGGATATTTGAGATCGACTTCTAATATCAATCCTTTATTACTGTCTTCATTATACTTAGCCAAATCCAATTCATCAATCTGTTTTTTTGTCATCCATCTAAATCCACCTGTTGGGAGATACTGACTCATAGCCCAACCATATAAATTATTTGCATCAAGATACATAATATATTTAGAGGGTGCTTTCTTATTATACTCTTTCATATATTTATTATTTGCTTTACCATAACGATTAGCAATATAACTAATACCACCACGTAGACCTTTTTCAATAAACTGAAACATATTAATATCAGTCATAAGTTCTAGTTTAATATTAGTCATCTTCAACATAGCATCCCAAGATAAACCAGGGGATGTGAAATAATGACATGGGTCCAACTTATAATATTCTAAACATGTTTTCCTAAAATTCTCAAATACATCTGTTAATAATAAGATATCTGATTTCAAATATAAATCATGATACTCTCCCATATTTTTAAGAGAGAATTTATTCCAAACATTTTGTGCATGTTTATAATCTTCATCAGATATATATTCATCATTTAAAATACTGTAGAATTCTTTTTTTGATGGAAGTTGTTCTTTAAACTTGTTAAAACTATCCATATAATCATAAGGATAAACTCCCTTTCTAGTCATCAAATCTAATTTTTTACCTTCAAATACTTCAGAGGTATATTTTAATGATTCTTTCGGCATATTGCTCACTAGTTTTTCTAGACTGGAGCTCATAAACTGAAAGCTATCAAGGAATACTAAGCTATTACCAAGCATGAACGCCATACACTTTTCCATATTATTTCGTATAGCATTAATATTCATTTGACATTTTTCACCTTTCTTATTTTTATATGTATGTTTCTTAACAATTTCCCCAATCTCTTGCATAACGAAATGACTGTCATAACCACGAAGATTATGAAATATAACAGGTATTTTAATTTCTCTATTATTTATTTTTAATAATTTTTGAAAATGTATTCTAATCATTTTATTACAATATTTAACTTCTTCTAACATTGCTTCCATAAATTTGTAAACGGCTTTTTCACCTCGGTATATTTTAACCGGCTTGCTATATTTATCATTATAACAACAGACTACCTTATAACCGTAGCCACAGTCTGTATGCTTTTGGTATACCTCTGTGAATGATTTATTGTTATTAGGTTGGCAACCAGATATCTTTTCTGTTAAAGCCTCAAAGTCTGCATATATCACAAATGGTACAGGCTGTTCTCTATTATGATTAATGTATTTTAGGATATCATTATCAGCATCAGGCATTTTTACTGCTTGTACTCCATTAATTTGAATACAATTGTCTCTATGATTGTTTAAAATTATTTCAGAGTTAAAACATTGAAGGCAATACATACAAAAATGCTTCTTTTCTTTATGTTTTGTTTGGTTAAACATAAATCTATTAAAGTCTTTAATCAATACATAATGTTTATTATCATTTTCAGTTATTAATAATAAATTCATATGTCTTTTATATTTTTCTTTTGATACATAGATGGGATATGGCTGTTTGTTTTCATATCCAAATATATTAATATTGATCTCATTTTGTTTTTCAATTTTATTATACTGTTTTATAGTTACTGGGAATTCAATTCCAGAGTAATCAAGATCTTGTATACATTGTTTATCAGATTTTTTTATCCTCTGTGGATCTTTATCTTGAGGATTTAAATGTCTGATGTGACACCATCTAAAACATTCATTATCCTCATTTTTCATATTTATTAATCCTTTTTTATGATGTCTGAGTTCTGGGGAAAGTTCAATGTATGATGAGCCTTTAATTGGTTCATATTTTACAATATTGAGATAATGATTATCAACAGATTCAATGGTCCAACCAGAACCTTCAGATATCCATTGAGCAATAATGTTTAATATTTGTTGTGAAGACGTTTTAAGTGATTCATTTATTTCTGTATTGTTGATGATAGTAAGAGGTTTGCTATTGAAATATGCTGTTTTGTATATTATTTCATCTTTTGATAATTTTTTGAAAGTTACCATTAGAGTTTCAACTAATTTTAAACTTTTAATTCTTTGAGAATATTATTTATATGATATTTAATACCAATTCTAGTATTTTGTAGCTGTAATAAAGGGTCTTTATCATTTTTAATGCTTATTTTATAAAACTTTGTATAACCTTTTATGGCTTTATTAAATTCCTCTATATTAGTCTTTGAAATCTCTTTTTTCATTTTTTTTTATTTTATCTTTTTTAGCTTTCATTTTTAATCTCTGATTTTTAATTGCTGTTATAACTTCTTGACGACTTGTCTTTTTTATAAGATCAAGCCATGTGTATCCTAACAGTTTTGCTTCTCGCAAGTAGTGAGTTGATAATTGTCTGAATAAATTCATTCTATATTATTATACTATATTATTTTTTCTTAAAGTGTTAACAAGTGCGTTTAAATAATATAAATAAATTTTTATTTATTTATATTATTTAATTAATTTTTATAAATTTAAATTTTTTGTGTATTATTTTTAATACAAAATTTTTGATATGCTTTTTTGTTTTTATATGACACGATTTACCTGCTAATGTGTAATTATGATATGGACAAACTGGGCATATCCACTCTTTGTTTAACATATATTTGGTCTTGCTTTGTGTGATTGCTTGCTTTCTTTCTTCTTCACTTAAATATCTTTTAAATCTTCCCATTCTATATTACTACTATATATAATTATTTTTTTATGTCTATAGTGCGTTTAAATCCTTCATTGTAATCCAACTATTAAAATCATCACTGTATCCCTTCCATTTAACTAAAGCTTGTTTCTTCTTATAGTTTCTCCGAATGACTTTATCAATGCGGAATACATCCTGTTTGGCTTTTAATAATTCGGGTTCATAGAAATTCCCTTGAATATCTTCACCTCTGAGATCCTTTATTTTGTATGTGATTGGATTAGTGTATTGTATTTTATCAATTGTAAAAATCTCTTCTGTCCAATTTGGTGTATAACCCTTATCGAATACATTCCGTTTGTACTTAGATATTCGGACCTTATCACCTATTTTAAATTTTGGTTTCTGTTTTGATGTTTCCATATTATCATATAGATTGAAGTAAACTGTACCCTCATTCTTCTTATTGGATGCTTCAACTGGTGTCATTTTTATGCTTGAATGTTTTGTGTTGTTGTATTGTTTAGGCAACATTTCCAGATACATTGTATTACCTTGAACTGTGAACTGCTTCCACATTTTGGATTTAATTGTCCTATTCCATCTTTCAACTACTGATGACTTCTCTTCATTCTCAGTTGAGTACATTTGTATCCCATTTTTCTCTAATAGGTCTTTCACATGTTTGTTATAGAACTCTTTTCCCTTGTCAACCCATAGATATTGTGGTTTTCTACCTTCCTTAAATATTGTTTTGAATGCTTCAGTGACAGATTCACCTTTCTTATCTTTCAATGGAACGATCCAACCATATTTGCTGAATACATCAATAACCATTAGAAGATATCGATAACCTTTGTTCCATTTACTGAACTGCTGCATTTCAACTACATCACTTGCCCATATTTCATCGATATGATTTGTGATTACACGCCGCCGAGTGAAATTCCGTTTTATGGGTGTATGTAACTCATCTGCTAATTTTTCTTGCCAGTTTTCTTCACTCGACGGCTTTTCCCGTTTTTTGACTTCACACCCATACCCAACTTTGACTTAGTTGCTATAGCATTTCTGGCAATAGTATGTCCCCATTGTCGATCTTTCCATGGAATGGCATCGAGAGCCTTAACAAATCTTACGATCAGCCTCATTCTTACACTTCACTTGATCACCTTTTGGTTTATTACCACAAACTGAGTAATCAACATCATGCTGCATACTGACTGCCTCTGTTCTACCTGTTGGCTGTTGATATATCTCAAGTATCTGACCAGTGTTGGGATCATACCTCAGTTGCTCTTCAAGAGGGTTTCCAGGGCCTGTATATTTATGCCCAGGCATCATAAAACCCTTTTTGGGTGCAACTTTGAGAATGGTATTATGGATGTCTAACCCTCCACCATAACCTTTCCATTTAATCCATGAGTTGTATGATCTACTACCTCCAGCATCTTTGTAAGCTTTGTATTGCCTCTTGTATTCAGCAACCAAGGCTCTACCCTCTTTTGCACTCACTTCAGGTCCTTTGAACAATCCAGGTGCAGTGACAACATTCCAAGCTTTATTCCAATCAACTAATGGAAATGGTATTGGTAATCCTTTACCACTATGTGTTGGATCAAGTCTTTTAGATAAATCTGATGTGAAACTGTCCAAAGCTTGATCAACATACTGATTAGCCATCTCTTTTATTTTTTGTTTGACTATATCTGATTTAACAGCCTTTGCAGCACCAGCTCGTCCGAGATTGAATAAACCTTTAACACTACTTTTAAGCAGTTGTTCTCCAAGTAAGCCCCCATCTTGTGAGGGCTCAATCAGTTTCCCTTGTTCTTGACAAATTTGGTTTTTGTTATCCCACATTCAGCACAAGTGCACTTTAACATCATACGCCCATTTTTAGCTTTGGTATATCGTTCACTACCTGGAACGCATTCAGTTTGCTTCTTCTGTTTTACGCAATATGATTTTACCATTTATATATATAATTTAGATATCTTTGATATAATATTCAATGAATCTCTCATTGTCCATTGTATTATGTATATTGAACACTTTTAATAAACCATGATACGACTTCCCCTTATTCATTTCATTCAAAAAGTACAAACAAAAGTATCCACATGTGGTTGTATTTATATTTTGAATTTGATTATTTTGATGAAGCAGAGTCAAATTCTTTCTTTTCGCGTGATTTACCATTTCTTGAAAAGGAGGCATACCAAAACTATCAAAATAATTTATCACACCATCTTTTACATAAGTAGCTACCCAATGGCTTCCACTCATATATGATGGTTCAAGATTGTAAATAAATAATGCTTGGTTATGATTATGTGGAACCTTACCATCTCTTGATAAAACATCATTGATTGGGATGTTGAGATATCTACACCATTTTAGCAGATCATGATTGCTTAATGGGATGTTTTTATGGAATTTAGGTTTCACAGTATTGCCCCTAGAAGTGGAATTTGATTGAATGGGCTGTTTGGTCCTAATAATAGACCCTTTCCTTTCTTTTTTGTTTGTCTTTTTTTTCCCATACCAACTTTGTTGTCACCCCAACTGCCAAAAAACGGTGGCGGCCTATATGCACCCATTCTCGGAGCTCCTCTTCCCCCTTTTGGAGGTGGGTTAGGTGATCCAATCTTGGGGGCACCCTTTCCGGTCAAAGCTTTCAAAACCATTGGAATCCCAATACTGGCAAGTAAAGTACCAAGGAAACCGCCTGATTGTTTTTTTTGTTGGTCTTATGTGAACACCTGAACCTGTTTGAAGAGCGTCTAATATATCTTTCTTCTGTTTTACAGTTACTAGGTGTTTGTTTGCAATAAGCTTATCAATCTTATTTTGTGGAATGAGGAAACCACCTTTTTGTACTCCTTTTCCAGATATCTTTTTAACAATTTGTTGTGCTCCTGCACTGGAAGCCCCTGCTAAAGCTGCTAATCCCATTGTTTTAGCAATGGTTGGTCCAAATGCACGCGCAAGAGCTAGAGCTGAAGTTAGTAAACTACCACCAACTTGCTTTCTGATATTAGTCTTGGAAAGTTTGATGTCCATACCTTTATTCAATTTCCGATTCTTCTCCAATCTCTTCTTCACTGTAGCTGGGACATGTAGAGTGTCGTTTCCATGAAGAGAGTCATTAGTTAGCCTTATGACGACTGTTTCTCTTTTACTATAAGCATCACCAATATTCTTCTTCTGATTTTTTGATAGTTTAATATTTATTGCAAAAAGCTGAGTCATTTCTTGTATACAATATATGTTATATAATTTCCTATTACAAAATATATCTGAATTAAGAATGTCTCATTCCTATCAATGCTTTTATACTATAACCAATTCATTTCCCACCTTGTCGATTACAACTGTCTCTTCGTATAGGACAATAGCGTGTACGCTAAAAGCATCAGCGTCTAACGTATTAGCATTGAGTTTATACCTGAATATCAACTGTTTTGGGTCTCTAGTTACTTTTTCTGTTTGAAAGGACAAATCAAAGTATATGAGAGAATAAAGAGAGTTGTAATTAGCTAGGTTGAGCTGTGTGCCGGTGTTGCAATTATTCTTTCTCATACCATATGACATCAAATCGTTGAATATCCTTACTTTTGATTCTGAATCGTATTCGGTTTCCGGATAGAATATTCCATTCCCGTATTCCAATCTACATGTCGTCAAATAACGATGGTTAGTAGCAACGTTGTCGGCTGAATCTAATTTGAATGTATCAAAGAGGTACGGATTCATATCTGCATTGTTTGTTTTAGCTCGTTGTAGATATACAAAGATGGCAATAACATTATCAATGCTGGAGGAGATCTGGAAGAACCCGCTGCCATGTGTTGGTGCGGAAACCTGATACAATTCTCTTTTATACGTCCAAGTCTTCTCTTTCATAAAGGAATTGACAAAATTATTAAATAAGCTGTCCTTTGGTAACAATCTTGGGACCCATAGTAAGAATCTATTAACAACCACTCGACCAGCATCTGCACCAGCTGCTTTAAATATTAATTCATCATCATTCTGTAACTCTATATTGAACTCGAGTTGCATTGGGACTAGGATTCGTTCATGCAACTCTTCAAAAAAACTATAACGATTAAGAGGTATGATTACATTAACATCTTTGAGAACATCTGCGTCTGTCATCAAAAGTTTTCTAGCCTGATAACCTGTGTTAGTGTTAGCAGAGGTAGAATCTGTATCCAGATACCAAAGAGAGTTTTTTGCAACACTACGACTAAAATCATCACTATATTCGAGGAGGTTCTTCACAAAAGTAACTTTATGGAGATTATTAGTATCATACACAATCTTACCAGCACTCTTTATCATAATATGGTTAATCAATGAATGGGCTCCATTGATAACTGCTGCACGGTCTGCAACAACATAGCGTCCTCCATCAGCCAATTTTTGCAACTGAAATTGTACCTCGAAATAAGCATTATACCAATCGTAGTATGAAGACCTGTCATTAATCGTAAACTTGTACCCATTTTTTGTTGGTGTTGACCATTAGCTGGGATCCGAATAACATCATCTAATTGATATCGAACCAACTCATACCTTTGTAAGTATTCACTTGTTCTGAAAGCCATTATATTATTATATTACATAATTTTTACTCTACTCCTTCTTTTCAAACCTGATCCTGATATGAGTCTATTGATTAACATATCAGTACTTTCTTCTTGCTGTGGTGGAACTATTTTAGCTCTTTGTCCTACATCATCAATTCTCATATTCCTAAGCTTTTTCATTATCAGGTCTCCCGACTTCTCAGATGTCTTTTTACCTACCCTTTCACCTACTGATTTTAATGCCTTCTCACCTGATTTCTTGGCGAACTTTTTTACAACAGATGACACAGCACTCTTCATTGGTTTGAAAATATTATCAACGATAATCCCTGATCCTACATTTTTATCCACAAAAATACCAAGTTTTGGATGATAAACCCTGGTGAATTCAAATGGTTTCATTATATTTTTATGTTATATTATTCTATCTTTTTTAGAATTAATGAAAAAGACGTATCCGCTCCATTCAGGTTAATTAATCTTCTTTTTCCATCCGTAATGTGTATCCTGATACTACTTATACTATTCTTATTAGTGGGATTGAATGTTACTCTTCGCGGTTCAATGGTAAATGAGTAACTAGGTTGAAGCACACTGGTTAAGAAGGAATAAATGATGTCTGTATCTTGACCGTCTACAAGTGAATCATTGATGAGGTCGCAATGAATATTAAGAATGTCAGTGTCTTGAC
Source organism: Catalaphyllia jardinei (assembly GCA_022496165.2). Classification (NCBI taxonomy): domain Eukaryota; kingdom Metazoa; phylum Cnidaria; class Anthozoa; order Scleractinia; family Caryophylliidae; genus Catalaphyllia; species Catalaphyllia jardinei. The sequence continues at coordinate 381,375 of CM042757.1, forward strand.
TGAGATTAGGGACTCTTTGTCCTATATTAATTCTATCCTTCAATATTTTTTTATCAAACCCAATTAGTTCATTAAAATTGCTTGCAGTTAAATCAAGTTGATAATCCTTGGCTAATGTGACTGTTACCCTGAATGTTGTATTATCGAATTCGAGAGTGATGGGATACTCATTATTATTAGCACCATCTTTAACAATCTTTGTTATGTCCTTAATGTATGTATCAAAGTCAGTATAGTTCCAGACTCCTGCTGGGAAAGTGATATTGTGAAATGTTGAACCATTATCAGAGCTGTACTTTATCAATTGATTGTTGTATGATGAATTTACATTAAACCATGTGAATGACATGTTAATGATTCGGTTCAAACCAACTACATATTGGGAATTTCTATCCAATACTATGGGCTTGTTGAATTTAGTTGTAAAATCATGAGGAGTATTGTTTTCTTGATCTTTAACGCTGTATGATGATAAAACAATCTCGCGATCCATGTATATAATAACTTTACACAATTATACTTTGAAATACTGATTATACAATTTATTATACTGCGGTCTATTTATTGTTGACATTCTCAATAATGTGTCCAGTATACTAACTCCTGTATTTCTCATCTTAATTGATGTGTTGCCTGCAATAGTTTCACCAATTATTAATTCTAATTTTTTTAAAAGCTGTTTGGGATTGTTGAAAAATATAACATTTCCACCTATCTTTCTTCTTTTATTTTTTATCCCTGAACCTTTCTTATATTTAAATATTAAATTATCTAATTTATTAATATATTCATTAAATACAACTCTTGTATCATCTATTTTTTTATTTTTTTCTTGTCTTTCTACTTCATTTATTTTTTTATTATTATATTCTTTTGTAACATATGATTTATAACCTTTTAATTGATGTCTTCTAAATGTAGCATCATTTTTTAAGTTTGATAAACTTTTAACTAATTTATCTTTTTCTTTTTTTGTATCTTTATTTGGATTATCATTTTCAAAATTATAAATTTTTTCATTAATTTCTTTAAAATTTGGAAACATATTGTCATTTAAAATCTCATTTTTTAAATCATAATCATCTATTGTATAATCAACTTCTTCTTCTTCTTCTTCTTGATATGCAGGTGGTGGTTGTTGTTTTGAATAAGTCGGTTGTTCTGAATTAGAAGATAAATATTCGTTAAATTTATTATTTAAATCATTTAATTCTGTAATATAGTTATTTAATACTTTTTTGTATTTTAGTATTTACTTCTGTATTTAATATTTGAGCTTTATTAATTAATTTTTTTAAATATTTTATAAAATTTTTTATTTCTTCATTTGTTGGATCATCATTTAATTTTAACTTAATAATGTGATAATTATCTAAATTCTAATCAATAATGATTTAGATATGCATATACAGGCGAAAACTAACGATAGAAGAGTCCGACGTTTCGG
>CM042757.1:382921-387921 GCA_022496165.2 Catalaphyllia jardinei
CCGAAACGTCGGACTCTTCTATCGTTAGTTTTCGCCTGTATATGCATTATCTAAATTGAAGAGATTTTAAAACTAAATTTTGTATATTTTCATCTAATTCATCTAATTTATTTAATGTATCTAATTCCTCATCTGTAAATTCATGATTTGGAATTTGTTTATCTTCTTGTGGTTGTACCTCATCACCAAAATCAATCAGATCTTTTTGTGGTTATACCTCATCACCAAAATTAATCAGACCTTCTACATCCATGTCTTCAAATGGATCAACTTCAGGCATATAGTCAATAAAAGGCTCAACTTTCTTTGGTGGTCTTTTTTTATTTTTTGGTATTTTTTTATTTGAATTACTTTTAATTCAATCATCTAATTTACTTGTCACTGGTTTGAATACCTTTTCGAATGATGATTGGCTTGTCTCCTGACCGATTTTATGTTGTGTGATTAGATCATGGACATAATTGATTTTATTCCCTAATTTTGTTTTACTTTTTGCGAGTTCTTTCCATTTAAGCAAACTCATTTTTGTTATATTATTACTTTACATAAAAATGACAAATCATATATAAAAAACAACGTTTAACACTATGTTGAACACTATGTTTAACACCATGTTTAACATTATATTGAACACTATGTTGAACACTATGTTAAACATAATTATACTTTGAAATACTTATTATACAATTTATTATACTGCGGTCTATTTATTGTTGACATTCTCAATAATGTGTCAAGTATACTAACTCCTGTATTTCTAATCTTAATTGATGTGTTACCTGCAATAGTTTCACCAATTATTAATTCTAATTTTTTTAAAAGTTGTTTGGGATTGTTGAAAAATATAACATTTCCACCTATCTTTCTTCTTTTATTTTTTATCCCTAAACCTTTCTTTGTTTTCAATGTTTCCAGTTCAGCATTAAGACGTCCAAGGTAGTTATTCAATACAACTCTTCGATCATCTATTACTTTGTTCGACATCTGCCTAACAGCTTCATTTATATTCCCACTATTGTATTGTTTTGTAACATTAGCCTTATGACCTGTTCATTTTTGCCTTTCTTTTACAGCCTTCTTCTTCATATTGTTGAGATAGCTAATATTTTTTTTGTCTGTCATATCAGGTTGAGTCAATCTATAATTAATATCTTCATAATTACTAAGACCCATATTATCCAAAATTTTATTTTCTAAATCATAATCATTAATTGTATAATCAACTCCTTCATCTTCATCATATGCAGGTGGCTGCTCTGGAAAATATTGGGGATCGACATATATCTTCTTCTTCCCTTCTAAAAGATCCTCAAACGCTTGTTCATATGTTGGTGGTTTTGGCACTATTTGTTTCTCCTGCTGGGGTGGTACCTCATCACCAAATAAATCATCAAGACCAATGTCTTCAACTTCATCTTCTATATCAATACCATAATTTGGAACTTCCCTTTGTTTAGGTGGTCTTTTTTTATTTTTTGGTATTTTTTTATTTGAATTACTTTCAATTACATCATCTAATTTACTTGTCACTGGTTTGAATACCTTTTCAAATGATGATTGGTTTGTCTCCTGACCTATTTTATGTTGTGTGATTAGATCATATACATAATTGATTTTATTCCCTAATTTTGTTTTACTTTTTGCGAGTTCTTTCCATTTAAGCAAACTCATTTTTGTTATATTATTACTTACATAAAAATGACAAATGAAATATAAAAAACAACGTTGAACACCATGTTAAACACCATGTTGAATTAATATACCAATATAATATAATGAGAATACCGAATTATGATGTTGAAGACGATGTGGTCTCAAACTTCAGACAAATATATGATTTCATGCCTCATCAATGTTTTCGGATGCTAATTTGCGGTCCAAGTGGTTCAGGTAAAACAAACACATTAATGCATATGATCTACAATCTGCTTTATTTTGATAAAGTTTATCTGTATGCAAAAAATTTAGAACAATCTAAGTATCAGAATCTCATGGATGTATTTCAACCGATAAGTGATGAGGTTGGTTATGATGTTATTGAAGCAAGAAACGGTGAAATTATTCCAGTTCAAGATCTTGACTCTGACTCACAAAAAATCGTCATTTTTGAAGATTATGTATGTGATAAAAACCAAAAACCATTAATCGACTACATGTATTTTATACGAGGACGGCATAAAAATTGTAGTGTGATTTATCTGAGTCAAAGTTATTATAAGACGCCAAAAGACATCAGACTGAATTGTTCTCACTTCTCCATTTATGAGTTTCCAAGTGTTTATGAGAAGAGTTTAATTTGCCGTGAAAACAGTATTTCAAAAGAATCATATGAAAAAGCAACTAAGGAACCATATTCCTTTGTATATTTCGATAAGCCACGAAAATTCACCACTAAAAATTTCAATGAAAAAATATAATATATTAATATAAATGAGTTATTCAAACGGACTTTTACCTTCATCATCATCAGCCATTGGTAAACGTGGACTACCTGGGTTACCAGGTGTTGGATTCAATTTAACAGAAGATGGTAATTATGATATTGAAGGGAAGCGATTAACCAATATTGGTGAGTCTACTGGCGATAATGATGCAGTTAGTTTAAAAGTGTTGAAAGAACATACTAAAGTCAGTCAAAATAGTTATCATTTACAACCGAGTTTTCGATTTTATAAAGACTTTGGTGATAAGAGTCAATTAACTGTAGGATCACCACCAAATACATCACCAGACCATTTCTTTCAAAATCATAAAGCGCATAATGATGCTTATATAATTGAGAAAGAAGGTTATGATACTGGTTTTGGTGGGCAAGCTTGGTCTAGTATAAAAATGAAAGGTAATCAATTAGAGAATGGTAGTTACACTTCTATTTTTGAAATATTTGTTATTGGTGATGCTGGTGGTTTTCTTGTTGATGATACAATAATTTTCAATGTCCATGGTGACAGTCATTTCGTAATGAAAACATTTGACAGTGATAAAATTGATGGTAAATACACTAAATCAATCATTCAATTCACAACTGATGGAAGAGCTGGTATAGATGATGGGATAAGATTTCAAATCAGATATTATGGTTCTCAATATAATAAAAACATTAAATTTTTGTTTTATTCAAGAGTAGCGAAGGGTAAATACTCAACAACTTTCGACCATACTATTTTTAATGTACGTGATGTTATGTGATATATATATGAAATAATTCATATTTGAACTGCGGTTATAGATGCAAGTGAAGTATGATCCTCGCAGTAAATTTTCCAATTGGAAAATTTACTGCGAGGATCATACTTCACTTGTACGTGATGTTGTTGATAATCATATGATTCTCTATTTTGAGAATTTGAATCTCAATGGCAATCCTATTGATGGTTTAGGTGATCCTGTAGCATACGCTAATGCTGCTAATAAAAAGTACGTTGACACTGAAATAGCAAAAGTCCATGTTGATTCCACACCATTACTTCCAAGAGACGGCAGCAGAAAAATGACTGGTGATTTAGATATGGACAGAAATTATATTCTCTCTGTGGAAAATCTAAATGATTATAAGTTTGATGATCCAATTGAATACAGAGTCAAAGATATCCAAAGCGTTGTAAATAAAGGATATCTGAATATACATTTTCTCAAAATAAAAGATAAAGATGGTAGGGAATATTTTGATCTCAAACAAAACATAATAAAAAACTGTGAACCTTACTATCCTGGAATTTTTGATGATCCTAATGACATAGTTAGTAAAGCTTATGTAGACGCTGAAATTAGTAAATTACCAGAGCCTGCCACCAATGTCTTGAAATTAGATGGAAGTACAGCAATGACAGGTGCTCTGAATATGGGTAATAATGATATTAATAATCTAAAAACTGTTGTTGAAGACGATGGAGAAAATCCAAATTATGATCAAATTAAGCATAAAGCTGTGAATTTTGAACTTTTAAAAAGTACACGAGACTATTTAGTCCGTTTCATTTCTGAGATAGATTACTTATTAACAGATGGAAGTGAAGCAATGACTGGAAATTTAGATATGGGAAATCAAAATATAATTAATTTGAAAGAACCAGAAGATTACCAATCCACATATGCCACCAATGTAAAATTTGTCGCCAATGCAATTGTTGATAATAATACAATTATTGATGGTATAATTGATAAGAAAATAAAAGAATCAGAAGAGAATTCAATTGAGTCAATTGAAAAAGAAAACGTCTTCAAACGAGTGATGGACAATGATGAGTTCAAAGAAGATGATGATGACATTCACAAAATTGGAGTCCAGAATAAAGATTTTCATTCAGTAAATAAAAAGACTTATGAATTCAAGATTGATTTTGATTCAGATATTGGTTATTATAGTACCAGACTGTCGATTGATTTGGTATATTTACCAAAAGGTTCTTATACAATGGTTTATGAAATGTATGTTGAAGATGGTATTACAATTGATGAGATAAATGCATCAAGTGGAACTTTATCTGTAAGTAAGATTAATTCTAAAATAGATAGAACAAATACAAGAAGTATAATAGATTTTTCTAAATATATAATCTTTCCAAGTTTTGATGATTTAGATATTGATATAAGATTGAAAAGTAAAACTGATCCCCAAACTACTATTTATGTTGTTGTTTACGGTGTTGCTGCTACAGTTAATGATGTTCAAGTCGATCTTTGGGATCGTCTTTATTATTATGACAATGATTCCATCAAATATGAGGTACCAATCGATATGAAGTCTAAAAAGATAGTAAACCTTGCAGATGGTACTGCAGATAATGATGCAGTCAATAAATCACAATTGGATTTATTGGATACAAAAATCAATATAAATAAGTATTTCACATATGTTGAACAGTTAAAACATAACAATGAAATTACCGTCAAATTTCCACAAACCCACATATGGAAACCATCAATATCATTTCCGTTTGAATTAGTTCCAAACAATAATACAAAATTAAGGATAAAACTTGATGGTTGGTATCATATCA
>CM042757.1:392921-396146 GCA_022496165.2 Catalaphyllia jardinei
AATATTAATGTATTTACTTATGATGGTAGAGTATTCCTATTATATATAAGTGAGAAAGAACATAGCGATTTTATAAATATGTTAATGATAACTTATGAGGATAAAACCCATTATGAAGATAAAAGCCATTATGTTTATATACCAGATATAAATAAATTATTATATAACAAAACAAAGCATAAGTGTAGAAAACATTTTTGTATTAGATGTTTACATGGGTTTTCTTCAGAAGAAGTTTTAGAAAACCATAAGAAAACTGTAAAGATATAAATAATGGCTGTGCTGCTACAAAATTACCTAAACCATATAAGGATAAAAATGGTAAAATGAGAAAACCAACTACACATTTTAAAAATTATCATAAAAAGTTAGCACAACCAATTATGATATATGCTGATTTTGAAGCAATAATAGAAAAAATACAGAATACTGAAAAGAAGAGTGATGATAAATCATATACTGAAAAAGAGGGAAAACATATACCATGTAGTTATTCATATAAACTTGTTTGCAGTTATGATAATCAGTATAGTAAACCTATTGTAAAATACAGAGGAGATGATGTAATAAATAAATTTATAAAAAGTTTATTAGAGGAAGAGAAATACTGCAAAGAGGTAATAAAGAATTACTTTAATAAACCACTAGAGACGACAGAAGAAGATGAAGAGTCTTTTAATAAGGCTGATAAATGCCATATTTGTGAAAAAAAATATAAAGAGGGAGAAAGTGCTGTAAGAGACCATTGTCATATTACTGGCAAATACAGAGGTTCTGCACACAATGCTTGTAATCTCAAATTTAAAATAAGTGCTGATAGTTTAAAAATACCAATAGTATTTCACAACTTGAGAGGTTATGATGGTCATTTAATTATAAAAGAGATTGGAGGCATAATAAAAGGGGAGAATAAGAGGATAGATAGAGAGAATGAGATTATAGATAGAGAGAATGCAGAACTTTATAAGAAATACAGTAAAGAAGAATATGAGGAAAATAAAAAGCCTAGAAAAAGAAGATTAGATATAGGAATAATACCAAAAAATACAGAACAATATTTGACATTTTCATTAGATAAACACTTATCTTTTATTGATAGTGCACAATTTTTTGGTAGTTTAGAACAATTAGCAAATAACCAAAATAGAGACAGTTTAAAATATGTAAGAGAATATTTTAGGAATGATGAAGAGTTTGAGTTAGCTAGGCGAAAAGGTGTCTATCCATATAGCTATATGGATTCTTCCGAGAAGTTTAATGAAACTAGCTTACCAGATAAAGAATATTTTTTTAACGACTTAGTGCAGAGAGACATAAAAGATAAGGATTATAAACGCGCACAAAATGTGTGGAAGAAATTTAATTTGCAAAATATGGGTGAATATCATGATTTATATTTAGTTATAGATGTATTACTACTTGCTGATATTTTTGAAAATTTTCGTAATACTTGCCTAAATTATTATGAGTAAATTATTATGAACTTGATCCAGCACAGTATTTATCATCACCAAGTTTAGCTTGGGATGCTGCACTAAAGAAGAGTGGAATCTATTTAGAACAGATGTTAGATATTGAAATGCTTTATTTTTTTCGAGCGAGCAAAGAGAGGTGGAATATGTTTTATTTCCCATAGAAAAGAAAAGGCAAATAATCCACTATTAAAAAATTATAATCCTGAAGAGAAAACTAGTTATATAATATATTTAGATGCAAATAATTTATATGGATATGCTATGTCGAAACCTCTTCCAGTTTGTGGGTTCAGATGGGTAAAAAACTTTCCAGAATTTGAAATGCTGCCTAAAGAGAAAGGAGTAGGGCGAATGTATGAAGTAGATTTGGAATATCCAAAAGAGTTGCATGATCTTCATAATGACTATCCATGCGCCCCTGAAAAGATGAAGATAGGGAAAGATATGCTATCAGACTATTGTTTAGGAATAAAAGATAAATTTAATATTCCAAACTCAAATGTCAAAAAGCTAATGACAACACTATATGATAAAGAGAAATATGTAGTTTATGAGCCTGAACTAGAGTATTATTTAAAATTAGGGCTAAAAATAAAAAAGGTGCATAGAATTCTCCAATTTCACGAACAGGAATGGTTGCGAGATTATATTAAATTTAATACTGATATGAGAACAAAAGCAAAGAGTGATTTTGAAAAAGAGTTTTTCAAACTAATGAATAACAGCGTCTATGGAAAGACAATGGAAGATGTGCGAAAACGACGTAATGTGCACCTTGAGACAGATTACAATCATTTTCTCAAACTTACAGAGAAACCCTATTATGCTGGTTGTAAAATATTTTCTGAAGATTTAGTTGCTGTTAATATGAGAAAGAAAGAGGTGACAATAGATAAACCAATATATTGTGGAGTTTCTATTCTTTCAGTAAGATACATATGATAAAGTTTCATTATGGGTTTATAAAGGAAAAATATGGAGATAAAGCAAAACTATTATTTACTGATACTGATTCATTAATGTATCATATAGAGACAGAAGATATATACGAAGATTTAGATAAATATAGAGGTAAGTTTGATAATTGCGAATATCCAAAAGATTCCAAATACTATTTCGATAAGAACAAAAAAGTAATTGGAAAATTTAAAGATGAGACTCATGGTTATCCTATAACAGAATTTACTGGATTAAAAAGCAAAATGTATTCATATAAGATAGAGGAAAGGGATAAAGAAGGAAAAGTAAAAGAGACAACTAAGATAAAAGCAAAAGGAGTAAAAGAATATTTAATTCATAATAAATATCCAGAACAGAGATACTTTAATTATTCTCATTTTGAGAACACTCTCAGAGATAATGGAATAATGCGAAATAAAATGAAATGCATAAGGTTAGATCGTCATGAAATGTATATTAGAAAACAGTCCTAAGGAAGCACGCGCGCTGATTGGTCAAAAAGCCTGTTTGTATAACTCGATGTAGACACAGAACTAAGCGCGCGCTGTTGACGTAGTGATGGCGCGAGCAAAGAGAATTTACATATTGCTAATCAAAGTTTACAAGTTGTTTTCCTTTTTCTCGTCGTGGTGTTTTCTAAAAGAAATAGAAAACATGTACTCCGTGTTTGTATCGAGTTATACAAACACGAGTGGAAGTTTGGGAGAACGAGAAATGCTGTGGGAACACGAGCCGCAGGCGAGTGTTTCCACAGCTTTTTCGAGTTCTCCCAAAGTTTCACGAGTGTTTG
>CM042757.1:396246-398746 GCA_022496165.2 Catalaphyllia jardinei
GTACATGTTTTCTATTTCTTAAATATTGAGCTAAATAAAGCAAGTCTATCATGTTATGGTGATAAGAGATACATACTAGATGATGGGATAAGTAGTTATGCTTATGGCCATTACAAAATTTAGGATAAATCTTTTAAATCTTCTAAATCTTTTATATCTATCCAACTGTTGAATTTTTCTGGGTAACCTTTCCATTGGACTAAAGCTTTATCACCTTTTTTTCTAATGACTTTTTCTATTCTGAAAACAGTTTGATCTGTCTTTTGCAGCTCTTCTGTATAAAAAGATCCTTTTATTTCTTCTCCCTCTAAATCTTTTATTTTGTAAGATATAGGAATTGTGGGCAAAATTTTGTCTATAACGAATACTTCTTCTGTCCAATTTTGAGTGTATCCTTTATCGAAAGTTTTTCTTTTATATTTACTTATACGAACAGTATCGCCCACTTTGAATATAGGTTTGCCATTTCTCTCTATTTCCCTACCTATGGAATTAATTTTTAAATAAACTTTTCCATAGTTTTGTTTTTTTCTGGCTTCATTTGGAGTCATACCTATGCTTCTATTTTTACTATTATTGTAAGAAGAGAGTATTTCATCCAAAATATCAATGTAAACAGTATTATTTCTGATTGTAAACATCTTATACATTTTTTCTTTAATAGTTCTGTTCCATCTCTCACAGACAGCTGACTTTTCTTTATTTTGAGTAGAATAAATTTCTATGTTATTTTTATCTAATAAATCGAGAAAATTTTTATTATAATACTCTTTACCTTTATCAACCCATAACTTTTTTGGCTTTGCCTTTTGTAAAATTGTTTTGAATGCTTTAGATACTTATAAAACAGTTTACTCTTTAAAGGCACAATCCAGCCATATTTACTAAAAAGGTCTAAGACCATCAGAAGATATTTAAAACCTTTGTTCCATTTACTAAGCTTTTGCATATCTACTAAATCAGAACACCAAATTTGATCAACATTGTGGACAATAACTCTTCTCTTATTAAAATGACGTCTTATAGGTTTATGTAACTCATCTGCTAATTTTTCTTGCCACTTTAAATTTTGGTGGTTTTTTTTTACCGTTATAGCCCGGGCTCAAACCTAACTTTCTCTTTTTATCAATCATATTTCTTGCCATCCAATGACCCCATTGTCTCTCATTCCAGGTAACAGCATCAAGTTCTTTAACCATCTTTTTATCCGCCTTATGTTTACAGCTCTTATCATCGCCACAAACGCTATAGTCAACATCATGTTGCATTGATATGGCATCTGTTTTACCGGTTGGTTTATCATATATCTCTAATATTTCACCAGTATTTTTATCAAATTTGAGTTGTTTATTGAAATCATTATATGGCCCTGTATACTTATCACCAGGTAGAGTCCAACCACCTTTTGGTATTGGAAGCTTGCCAATAGCTTTGTGAACATCTACTCCCTTTCCTCCTATTTTCTTTGATACATCATCAGTCAATGAATCAATAGCACCATCTAAATACTTACGACCTACTTGCCTTAATTTAGTTTTAACTGTGTCAGATTTAATTGCTTCAGCTGCGCCTCTCCTACCTAAGTTAAATAATCCTTTAGCGCCTACCGCTAAACCTTTAACAATTAACTCATCAAATCCAGAACCTTTCATTCCCTCTATTTCTTTATTAGAAAGGAATTTATATCTCGTAATACCACACTCTGCACATTTGCATTTCATTGCTGCTTTTCTATTTTTCAATAGAACATACTCCTCGCTTCCTGGAATGCTATCAGTATGTATTTTCTGTTTAACACAAAATAACTGCATATATAAAATGCTAAATTATTATTATTATTATTACTATTATTATTATTATTCTTTAATTTATAAAATCGCACCTATAAGTGGAATACTATTAAATGGGCTATTTGGCCCTAATAATAAACCCTTACCTCTTTTTGCCCCACCTCTTCTCCTTCTACCCTTAAGGCCACTTCCACTGCTCCCACTGATAAAACGAAACTTTGTAATCCCACATTCGGCGCATTTGCACCTCATGGCATTTCTACCATTTTTAGTAACCACTCTCTGTTCACTACCTGGCACGCACTCAGTCTGTTTTTTCTGTTTGACACAAAATGATTTCATATATAATATTATTGCATAAACTTTTTTAAATTATCTCTAAATTCTCTCGAAAAAATATTTATCACCATCAGTTTTACTAGTGGCAGTCTTCTGAAAACCATTTAGAATTCTTGAAATAGATGCACGCACAATACCTAAAGCTTGACCACACTGGAACATGCTACCATAATCATATGAATCTTCAGTATTTAGGTTAGTAGCTCGGACTGAAATAGCATGATTATTTTTATGATCAATATTTCTCTTTCTTAGATTTTCACTCTGTGATATTAATTGCAAATTTTCTAACCTATTATCATTTCTAATACTATTAATATGGTCAATAACAAGTTTTTTATCCTGTATTTCACCATTAAAACATTCATAAA
>CM042757.1:403746-431338 GCA_022496165.2 Catalaphyllia jardinei
TGGAATACTCACATTAACTCTTGATCTATTTGCTGTTAATAAACGTCTCACTTCTAAATTAGGGTTATTTGCAGCCACTGAAGATTCAGAACTATCTAGATACCAAAAACTATTTTTTGCTACACTTCTAGCATAATCACCTGAATATTCTAATAGATGTTTTGCAAAAGTAACTAGATGAAGATTATCAGTATCATAGATAATTTTACCAACACTCTTAATAACAAGATGTCTAATAAGAGAATGTGAGCCACATAGTAGTGTTGTTCTAGTATCGGCGTTATCTCCTCCATCTGCTTTAAGATCTAAAGGGAATTGCACTTCAAAATAGGCATTATACCAATCATAAAAAGAACTTCTATCATTTATTACGAATTTATAACCATTTGCCGGAGCTCTTATATTACTTTCCAGTAAAAATCGGACTTCCTCATTTCTCTGGACGTTTTCTGGCGATCGGAATGACATATATGTTTTAATTATATATTTTTTTTAGATTGTGTTGTATAGATTGCTTTTTAAGATTGCGCTATAAGGTTATTAATTAATGTGTTAACTTCTTGTTGAGTCATTGCTCTCTTTTTAGCTACCCCTCTCCTCTTTGTTGTTGTTCCCGATAATCTCTCTCTTATAAGATCACCTGATTTTTCTGCCATTGCATTTAACTTTTCTTTTCCTTTTTCTTTTACCTTTTTTGACCCTTTAGTTACTTTTCTTCCTATTGCTTTTGCTACAGTACTTCCAACTGCACTACCAACTGCACTTGCAGCTGCTTTAAGTGGCTTCATAATATTATCAACTATAAGACCATTTCCTCTGTGCACATAAACATATCTCCCAAGAGATGGATGATACATCTTTCTAAATTCTCTCGATTTAAGCATATAATTATTACTGCTTTATTTTTTTAGGCCTACATTTTTTTTATGTTGTTTTCTTTATGTTGTTTTCTTTACATTTTTTTTAATATTAGTGAAAACGCAGTATCTGCATTATTTAAGTAGACTGGTCTCCTTAATCCTTCAGTTATATAGATACGTATACTTGAAATACTACTTTTATTTAATGGGTTATAAACAATACGCCTAGGTTCAAGAGTAAAACCATAGGATGCTCTTAAAGTTGTAGTACCAAAACTGTAAATAATATCTGATTCTTGACCATCATGAAATGATGTAATACCATACCCTTTGTATGTTTTACTTTGGAATTTATACAATCTAATATATTCATTAAGCTCTTTCCATAATTTGTCAGATCTATTATGAGTAAAATCTCTCTGTTCTGCGGTTATTTGTCCTCTATTATATTTTTTGTTGCTTCTGATTTAAGAGCAATTACTTGTCTTCTTCTCGTCTCTGCATCTTTTACAACCTTATTTAAATAATTTCTGCTTTTTGTACTTGTCATATCTGGTAGATATAATCTCGCATTTACATCACTATAATTTGGTAAATCTAATTCGTCTAAAATCTTGTCAGCTTCTAAATCTTTTGCTATTTCCTCATCATATTCCTCCTCCTCTTCCTCTTCCTCGGGCGGTGCTTCAATTGATAAAGGATCTTCAGATTCATATGGAGGTGGGGCTTCCTCAGGTATTTGCCAAAGATTTGGATCCATTTCATATTTTGGTTGATATTCAGATGGTTCTTTTGGTAGCTTAGCTATTTGTTTTTGAGCTTGAGGTGCTACATAATCTTCTAGATTTAGCAATCCCTCTACATCCATATCCTCATAGGGATCTACTTCAGGTGCATAATCAATACCTCCATCTCTATTACCTCTAGGGACCTGAAATCTTACTCTCTTTTTGGGTTTTGTCTGTTCTGCAATCTGATCAAGCTTATCTAACCTAAAAGTCTTTGCAATTGCCTGATCGGTTGTTTTACTCTTTATCCTCTCTTCTGTTATTTCATTGAAGAGTTTTCTCTTCTCCAATCCTGTATTAGTCCTTTTGGCAGCTAATTCTTTCCATTTTGATAGACTCATATATTAACATAATTTATATTTTTTATAAATCATACAATATAATGTTATTTTTAAGTATTCCACTAATTGAAAAAAGAATATATCTATATAAATTATAGATGAAAATTCCAAACTATGACTCAGCATCACAATCTAAAAGCAAATATAAAAGACTCAAACCTTCTATGCCATCAAACACTTTTAGAATGCTTATCTGTGGGCCAAGTGGTTGTGGTAAAACAAATACTCTTATGCATATGCTCTACAACCTTCTCTACTTTGATAAAATTTATCTTTTCTCAAAAAATCTAGAACAACCAAAGTATCAGACACTAATGGAAACATTCCAACCTATCTCTGAAGAGGTAGGTTATGATATTATTGAGGCTAGCAATGATGAAATAATTCCTCTATCCGGACTAGATGGTGATAACCAAAAAATAGTCATATTTGATGACTTCCTTTGTGAAAAGAATCAGAAGCCTCTTATGATTACTTTATTGGCGGTCGTCATAAAGGTTGCAGTGTTATCTATCTAAGTCAGTCTTATTATCTCACTCCAAAAGATATCCGTCTTAATTGCTCTCACTTCTGTATCTTTGACTCTCCTTCTGCAGGCGAAACAGCGAGAATGTGTAGAGAAGTTAATGTACCCAAAGCTAAATTCCTCAAGGCGACTTCTGAACCTTACAGTTTCGCCTATGTTGATAAGATAAGAAAGTCAATAATGAAGAATTTTAATGAAAATATTTAGAAAAAATAAATTAAAAAATAAAATAAAATAAAATAAAAATAAAAATATTTAGTATTTATATATGTCCAATCTGAATGATTACAAAGATTTTCTCCTAAATGCCCCACTCGAGAGCTCTGACTCAGAAGATAGTGACTATTTTCCATCTTCTCAATCTCAATCATCTCAATCATAATATTCTCTTTCTCAATCTTCTTTTTCTCAATCTTCCTCTGACTCCCAATATACTTATACTTCCGAATCTCTATCCCAATCCTTGGGTTCACAAGATACAACCGATTGATCCGATAGGGATTTAAAAAATTACAGATTAAAAATTAAAGATTAAAAATTAAAGATCTATTACTATATATATGGGATATAGTAATGGATTATTAGAACAAAATAAAGGGGAAGGAGGAAAGGGTGAAAAAGGAGATAAAGGTCTTCCTGGCATTGGTTTTCGCCTTACTGATGATGGAAATTTTGATATTGATGGTAAGCGACTAACTGATGTAGCCCAACCAGAGAGTGGGTCTGATGCATCTACTAAAAAATACACTGATGATAATTTAGCTCTTAAATTAGATAAGGATTTTAGGAGTGATTTAGACCTAAAAACCCATAGGATAATTAATTTAGCCACTCCTATAACCAGCAGCGATGCTGTAACAAGAGGATATGCTGATGGATTAGTTGATACACAGAGTGCCCTCTATCACCTTCAACCAAGTTTCCGAGTTTATGAAGGTGGTAATTTATTAAATCCAACAGTTAATGGTGATTTTAAAGATTTATATAGCAGAGGGGCTTCTGGAACAAATAATGACTTTGGCGGTCAAACTTTCCTAAACTTGGTTTTAACAAATGATAAACTCGGAAATTGAGTTTACACTCTTATTTTCAGAATTATGTGTAAAGATGGTAATAATCCACTCACTGATTATACTCATATATTTAATGTAAAGGCGAGTGGTGGTTATAAACTCACTAATTATTCAAGCAGACATAGTGGAGATATTACAAGATCTTTTATAAGGTTTAGTAGTAATGGTAATGCTGGAGAGATACAATCACAAACAGTTATCTTTAAGAAAAATCCATCCATAGTATTCCAATTTCTCACAAGGGTAATGGCTGGATCACATGGCACTGGTTTTAGTGATGATATATTTAAGGTCTCTGATATAAATGATAACCATGAGATTCTCTTTTTCGAAAATATCAATATGAATAGTAATAAGATAGAGGGTTTAGGTAACCCTGTCAGTAATGGTGATGCAGTAAGCTTAAAATATTTAGAGGGCGAGACTGATAAACTATTGCCTCTATCTGGTGGGACAATGACTGGTAATCTTAATATGGGTAATAAAAGAATTGAAGATTGTGGTAGATTAATCATGAAGAGTTTCCAATAGTAAACGGCTCTTTTGTGGTTGTTGAACAAAACAAAAATTTACTTAGTGTGCCATATAGCGGTTATTATCAAATAATATACAATGATTTTTATAGAGGAGGTGGCGGGTTTTAAGTTTTGTTTTATCAGGGGCTCGATAATCAAGCAAATTGGACTCCAATAACATTCCACTCATTATTTGTAATTACTCTCAAAGATGGTGCAGAATATGCCAACATAAAATGTTATATAGATGAAGATGACAGTGCTATTTTTTGATGGAAGAGAATACAGTAATTTCTACATTAAATATTTACATCCTTAAATATTTACATCCTTAAAAAAATTATCCAATTTATTATTATATGGGGTTTACTAATGGTGTAATAAAAACAAAAACAAATACAGAAAAAGGTGAAAAGGGAGATAGAGGTATTGGTTTCTCTTTGACAGCCGACAAGCATTACCATATTAATAACAAAAGATTAACTAATGTATCCGCTCCAGTAGGTAACAGTGACGCGACCACTAAAAACTTCGTCACGGATTTATTAAAAGCAAAAGCTGGTTCAGCATATGTTAACAATGAGTTACCTAAAAAAGCTAGTCAATCTGTTCTTAATAATGCTTTAGCAGCATTAGCAGTATTGGAGAATAAAGTCAATATGTTAGAACATATGGTTCGCGAGCTTCAGAGCGGCGGTAGTAGGTTTAATCGGTTTCGCGTGGGTGAGAATGAGTCACCTTTCTAAAATAGGGGAATCCCCTGCAAACATGAGTCATAGTGCGTGGGTAGTAAGGAAACGCGTTTCCCTTTGTCTGTTCTATCAGAGTGTGTGTGGGCAGTAGGGAAACACGTTTCTAGCATTTGTAAATAATTTTCCCCTAATTATTTATAAATATGAGTAGAAAAATTTGCGATTTCAATCATATTTCACCAGACTTGAATAGCGATCAAAAGGATGAATTGATGGGTTATTACAAAACAATTCATCGAAAATGGTTTTTATATAAGAAAGCTCATAGGCATTACAGAAATATTAAATATGCAGCAAGATTGTTTTCAGGAGCCATTGCTGGAGGCGGTATTGCATCAGCTATTGTCTCAGGTTCTATTTTGACTATTATTTCCCTTGGTGGTTCTTTGCTAATTGAATGTTTGCTTGACTATAAGAACGTTAATGAAAACATGAATAACTGCAAGTATGCTTTTCAAAGCTATGCGCATATTCTCGTTAGAATAAAGAGTGCATTAAGGCGAGGTAGCTTTAATAATATATATCTTATTAATGATATTGCTAATTTAGATAATTTCTTTGTTGATATTTGTCCTCGTGTTGGCAAGTATGAGAAAGATTATTATAAAAAGTATTGTGAATAAAAAAAATTGAGTATCTATTTTATAATATATGGCAAGAGGAAATAAGTTTTATTCAAAAGAGAAAGAAAGATATAGACAAGCTGTAAAAAACTAAATAAAAAGTATACTGATAGGTTAAAATTACAAAAAGAAATTTACGGTGCTGAAGCTGCTATGCAATATAAAGAAGATTGTGATAATCTTAAAGATTTAGACTCTACTCTGATCTACTATATGATTTATATGAAGAACCAAAAAAAGACAAATATTACCCATTAAAAGTAGAAGATGCTGAAATAAATGCAAAAAATAGAATGATTTGTGGTATACTAAACTATAATAAAAAACAAGAATTAGAAAAATATCAAATCTTAATGAAGAATCAATTAAATCTATTCTCTCTAATAATGAATTTATTCAATTTAAAAATGGTAAAAGAGATTTTGGTGATTTAATTATTTTCAAACAAGAATGAATTTACCTTGCTGTCCTCAAACCTCCCACCTTATCTTGCTAAAATATTGCTTATCAATATTTTAACAAAAATCCCTTTACATAGCCTTTTGTGGCAGCCCCCCATTTTTCTATCACCCATAAATTTGCACCCACACCTCTCTCTCCATCTTCATAGGATTTTTCCCTCATGTCCTGGTGCCCCCCATTTGTTATACTACTACTGTTTTTGGTGTTAGTGATGTCCATTGATCTTCATCGTAATAGTAACACTAGTTTTTATACTATTCTCATAAAGATGGTCAATTATTTCAATATCCCTTTCAATTTTAATCATGACAATTTAGATGATACAAAGATGCTGCATTTTGTAGATCACATGTAGAAGAAATATATTGCACACTGGAAACATTCCCTTTGCAATTCACAAAAGCTTGAATTTTACAATGTTTTTCAAGACAGCTATACACAATCAATTTATCTTGGTGTTACTCGAAAAAATCCTAATAAAAAACACTTGTGAAACTTAGAATAAGTAATCGTAAACTTAATATCGAAACAGGCAGGTATGACAACATTTCGAGGTGTGATAGAATTTGCCCTGTTTGTGGCCTCAATATTGAAGATGAGATTCACTTTCTGTTTGATTGCCCAAATTATTCATCAATTAGAGACGACGTTTTTAATAAAATATATAATAGAATCCCTAAGGGTTACCAATTTCAACTTTAATTATCCAACTAATGAACTCTACTGATTATTATCTTAACAAGCAGTTAGTACAATACGTATCATCCTGTTTAGAAATGCGAGACATTTTACTATCAAAAGCTTAGTGTTGCTAGTTGATTTGCCACTGTTAATGTCGTTGTTCCCGCGAAGGTAAATTAACTGTCGATTTGCAATTGAACCAGAGCTATTAATCAAATACAAAACACTCGGGATGGCGTTAATGGGGGTACACTGCCTTGCGTTTGGTTAGCCCATGCGACTTCCGGCGATAGCGTGACAAATAACCTCACTTATCTCCCCAGCACTACGAGCTGAATGACAGACAGCACGTGCTGGATCGGACAAGGGTATCGGTTAGCAAGCGATGCACAAAGGCGATGCAAAATCAACAAGCTTGGGGGAAGTCGCTGCGCAGACTTAACCGCACTACACAGGAGTGACCCTTGTTTATTGTGTAGGAATACATAACCAACCTCGTCTCCAAAGGGAGGGAGGGAGGGAAAATTAAACGATAGGTTTACAGAAAGTAATAGCGACGTTGCTTAGACGAACTCAAAATGGACTCTGAACAGTTATTTGAGCTTTTATATGGAGACGTTCGTCTGCTAGTAAACCAGTAGAAAAGGCTGTACTACCGAACAGCTTACCCTAGCACGTGTAACATCTAATAAATAATAATAATAATAATAATAATACTTTATTTATATAGCGCTATTTCCTTTTAGCCCAATAGCGCTTTACAATAATTACAATTTAAATAATAGAAAATGGCATTACAGTAAAAAATATATTAAAAACTATTTAAAGATGTTGAAACTATATTCCAAAATTAAAACTATATAACATGCTAAATTAAGCTAAGACATGAATAGTGCTTTAATGCTTTGCACCAATGCTATGGTTCGTTATAACATACGCAGGTAACAAAGCTACCATGTTTAGGTTTTGCTACAATGAAGCTTACAGTTTGCTGACCTTTGTAATACAACTGCTGAATAGCTCTATGGAAAGCGATGCCGCCATGAACGGCTCATTGAGAACGTAGGTCACGCTCCATTAACTATATTTTACTGGCGTGACAGTAAAATCTCATTTAAAATGTTTTTGCAATGCTGTAACTATTTTATGGCCATGCAAATAAAACTCATTGCTGTTGTTGTGTTAATCTACCTATTGTCAAAATTTGGAGGCAATCGGACAAATTCCTTGACTTTTAGCTCTTTACAGTGTCCGCCTCAAGGAAAAAAATTGATACGAGAAAACAGCGCTAAATATGTCAGACAGGTAGTTTTTACTTCCGGCCAAATCTTAAAACCGCAGTTTCTCTGCCAATATTTAACCGTTTTTAATGATTTCTTTTTTACATTAGAGATTTCATTTGGATCATTACTTTAACCGAAAAATCCAAATTTCAATAAAATTGCCGATCTGAAGGTATACGGTAACCTTAAATCTGCTGCATACTTCACCATTCTGAATTCTTTTGAATCTATTTTGATTCCATTTATTTCTGAACATGAGCGAATAGCGACTGCTAATAGTTCAACAGCGATGATAAACAAGTAAGGAGAAAGAGGGTCTCCCTGCCTTACCCCTCGATTTATTTTAAAGCTAGCTGAGAGCGTACCATTATTGATAATACAACTTGTTATGTTACTGTAAAAGGTTTCTACCCATCTTGTAAATTAGGACCAAATCCAAAGACTTCTAAACATTTGAACATAAAATTCCACTCCAGACTGTCAAAAGCTTTCTCGAAGTATATAAAAAGTAACAATCCAGGAATATCATAAGTTTTTGTGTAATCCATTAAGTCCAGAATTGATCTTGCGGCTTCCTCTATGTAGCGACCTGAAATGTACTCAGATAATTTGGTTTTATCAACAGAGTTGATAATGTGAATTAGCCACCGTAAAGAGATTCAGAAGCTGACGTTTCGAGCGCTAGCCCTTCGTCGGAGCGAATCGAGGAATTGTGGGTTGTGTGTGGTTTATATACAGAAATGTGGAGCTACGCTATTGGTTGGTGCCTGGCAACATGAAAAACAGAATAAATTAGTTAAATGAAAAACGTTCGTTGATACCGTGAGGATCAAGAGTGCCGATGTTGGAAGCTTATCATCGAGGTCTAGTGTGCTTGTTGCAAAGTTGCATTTTGTTAGGAAGGCAAGACCACCATGTTTGTGTAGATCTGGTTAGGAATAATTTGCCAGGAGGCTTGTGAGTCGTCTTGAATTCTGTTGACCCAAGCTATTTTGAGCGCTTTTTCCATGATCTTAATATCACCCATTTTCAACTCGCCATTTTTCTTTCATCCAATTCTGGTGGTTTTTTGATTTTATAACTATTTTTTCTCGGATATAGTGATCTGGAACAGGGAGCACTCTTTCCACAAAGAGTAAGATTTCTCCGTTGTCAAGTGTTTAGCGTGTTTTCGAGGTTAAGTATTTTCTCACCGAAGTTCAGTCTATTAGCACTTTCATGGTAGTAAGAAAAAAAGACACCAGGGGCATTTACAGGTTCTTTTGACCACTTAAAACCAAAAGGTTTATCTGTTCTGTCTTTCCATTCGCCTAACCACATTGCTTCGTTTTAATGGAGTTTATTTCCAGGCCACAATGCTCTTTCGAATCATTTAACACCTTCACTAGACTTGTGGTCACGAACAAATACTGTTGTGACGTCGGAATATTGACTTATTTCAGGCTCATGCTTTTTGACTTGGATACCTTTTAATAGTGGGATCATTTTTTATGGATCTAGAGAGGAGTTCTATGCCGAAAACAAAGAGGACGCCAGACAACGGACAACCTTGTCTGACACCCCGCTGTAGGGAGAAAAAAGTTGAGGCATGACCGTTATTCAGAACACAGCTAGTAACATTACTATAGAAAATTTTTATTCAATTTTGAATGTCGTGGACGGAGTTGAAGAGCTGAAGTGTTTTTAAGAGATAGTTCCGTTCAATGGAATCAAAAGCTTCTTTTAAAGACCAAGAAAATAGCAATTTCTGATTTGGCTTATCTGTGAAATATAATGTAATAAGTCGTAGATAGATTAGCCTTTCATTTTAACCAATTTAGCGGCCTTTAAAATAAGCAGTTTGATCGAGGTTTATTAACGTTGGCAAGACTTTTTCAATTCTCTTGGCTATAACTTTAGTAAGATGGGCCTTAGATTTTCCAGAATAGTTTTATCCTTGGATTTGTTTGGGATAAGCGAGATTATTCCTCGTCTTTGGCTTAAAGAAAGCATTTTTTTTTATTATTCTTATTTATTTATTTACCACCTCGTACATTCATTGAAAGTTACAGCGATTGATAAATTGAATATTACAAAAGTGTGCTGTAGATTATAACTAATAATAAAAGTAAGTAAGAAGTGGCGAGGACACCTCAAGAAACCGCCGGATTTATTCTGAGAGGTCCCCTCGGAGATATGTTTCGACTCTTAAACTAGTAAGGACATTGTATTGAGACTTGTTATTTATTTACTTTTTTCAACACACGGTGGTACGACTATAAAGACATAAAAGAGTTGATGTTAATACGATTAACTAAGGAAATCAAGAAGCTTTCTTTTGAAGGTGATTAGACTAGGGGAAGACGTAATTGATAATGGCAAAGCATTCCATATTTTTGGCCCTCGAAAGAGTACAGTGAATTGCTTGATATTAGTTCGGCAGGTATGAGGTCGAAAATGAGCTGAGGTTCTAGTATCATAATTATGAATTTGACTATTAGTCAGAAAAAAATTTAGTAAGGACGTGGGCAGCAAACGATAGTGATAGGAAAACATAAACTTTGCAATATAAATGTGCAGGTGCAGAAGGTGCAAGGTGGTGTGAATTTGTCATACCCCGCACAGCTCGTTTTTGAAGACGAAAAATGCGATTTAAGTTTGTTACATAAGTAGAAGACCAAACTGTAGTGCAATAAGGTAAATAAGGATAAATTAAGGTGTAATACAAGGATAGTTTAGTATTTGATGACAGAAAGAAACGAAATCTGTACATTATACCAACGGATTTGGAGATTTTCTTGCAAATATAACTGATATGCGATTTCCACGTAAGACATTCGTCAATATAAATACCTAAGAACTTAACTTCTGTTTCTTGCTTGAGAGCTATACTGTCAAATGAGATTTCAAAGTTCATATGGACAGATTTTTGCTTAGGCTTAAATATGACATAATTGGTTTTCTTTATGTTAACAGAAAGTTTGTTTGACTTCATCCATAAGCTAATCTTAATCAGTTCACTATTCATTACAGAAGCAACATGTTCAGGGTCTGAATTGGAGTAAAAGATACTAGTATCATCTGCAAAGAGCAGGCATTCTGCGAGTCTGGTTGTTTTGGGAAGATCATTGATATATGGTATGAAAAATAAAGGGCCTAATATGGGACCCTGTGGAACACCGCATGTAATAATCTGTTCGGAGGAACGGGTATCGTTAATCTGGACGAATTGGTTACGATTAGAGAAATAACTTTTGATCCATTGTAATGCAGGACCACAGACACCATACTGTTCAAGTTTGTGAAATAAGATTTGGTGGTCTAGCGTGTCAAACGCTTTAGAAAGGTCAAGAAAAACACCCGCCGTGATTTCATTTTGATCAATGGACGTTGCAATTTTATTAAAAAGGTAAATTAGTGACAGCGCAGTGGAATGGTTTTTACGAAAACCAAACTGGAGTTGGTAAAAAATATCATTGCTATTTGCGAATTCTACTAGTCGATTGTTCCTGACCTTTTCGAAGAATTTCGAAAAATTAGGAAGTAGAGAGATTGGTGTGTAGTTTGTGAATAAATCGGGTTCATCAGCCTTAAATGCAGGAATCACTTTGGCAGCTTTTATTAGCTTGTCCGGGAATATTCCTTTGGAAAAAGATAAATTAATAATATTCTTAAGAGGTTCCGATACTAGTTTAAAAGTATTTTTAATAACATACATAGAAATATCGTCATATCCAGGGGCTTTCCCAGACTTCATGGACATACAGATACCATTCAGCTCTTCAACAATCGTCGGCTTTAAAGTTAGCAACTCATCGGTCTGATCATTCAAGAAGGAGTGGAAAGAAGTGTTCACCGGAGGTATTTTCGCTGCTTATT
This sequence comes from Catalaphyllia jardinei, assembly GCA_022496165.2. Taxonomy (NCBI): domain Eukaryota; kingdom Metazoa; phylum Cnidaria; class Anthozoa; order Scleractinia; family Caryophylliidae; genus Catalaphyllia; species Catalaphyllia jardinei. The sequence continues at coordinate 415,509 of CM042757.1, forward strand.
TAGGTCCCACGTTAGTAAAATAATTTACAGAACCCATTTGCTATTTCTGCAGGGTCGGTAATAACGCAACCATCAGATCTAAAGGACGAAGGGAAAGATTGTTTACATTTACGCTTATTGATAACTTTATTGATTAACTTCCAGGTCTCCTTAAAGTCATTTTTAGCCGAAGCAAATCTTTGGTCATAATAATGGCGTTTGGCAATTTTAATGAGATGATTTAATTTGTTTCTGTACGACTTATACTGTAACTCCCTCGTTGGATTAGGTGATCCAAGTAATTGTCTGTACAACTTGTTTTTCTTTCGAACAAAAACTAGCAAAGATTTGGTTATCCATGGGGAATTAAGCCTTTTGCAATTCTTCGCTTTAAGAGGCTTCAATGGGAAACAAAGATTATAGAGCCGCGAATATTCGGACAAGAATATATTGTAATATATATTAAGAATCACTGGGGTCTTTATCATTAAGAAGTGCAGTCCAATTGACTTGAGAGAGGCGAGTTTTGAAGTTGTTTAAATTTGCCGCAGAAAAGTTTCTCGTGGGTCTGTTGCCAATTCTTTTATGAGCATGAATAAAAGAGTCATCAGAGACAGGCAAATACTGGTAGATGATCGGATATGTCACTTATGACAAAGCCATTTAAAAATCTAGGCGTGAAATGATTTGTGAATATGTTGTCAATTAAAGTGGCCGATTGTGCAGTGATACGAGTTAGTCTATTGATCAGAGGAACAAACATGTGCGAAAACAGACAATCCACAAATTCTTGAGTTGGTTCATGGTCGGCGTATCGCAGGAGGTCTAAATTGAAGTCGCCGGCGAGGTAGCAGCACTTGTCACTTCTAGAGATTTTTGAGAGGATGTCAGTAAATGCCATGCTTAGAAGCAAAGTTGTAGCTATAATGACAGATGTGAAGGCAAAATAATTGGTAGGAATCAGCTGGCAGCACAAGAATTCATTTCTTCTTCACTTGGTGCGGTTATGTTTTCTGGATTAGCAAATCGAAGCATACTCTTGTGTAAAACGTTGATGGCTGATAAGAGGGATGAGAGCCACCCCATATCCTTTCTGGCTCCACAAGTCACAACACGAACTATACCATATCAGTTAAGACCAGGAAGTACTACAGCTCCAAAAACAATGAAAAGGACAAAGGAAGCAAATGACTTTTTTACATTTAGATTCGCATAAATGTAGACTAATTATTATCATTGTTGATGTAGTTAGACTTAGCTGGTAAATATTGTTTGTAAACTACACTTTGCTTCTTATAATTGCACCTTTGCTTTTGGTCAACATGATTTTTCTTAGACGAAATCTAGCACGTTGAAGTTCTGGTGAGATGTTTCTTTTGTGCAGGTTATTTTCCACTCTGGCTTGAAGGTCATTTACTTTTTTGTGCAGTAATTATTCTTCATCTCGTTGTTTTTTCGCTTTTCGTTTAGAGTACTTGATCGTGAAACCTCTTATCTCCATTTTTTATGAGGTCCCATTTTAAACCTAAATCATGAGTCTTGTTGAATTTGTCCTTAAAGATTGGAATGTTTATCCTAACTGCTGTTACGTATGCTTCATCTTTAAGTAAGGCTGTATCAACTTTCCAGAAGCCCGATCCTCTTTTTTGGTTTAGGCGATTAGACTGTAGACAGGTCCCGTCCCTCGTGGAACCACTCCAGTGTGCATAATCAGTTTTATGCTCACAATACACAAATGTTTAGAGCACATTTCAAATCTCATACAAGGTTTTTAGCCTCATTTTTCCCTTACCAAGCGAAATCCAACACATGAGCGGATTACCATCCAAAACATTTGTTTGCCTTCTACTAGCCGTTTAGGCGAAATATGCAGTTAAAAACGCCTTCTGACAAACACAAGCTCAACTTTACTACCATTTGGATTGAAAATGCTGACACCCGATTGGCTTACATAACTGTTATAAAGGGCCAATAGGAGCAATGCAAACTCGATCCTAACACGCAAAAATTAGAACATAAAAAGGTCGCTACACCGTCTTTTCAACGGGAACGGAATTGACAAACATCTCTACCTTTCCCTCAAGCAGCTTGCAATACTGTCTGTCTTCAAACAACAGCTGAAGAGACTCGCGAATAGTCGAAACCGCCGGTCCTGTTATAGCCTATACAACTGTTGCAGTAAAAATGTGCATGAAAGCGCCAGAATACCTAAAAGACATGCTTGTAAGAGCAAAACAAAAAGATTTGAAAGGTTTGAGAAAGCGACGCAACCACAAAACCACATTGGGAGTCCGTGCGGCCTGTCTTTGCTTTATGTCACGATTCCAAAACCCCGGTTTTTCGCTTGCTAGTTCGATGTCCGCCTGGAAAAGGAAAAGAAACGACTACTACGCAGGCGATAGAAAAAGTGACTCAGCGGAGTGATCAGATTCCGGTGGATGGACGATGACTCATTCTTTTGCAAACTGAATTAACTTCTGTGAAACGAAGAAAAGCGATATTGAATTTTAAACGATTTGGTTTTCCATGTGTAACACTGCTTCAGTGTTATTGTCTTTTGAAAAAAACAACTTGCTGAGCGACATTGTCAGGTGCATTTATGATGACGAAACTATAACTTTTTCTTCGAGTGACACTTTTAAAATACTGAGTCTTCCTTGTTTGTCTGGAATGACTTTTTCAACTTTGAAATTCACAGAGGGATTAATAGTGTTATGACACCTTTACTGTGTTTTTTTGTTACTATCATATATTAGAATACAACAAAAGAAAGTTTTACGTTCACTACTATATCTTGCAGAAAAGTTGCGTTATATCCTACAAAGTACAAGAAAGAAAATATACAGTTCTAAGTTACAAACTTCTTGTCAATTAAAGGTTTCTATTTGTTGCAGTAACGTTCATTTGAGTGAGTCCTTGTTGAATATTTATTTGTTTTTCGATTTCTGCCTTGCTTATCACTATTGTTAGATAAGTACAAAAATATAAAGGTTCTTCATTAATGCTACAACAGTATATGTAGTATTTCGAAATTAGTAAGTGGTGTTTAGTTAACTTACGAAGGCGGTCCTTATCTATGATACCATATAAGATTTTGACGGCTCATAATTCAAGTTTTATTGCTGTTAGAGTCTCATACCACTCTAGAAAGATTTTCAGAAATCTGATACCACCAGACATGAAAAAAAGAATAGGCTTTAGATCTTGTTTTGTTTTTAAGCATAAATAGCAAAGATCACTGCTAGCAAGTTTAACTTTAAATAACTTGCTTTTAGTAAAAACTATATCACGTACAATTTTGTACTGGAACATAGTTAACTTCGTTTCTATAGTGATGGAAAAGGCTAAGTTAAAGTATTCGCTTATTTGGTCCGGTGTTAACCCATTAGCAATAAGGCGTTGTTTTGTCGTGGGTTCTTCAAACATATGCTTAACACTTCCAAGTTCTGTAAAGGTTCTATTGAGGCCTTACACTACTGTAAAATTGATGTTAAAATCGTTTTAAAAATCCAAGCTTTCGCTGATCTACGGCATCATCAGGGATAACTAAAAATATTCGGCGTAGGGCTTATATATACGGCTGTGAGGTAAAAACGCGTGAAAAGGGAAAGAATGTGGGGTAAAATGCCTGAAATAAATAATAAGGTACAAATACAAATAAAACCGTGTGGTATGATCTAATGAGCGAATGTCAAAGTAAAAAAGGTTTCTAGATAGTTTTTACAATAAAAGGTCCGCGAATTCGCTACATTCCTCTCGGGAGTTGATGGTAGGTTTGTAGTTTCGTATGTAAAACGCTTCGAACAGTCGTAGATTTGCGGGGTCGTTTTCCACTACAATAGTCTTGATGTCGATGCCTTTGTGGACTTTGTTTTGGCACTTAGAAAGGTGTTTCTTCACGGAGGAGTTATCATTGTTCAAGTGTTCTCTTACACGATCGTGGATAAAGCGTGTGGTGCTCCCGATGTACTGTTGGTTACTGTTGTTACACGTGATTTGGTAAACTGCATTGCGTAATAAGCACAATTTGGTGCTGGAGATAGGACAGTTGGCCCTCGTGCATGTCTGTTCCTTGTTGTTGTGAGAGAGAGCCTGTCTGAGAGTGTGCGATTTATGCGCGACCCGTAGTGGTATGTCCTCCTTTCGGAAAATGCTTGTAATTCTGTGGTTTAGACATTCGGAGATATATGGGATCTTCACTGAGGAACGACCATTCTGTGTTGAGAGGTCGAGGGTCTTTCTGGTGGTTCTGGGAGTACTTAGTTTGGTCCATGATGCTTTCAGGATACCCGTTGAGACGGACGACGTCGTCAAAACTGTTTTGATGTTTTGCGGCTGTGGATTTTGTAGTGCATTTATCCTCAATGCGTTTACGCTCATTACGAATGAAGTTGATTTTTGATTTTTTTCGGTATCGCTGATTGGTGGTGAACGAATATAGGTTTCTTTGCCCTTTTTTTGTAAAATTCAAAAGAGCTTTTGCCGTCTTTAGAGATGGTGACTTTGAAGTCTAGTAGTGATAGTGAGTGGCCATTTGGTGTTATTTCTGGCTTCTCGATTTCAAACTTCAATTTAGGGTGCAGATTGTTCATTGTAGAGTGGAATTGGTCTGCCATATCCTCACTAGTTGTCTGGAGGTAAATGTCGTCGACATATCTCTTGTAGGGGCTTATGAATAAATGTGAAGAGAGGGCAATGGTTTCGAGTCTGTCCATGAACAGGATGGCTAGGATGGCTGAGATATTGGAACCCATAGGAAGGCCTTCTTTTTGGCGGAAAATTTGACCATTAAACGAGAAGTCATGTCTTGTTTGGTGGGCTGGAGTATTGGGGTGTGGATTCCATCGGTGGCGTTGGTAATAGCTTTTGTATGGGAATTGATGCGTACAAGGATACTACATCGAGACTGCATGGGTATGGCAGCGTTTTGGTAGTAGTGAAATCGCCGGCTTGGATGCACTTGATGAGTTCGAGGCTGTTTTCGAGATGTGCCTGACCGTCTTTCAGCATTGGTTTAAGGGCGTTGGCGAGCAGCCATGAGATACGCTGGGTTGGGCCATTAGTGTTAGATACAATGGGTCGTATTTTAATAACCGGGCCAGTTTTGTGTGTCTTGATAAGGTGGTAGAACCGGGGGAGGTCAGTGTTTGCGGTGATGAAGCTCTTCCGGACAAACGAAGGGATCTCGTTCCGTAGGCAGACGTTTTTCCACAGTTGAATTGACCTTGTTCTCGACTGTCTCAAGTTCTCGACTTTCAAGTTCTTCCATAGTTGTCTAAGATGCTCTTGATGTATTCCTGTTTGTTTTATTACTTTTTTATATTCTTGTGGAATAGCGTTTGTTAGTCTACAAGAGGTCAAAAAATTTGTTTGCATTTGATACTGGAGTTTAAATTCTTCATAGGTGAGGAAATCTAGATTCTGGTCGAGAAGGTCTATTGAGGTGAAAATTCCTTTATCAAACCAAGTACGGAAATGGTGGAACAGAGAATTAACTCTGAAGTGTAAATTTAAGTGCTAATTGAACCCATATCACTTAAATTTACACTTCAGGTTTATTCTCTGTTCCACCATTTGTGTTCTTAGTGCTACGCGGCACAACATTCAGGTACGGAAAAATCGTCTTGTTATCAATTTTGCTATCTTCATTGTTCCTTATAATCGTTTTCTTTGTGCATGACATTTTATTATTTTGCACATCCTTAAACTCAAACTAGCACTGTAACATTCTCTCATAAAAGAGTGGTAGCTCTTTGATGTTTAGATCCTTGCTGCTACAGTTACAGGCTGAGAGGAAGGTTTAGCCTCCCAAGTGTGACGTGGTTTCATTAGGAATAACCGAATTCTCGCTCAGGTGAAATCGCTTTATTCAAATTGTTCATTAACAGAAAATCGATCATATTCAGACCCCCGTTTTTGCGTTCTCCAATAATTGTGTTTTTTTTATTTTGGCTATTTTGTTGTCCCAGACTTTGTTTACTTGATCACAGAAGTTTTTAGGGACTGGCAATATGGATGCATTGTAAATAAGCTTTGAAAGGCCCACAGATTTAACAATGTTAATCTTGCCTAATAGAGTTAGTTTCCGTCTTTTCCAATTGTTTAAGGTCTTTTCCAAAACATCCAATTTTTCATAGAAGTTGAGTTTTCCGCTAACCTTTTCCGAGTTTGAGAAGTGTATTCCTAAAGCAAAAACAGAATCTTTTGGCCACTTAATGTTGAACGGAGTTTCTTCTCTGCTCTTCCATTTTCCCAGCCACATTGCTTCTGACCTCGTTTGGTTAATTTTTAATCCTGAGTATCTGTCAAACGTTTCCAGGAGATCAAGCAAAGGACTCATTGATTCAGGGCTTTTAGAAAAACTGTTGTGTCATCCGCATACTGTGTGATAATTATTTCACGCTCTCCTACTCTAATGCCTTCAATTTTCGGATTTTTTGTAATCGCAAGTGCAAGATTTTCAATACCAAGTACGAAGGGTGTGCCTGATAGTGGGCAACCCTGTCTGCCACTTCGCTCCAGATTGAAAAAATCAGACGCATAACGGTTGTTTGTGACACAGCTAGTAATTTTGCAATAGAAAGTCAATTGTTCCCAAATTTAATTTTGTCGAGAGCTTTAAAAAGGAAATTCCATTCTATAGAATCAAATGCCTTTTCAAAGTCGAGGAAGATAGCGACTCCGGGGAGGTTTTTTTCTGTGGTGTAGCTAATAATATCACTAATGAGTCTTACGTTTTCACCGATATACTGGTTTGTCTTTTTTTTGTACTAGTGTTATGATACCACTTTTTTCGTTTCTCTAAGCCGTAATTTATGCTTTCAACAACGTTTGATTTAACAAAATCTCAGAAGAATTTGTGAAATTCCCATGTGAAGCCATCAAGATATTTCCACCCCATCCTGATCGCCAGGTGTTTATAGATTGTTCGGTACTAAAGGTTTCTTGGAGAAAATAGCCGTGAGCGGTCTACTTATGAAGCCACTTAAAGATTTTCCTGCGTTTAATACGTTAAGGGAAATTATTTTAAAGTCAACTGATGAAATTCTGTGATCCATCATGTATTGATGCATTAAAGCAGTTACTAATTGATCTGAATTTGTTTGGACTTACCTTTTAGCCCGTCGTATTTGACTGGCTTGCTGTAAAGCATACCTGTGTCTAAAAAGTAGGATGTAAACACAGAATATATATTTTGTCTAGTGTACATGTAAGCTAGCTTTCCTTTGTTTTTATCTTTCTTGTTTCCTTTTCTATTCTTGTAAATTAATATTATGTGTGAATAAATTGAACTTGAACTTGAACTTGTCTCTTCCATAAATAAAAGGAAAGCACATAAAAACAATAACAACGCGATGACACCTATTATGTAAAGCGCTCCTGACCGAGTGTTGTGGTTAGTCGGTGTATGCAAATTCGGCTCTGCTTGGGTTGTTTAGAGTTATATATGAAACTGTACAATATGGTCTTTTTGTTGATAAAGGGAACTGTAGACTGAAAATGTAATGAGGAATTAAGCTATGGTTTGTGCCGTGGCTAAAGAAAGCTTTGCCACCCCATTCGTTTTCCCAGATAGGAATATGAAAATGGTTGCTATGTTTATTAGGTTCAAGATTTTTGGAGCAGTATGATTCTTGAAAAAATTGCTCCAAGAGCAACTTCAGAATACCCGTCCACCTTTTACATGTGTCGGTGTGCTTTGAAGAACAAGGAATATAAAAATGGTTGCTATGTTTATTCAATGAGATGCTAATAAGTGGCCGGGTATTCTGAAGTTAAGCCGTATTCGAAAAGTACGACCCATAAAGATCTAAGTGCTGTAAACGGTTGTGAGCTACCTTAAATTTACTTAACATTGATGACTGGAGTATTTTGTGCCACTCCTGTTCGAACTGAAATCTTTTTGAGCGGCAAGGGAATCTATGTATTTATCAAGATCTCGGATATCTATTGGTGCCAAGGTACCGAGAAAAACTAATTTTGCTATAGAGCACCTCCATTTATATTTGCAGGAGTGATTACAGTTGCCGTGCCAGTACGTGCACGAATGAAAAAACCGACATCTTTAACACTTCAGTCCAATATATATCTCTGCATGGATCTGTGTAAGCAGGGGCGCAGCCAGGGGGTGGGGTGGGTCCTGGGGTGCCCGTGACCCCCCTTTGTAAGCCTTTTTGTAAGCAAACAACCTGCAATATTCAGTTGACATTCTGGCGAGTACCCTCAGTATGACTCAGTGTGATCCCCCCATTGAAAAATCCTGGCTACGCCCATGTGTGTAACTACTGTTAAGTGCAAATTCCTTGCTTTACTTTTTTTTTGTTTTGTTTGTCTTTCTTTGTAGCAATTAGTGTTCTGCGTATTTCAACATTGACCACAATGTAAGCCCAGAGCAGACACTTCACCCAGTTGAAGATGTAAGTATGTCTTCTCTGTTGCTGGGCTCGCTATTTTCACAATTCCTTGACAACAGTAATGTAAATGTTTTTCTTTGTGCCTTCTGTTAAGTGTCTTTTTCTTGTACCAGTTAATTGTTTGCTAATTCTGTGTCCTGCTTGTTCAGTTTGTTACGAACATATCCATTGTGAACATTATCAAGAGGAGCTGGAAGGTTGACACCGAGATTTTTCTTCTGATAACAAAACAAGGTGAGCCAGAATGATAAGTAAGAGTAAAAATGAGAATGTTCCCTAATGTAAATACAGTGGAACCCCGTTAATACGTCACCAACCATGAAATCATGACTGGTCAAAACTGGGTGACGCTGGGTTAGGGTTCGCATCGCAATCATTTATTGGTATAATACGTCACATCACACATGCTACAGTCCAGTCACCTGTGAGGTGTTACTTTCTGGTATTTTAATCTCGCATCTCATTAAAAGTATTAAGAATAATGTATAGAATACTAAAAGTGAAGAATGTTGATGGAGGTGCCAAAATCTTAACAAATGTCCAGACGTTTCGGGACTGTGTCCTTCAGTGTACTCATTAACGAACATTTCACTGATGAAGAGCACAGTGCCGAAATGTCTGCACATTTGTTAAGACTTTGGTACTTCCATCAACATTCTTCACTTTTATTATTTGTCGTAGTAACAAGTGCCAAGCAGCTTAAGAAGTTTTTTTAGGTTCTTGCATTATATAAAATACTTACACTGGAAATATGAAAATAACTGGTTAAGTGGCCGTATGGCTGCTTTCTCATGAAAACCAGCAGCTGGTTTAAGTGCTGTATTAACAAAGTCAAATTATAACTGAGGATTATGCAGGTTTTGATCTCAGATTGTGGCTGCTGGCCGCATTAACAGGGTTTTCTTGTAAGAAAATGCGTTGGTATATCGCTGGGACAGAAAAAGGTCGGCGTAATAACGAGGTAACGGTAAGGCGGTGTTCCACTGTACTTCAAACTATGTCAATGTCTGAGGAAAAAAAGCAAAGCGTAAACTACAGTAACAAAATTTACCTGCATAACTGTTAGGGGCTAGATTGTTTCAAAAAGGTTTACCTTTCGAGAAATTTAGGGAAATTCTCAGTTTATTTTCTTATTCACTATTTATATGGTTTACATTTTAATCTAATTATGTTATATTTGTTTTTAATTTGAGGATTTCAAACCCTTACAAGTCAAGGAAACATCAGGCGAGGATCACAATCAAACAAAACAAAGAATAATTGTAAGTATCACTGCAATTTTTATTCTTACTGAGTTATTTCCTGGAACACCGAAACAACCCGGAACATCACGGAACATTCTGTAACATCCAAAAAAAGACCGAAACACCCCATAAAAACCCGGAACATCCCGTTGATTTACCGTTTTTACTTTAATCTTTCATCTTTATTACGCTTCGCATAGATTATGTTTCATTTCTAAGAGGTGAGATATTTGAAATATTTGGAATTTTCTGAAAATAGGATGATTTTATATAACATAAATGTATAGCTCTGTTTCCAACGTTGGCTTTAAGCGTAACTCTTCGAAAAATAAGCTGGATCTTACAGAAAACAACAATTATCGAGTTAATCTATCAGCGCGTGCACATTTACACTACCAGCGACTCGATAAGATCAACCGAAGCACTTGAAAGCCTCGCATTTTTTTTGAGATAATTAGCCTTAAATCTTAACAAGAATGCTGACATCGAGATTTTTCTGAAAAAAGATGGGAAAGGAAATTTCTTCACGTATTTTTTTAGATTTCGCCTTAACATAAAAGGAAACACATTTATAAAGATTTTTTCTTTGTGTATTCCAATAGCTCTTTCAAACCTGGTGCAAATAACTATTGGTAAACATTTGAAAGAAGAACACAGGCTGCAACCAACTAATCTACAAGACCAGTTTACGGTTCAAAAGAAATGCCGCACAAAGTTTGACTGTCTAATCCACGAGATGCTGTTCATCAGGAACATAAAATCAAAACGTAACACACAACCGGATTCTGTTCGCGCCAAACTTTTTACATAACAATTGAATACTTTAATACCCTTTTCAATTCCCTACATATTTTCACACTACTACTACTATACATACAATCAATTCTATCATTTACTTGGAACTCGATAACGAAACGTCGTTCTATTTTTATATCGCTTATATTTATTCTAAGTGCTTTACGAAACCTTTTATTATCAGATATTGTCTGAGAGCCTCGAAAATCATCAAAACGTTGTTTAAGCCATCGTATGACGCCATCATGCGTTTATCAGTCTGTCTGTGCTTTTAGTGTGCAATTTTTCTCGGAAACACTAGGTATCATTCGCGGAAATATAAAAGGGAAAGTCCCGCTGAAATGACGCGATCATGCGTTTTAGACACTGAAAACTCATTTGAGCCATCTTATGGTGTCATTGTTTGTTTTAAACCCTGAAACTCATTTAGCATCACTTTCACAACGTTTTCATTGCATATTATATATCCTTTACATACCTATATGTCCATATTATGTCTACTTCTGATAAATTCAAATCGATATGGTTGAAATTATGAATTAAATTTCGTGCTTTCATGTATATAGGTTAGACACTTTATTTTAGTTTTTGTACAAACAAATTATTATAACTTTGACCATCTAATATACCATTTTAAATTATAATAGTCAGTATGTCGTTGAGTATCTGCTGTCAGTTGTATAACAAAAAATACGGTGATTGATAACCAAAGAGTATTAGAATCTGCAGTAGTATGGTTCAAGTTTGTGACCTTTTTATTGGTTGTCACTCCGTCACTGATATTTGTCGAACGAAGCCATACGGATGTATTACTTTTATTGCTTTTGAAAGTATCAAAAAGACGAATTTCATAGATCGTTGATTTTTCAACAACAAATTCATTGCTATCAATCCAAAAATGAGGTGTGTCTGACATAATTGATGCTGCTGTTAAAGTAGTTGTAATTTGCACATCTGTTGTATTATCGTTTATTTTTTATTTATTTATTTATTTTATCATGAACTAACTCACGACAGAAAAAACACCGATTCGGTACCGAGATCAAACACTTTCTTTGTAATAGGATTTCGTGGATTGAAGCATCTTTTACTACAACAGGTGCTTCAAATTTAACAGTATTATTACTTATTTCATAAATTCTATCCCAAACACTAGTATCAACATTATTCTGATATCCCTTGACTTCATAAACAATTATTTCGAAAGTAATTTCGTAAGCAACACCTGATTTGTTTTTGAGAATCATATCTATCATGAGACGATTTGGAGCCGCATTGTTCCATTTATGAATGTGGATGATGCTACGACTATGATCACTGAATACATTTGTTTTCACTTTTGAAATCGTTTCAACCGAAGATGCTGTTGATATTTGAACTGTAGAACTATCGATAGAATTTATAAACAAGACTGTATTCGCCGGTTGAAAGTGGATACACATTGACTCATAAACGGCTGCTGTATTAACCATTTGAACTGAATCAAGTTTAATTAAGTTGCATTTCATAGCTCTCTGTTAGTTTGATGATAAACTTTATCAGTTTCTTTAATTCCTTATATATTACCTGAATTCTCCTGTTGGATTATGCATCACGTACTGAAAAGCGTTACACTCGTTTTTATTAAGAACCAGTAAAATTTAGCTCAGGCTCAATGTTCTTATTTTTTCGGCCATTTCAGCCTCAAAATGTTCTTATCTTGTTCTTATAATTCTGTGTTCTCTAATGGCTCCAAATGTAATACCGTACTGTACAGTACTTCACTGTAGGGACCCTGACCTGAAGGATGCTTAAACCATAGATAAAGATTTAACAGTTGGATTTAATAATTGTAAAAAATGGTACCTGTACTATACACTGTACTGCAATTACCTTTCACATGCATCATATAGTGATGGACAAAGAACTTGTGCTTATCAGTATATATGTATACAGTACATGTAGTCTTCATTGTTTATACTCATACGTGTAATCTGGTACTGTTAACACAAGAAAATAAGAACTGTATTAACGTGTCAGAATCTCTAGCGTACAACGTGCGCTAATTGGGGACACCTAATTACCTAGTGCTAGATTTACTCTAAAAATTACAAATTTTTTTAATGAAGTTTAAGAGTGATGTATATATCCTGAAGACTGTATAGTAAAGTCCATGAATTTTGAAAAGAAACGTTAGCTTTACACTGCCGTCGCGGTCTGATGTTTGTTTGTTGGAAAAAAATTCAGCCTCAGATTGTTCTTAAATTGTTCTATTTTCGAGCGATTTCATCCTCAATGTTCTTATTAAGTTTGATCTTATTAAAGGAAAAGAGTGTATGTTTGTTTTTACTTTGCACCGCATATTTCTTTTCATTATCAGTATATTTTTTGAAAAAAATTACCTTGGCGGCATGATCACTGTTACTGGATTGCAGTTCTTTTAAATTGATTATTTGTTTATTATTCATATCTAAATCAGCAGCCATTCTATTACTAACACCTACAAGCAAAAATGTTGGTTTATTGATGCGCTCAGATTTATCACTGTATATCTTAAAGTTTTTAAATTGATAGCATAACGTCTGCACTATCAGCTGGAGAAACATAACTTACTGATGGCAAAGGACTAATATCCGCTACATTGATAATACTATTACTGTTCGCCTTCAATTTATCTCCCAAATTCACAGAGCCGTCATGAAGATTAACGTCTCTTTTGTCGGCTTAACCAACATAAATTTTGTCGGCTTTACCAGCAATAGTAGTATCTTGCTTACCGTTTTCTTGGTCAACTTAAATTGACGTCAGTTTTTCAGGCGTCCAGTTTTTAATCATGAATTGTCAAAGTAGCTGTGATGCGAAGACTACTTTGAAAATGTTATGACGAAATTCATTGTCTATAAAAGGACAGACGCATGAAAAACTGACGTCCATTTGTTTTTACGATAACAAACCATGAAAATGCCTGCTCTCGCTCCTTGTCCCATTGCATAAATTATAAATTCATATATTTGTCCGCTTATTCACGATAAAAATTAGCCAATGACAGCGCAAGAATTTGTGCTGTTATCGTAAAAAACAGAGGGACGCATTACAAACTGATATCAATTTGTTTTTTACGATAACAAATTGTCAATTGTCCGCTCTCGTTCGTTCGTTATAAATTCATGTATCTGTCCGCTTATTGACTATAAAAATTACCCAATGAGCGCGCGAGAAATTCTGCAGTTATCGTAAAAATGTGTTTTGTCAGCTTAACCAGCAATAGTCGTATCTTTCTTAGCGGTTTGTTGATCCACAAAATTTTTGCCGTCTTTACCAGCAATACAAGTATCTTGCTTACTGTTTTCTTGGTCAAGATATGTTTTTTCAACACACAATAGTACACAATAGTAGTATCTTGCTTACCGTTTTCATGCTCAACGTAAGTTTTGTCACCTTTACCAGCAATAATAGTATCGTGTTTGGCGTTTTCATTGTCAACATGTCTTTTGTCAGCTTTACCAGCAATAGTAGTATCGTGCTTACCGTTTTCTTAGTCAACATATGTTTTTAAAGTTTTACTAGCAATAATAGTATCCTGCTTAGCCTCTTCTTGTCCTGCTTCACTAGTAGTATCCTGCCTAGCGTTTTCTTGATCCCCAAAGTTTGTTTTGGGCCTTACCAGCAATAGTAGTGTCTTGCTTACAGTTTTCTTGGCCAACATATGTGTTGCTAAACAGCTGATTCAACACTTAGATATTAATGACCTTGGTGAAACATATCAATCAGCCTATAAGAGGAACCATAGTACAGAGACGGCTCTTATTAGAGTTCACAATGACATAGCCATGGCAATAGATCAACATAATTCAGTTATCCTAGTACTACTCGATCTTTCGGCTGCATTTGATACTGTCGATCATGGTATCCTCCTCTCGCGACTGTCAATCGCTTTGGAATTACTGGAACTGTATTGGAATGGTTTCGATCATATCTTTCTGATCGTACGCAGTTTGTGCAGGTTAATGGTGCATGCTCTGCCTCTCATGTTCTCGAGTTTGGTGTACCGCAGGGATCCGTTCTTGGCCCGTTCTTATATTCAATGTACACATCCCCTCTTGGCGAGATTGCACGACGCCATCAAATGTTCTATCACTTTTATGCTGATGACACTCAGCTATATATTACGTTTAGGACGTCGTCTCTTTCTGATATGAATCTGAGTAACGCCAAATTGGTAAACTGCGTTCGGGACATGGACGCATGGATGCTTTCCAACAAGCTGAAACTAAATAAAGACAAGTCCGAAGTTCTTGTAATATCTTCTTTCTATCGACCTCGGCCACCACTATCTTCTGTTAATATATATGACGAGACTGTATGCTGCTCTTCCAGTGCACGCAATATTGGGGTCATCTTTTATCAGTCCCTTTGTATGGTACCTCATGTTAATGCAGTCTGTCAATCGTCCTTCTTCCATCTTCGTAATATTGGTTTCATACGCAAATATCTTACTTATGACGCTGCAAAAATTATTATGCATGCCTTCGTAGTTTCTAAACTGGATTATTGTAATTCTTTATTGTACGGCCTGCCATCCTATCTTATTCGGAAGCTTCAACATGTTCAAAATTCTGCCGCTCGCCTTGTCAACCAGTGTCCAGGATTCTGCCATATTACTCCAGTCCTGAGGGATCTTCATTGGCTCCCTGTCTCCTTTCGTATTGAATTTAAAATAATGTTAATTACTTATAAAGTACTACGTGATCGAGCTCCAATCTACATACAAGAACTCATTCAATTGTATACACCCAGCCGCAATCTTAGATCCTCTAATAGAAATTTATTAGTTAAACCCTATTTTAATCTTCACTCGTATGGTAAACGAACTTTCTCTGTTGCTGCTCCGGAACTTTGGAATAACTTACCTGAGGATATTAAATCTGCAAACTCAATTGATGATTTCAAACGCAAACTTAAAACATTTTTTTTAAAGCGAACTTATGAATCGTGATGTTTTTAATTGGTAGCGTCTAGTTTTGATATCAATTTCGTGCGCTTATTTTTATTTTTTAGTTCTATCTAATTCTTGTAAACAGCGCCTTTGAATGCTGTAGAAAAGGGGCTATATAAAAATGGAGTATTATTATTATTATTATATGTTTTTCCAGCTTTAACACAATAGTAGTATCTTGCTTAGCGTTTTCTTGTTAACATGTGTTTTGTCAGCTTTACCAGCAATAGTAGTATCTTGCATACTGTTTTCTTGGTCAACTTTTGTCTTTTTAGATTTACCAACAATAGTAGTATCTTGGTTACCGTTTTCTTGGCCAACATAAGTTTTGTCAGCTTTACCAACAATAGCAGTATCTTACTTAACTTTTTCTTGGTCAACATGTGTTTTGTCAGCTTTACCAACAATAGTAGTATCTTGCTT